>NIJG01000047.1:3954343-4066070 GCA_002201625.1 Euglossa dilemma | reverse complement strand
AAATAGTATATTATTATTACTATATAATAGTATATAGTATATATTCCAATTAGTATATTCCAAATATCGTACTATACCGTGAATATGCCGAGTGGATTGATATATTAAGAGCGATAGCTGAGCGAATGGGTGTGCGATCTCAGTTTCAAGTGCGCGCGAATGGATAAAAGAGACCGTGTAGAAGAAGATCGGATGAACGAGTTTATCTATGACATTGCCGAACGTTTAGGATATGCGAGAAAAGTATGATTGAAAAAGAAGGCATGAGTATGAAAGGAGACGGAGTTTGCGTACAGTCTCTCTGGCGTTCTCCGGAAGACAATACGCCTCGTTCTCTATAAATCAGTTTTCTTCAGTAGAGATTCGGCTATGTTGATCCTATAGTCGACATAACATTGTTTCCTCCCGCTATTTATTTTTCTCCATAAAACGTAAGAGTTAAAAAGATCAATATCGAACAGATAAAAAAAATTTTTTTATATCCTTTCATGTATTTCCTCGTTACTGGAAAACGTGCTAATATTTGGTTTACGATTGGCTCGATCAGCGTATTACACGAGTCGTGCGAATTTCCCTATTTCTTCGCGAGCTTGTATACGATTTCAGCCCGAAATTTTCGAGTCTAAATCGTAGGTTAAGGGCTTAATACGATAATCATCGATACCTTCGTTGTTATTTCTCCAAACGTTCCAGTCTAACGAGAATACGCGTTATCAAACGGACGATCCACCGCGAGAACATCTTTCATTCTCTACAGATCCTCCGTAAAGTAACCATCAGTCTCCCACCGGCATAGAATAAAATCGCGTTCCAGCTAATAGATCCGCGCTATCCAATCTTCGTAACAACGGAAAGAAACACCTTTTCCGGCAAACGTTTCCCCTAATGTTCTCCACCGCTGTTTTGTTCCGAGTTCTCGCCAGCGAACGAAGACCTCAGCTCCGCGATCATCTCTCTTTCTTCTGCTCTCTGGCGAAAGGGTGAGAGGATGGGTTGGAGGATGGAGGAGCGGGCTTTTCAAGACGGACGTGGAAATCCGGTGTAAAAAGCCAGCGAAGTCACGGACCTTCCGAGTCGACGAAGCGCTGGGGCAAACATCCCTGTCTCTTTCTCGATCCTCGCCCCTCTGTGTGCAAATTTGAACGGTTGGGAACTCGCGTCAGCGCCCTCTGCAGCCCTCGACGTCTGTACCGGACGGTTCGCTTTCATCCAGCCGAATCCTGGCCACTTCCGGCTGCCGTGCGTCAATGGAACGTCTAACGTTGCGGAGTGCGAGTTTCACGTCCGCGTTTCAATATTCATTAGAGGGTTCAAGCGGGAATTTTACCCCGCGTTTTCACTTCTATCCCGTTTCTTTTCCGCCGGTGCAGACGGAACGTTGCGTTGCGTGTTACGTCCGGTTTCCTGCCTCGTTTAACCCTCAACTCGCAATTAGGCAACTCTCGGTCCAAGATGCGATCGTTTCTCGTTCCAGTTTCGAGCAGTGGCCTAAGATTCTTACACGTCCTTACTCGTCGACTGTGAAATTCGAAATTTCACGTGCTTAAACGCATTTCCTACCTGTTTTAAGTCACCGTGGCTCGAGGTAAGTTAGTTTTGTCGTAACAGGTACGAGCAAGAGACGGTTCTTGAAACTTTGCGTTCGATTTATCTCTATCTCGCGCATGACTCGTTGGTTACCCAGACAAATCTTCCGCTTTGATGCCGCGGGGATTATCCTTATCAAATCCTCCGTAGATAAAGGTTCAAGGGTGCGAGAAGCAGCGACGCTTCTTCGATAACGCTTACTCGCGACGCTCTCACTGGGGAACTGCCACTTATTTATTCTCTCATTCTAATCCTTAATCTTCAAGAACATACCTAGACCTTCACTATCGTAAATGGTTCTTCAACTCGATCCTCTTACACGCGCTCATTTACGTCCTTTCCATCCACGTTAATTAGCCTAGGATTACGTATTCTACCTTCATTACTACGTCTTGAACTCTTCTCTAAGGATCGTAGGTATTCTAATTCCCACGATACCTGCAGCGAATATGACATAATCTTGCGTTCCTCCAGCGAAACGATTAGCCTCTGCGCCTAACGAGAACTTTCGTTCCAGCCGAGTATTACGAATCATCGAACAGAGAGAAAATTAATCTAATTTATCAGAAGCATAGATTTTATTCCGATAATTCCACCGCGAGAGGGAAAAACAGGGTGACTCGGGGATCCGATGGCGACGGGGATGATAAAACAGAAAGCAGTCTGGAGAGTACTCTGGATTAAGAGCGCCTCCTATCCGACTTTCAATAGAATCTTCATGGAAATACGTTTCATCGATATCGGTGCGCGATATTCGATTCATTTTATGCCGTTGCTCGTGTATATCGGAGGAAAGTTTTCAGGAACGAACGTCCCCGTCAACACTTTCGGCTCGATTGCCATATCTTAGAACGCTCTTAGCCATTCGCGATAAAAAGGGGAAACAAGGCTTGTCGATTGGCTTCCTTCCAGGGAGGGACATCCTTCGGCAACCGGAGGGAACAAAAAGCTTGCTGTATCATACCTTTTCCCTTGGCAAAAACTCGAGACCCGTTAATATATCGGCGCGGTCTTTGTTGCTGATTCACTGCCTCGAGATCCTTTCGCCGTAAGCACGATTAACGAGAGGCCAATGAAAATTCGCCTGAGTTACTTATCCGTTTGCTCGGACGAGCTGGAAAATGTTGGAACGACAATCGCGATGCCGGAATTCCGCGAAAGGTATTTATCGGGTGGCCGATTTGTTTGGACGGCTTCGAAGTAGGAACATGGTCGCATCGCGATAACGACGACACCAAAGGCCGATAAAATCGGACGATTTCGAGGTGATAAAATTTCATGGGAAGACGGAGTCGGAACTTTGATGCTTCCGTGTGTACACTAGAGCCTAACAGAGAATCTTGGAAAAGCCTGGGAATGGAAGCTGGCACTCGAGAACAGGACTTTCATGGAGAGTTAGCTCCCCCGGCGTCGGCTCTTTCAGCAGGCCGGCGAGGAAAAATATATTTTTAATATTCGGCAAACAAGCACTCGGGGCAGTGGCAAGCAAAAGAATGGTTCGATTGAAAAATTTGCAAAGGGTCGTATTGAATAACCATCATTGAACACCATAGAAGACCCTCCGAGTCGCGACCTTTCACCATGGCCCATTGGATTCTCCACTAATCTGCGCGAAAGGGTCCATCGGCCCTTCCCCCTTTTGCAGACGATCGTTTCACCAGCGCGCAATAGCTTCAAAAGGCTCAAAAGGTAATGCAAGCTGCTCGAATTTGAGCCAGACCACTCGAAGGATTCATCTTCGCTTCCTCCCTCTTCCGCCATTCCGCGAAACCCTTTCCCTCGCCCCTTTGGCAATCCACTTAAGAACATAAAGCTGTTCAGCGACTGCATGTTTTCTTTCTCGCGACTCCGATCCCGGAATCGGTAACGACGGGGTGACCTGAAAGGTTTTCGGATATGACGCATGAAACTCTCTACGGAACGTCGTTAATCCTGCGAGTCCTGACCCCCGCTGCTTCTAGAAGCCGCGTGAAACGAAATTATTTTAATATCGTCTACTCTGAACATATCGACGTGGAAGCGGGAAGGCGACGAGATTAAACGACTACCGGCTCGAGTGGATGTTTACATTCGGATCAAGAGGGAAAGACGAACGAATTCTTAGAACGAAAATTCTTAGAACATATACGATGGATTGCAGGGATGCACCGTACGAGTGTGTAACGCGTATTTGTATGAATAAAAGGCGAATAAACGACGAGGAAAGGACAAATTGTATCAGGAGTAAGAAGAAGAAACGAGAGAGTATCGGTTCCACGATGAAAACTCGCAGTTCCTTCTTGTCGAAGTCCTCTGTATTTACAAAAACGACAATTATCTCGTTTTCTCGCCGCGAATTTGCGTTTGCAGATTAAATTATAGTCGAACATCTGTATAATTGTGGTAATTTCGGGGAGAAAATGGAAAGGAGGTAGTTCGGATAGATACTTTACAGAGAGCTGGAGATTTAAAAGTTTTAAAGCTAACTCTGACGAGTCCTTAGATCCCGCGCGAGAGTTGCCGGTGGAAAAGAGGAGGACGAGGCTTCGAGGGATGGAAAAATTATGCTGTTCACGCGGCGCGAGGCCTCGCGAGAAGTCTTTCGAATAATCTACTCGCGTTTCCGCGTCATTTCGCGAGGAAACTATATCGACAAGCGTGGCTAGAAAAGCATCGGAGCGGTTGGCTGAGAGTTTTCATCGCGAGGCGACTTTTCCCTGGAGAGGTCGCTTGTCCGTTCTGACAGTAACTACATATCGAGCCGAGCTTCCGCTCTTTTTCCTCTTTTTTTCTTCCCCCTTTCCCGTGCTGCATCGCCGGTGATCGCGGCTACGAATTACACGTCACGCGAATCATATCTCAAAAGTTTCTCTTTCGCTCCCCGGAGAAACAAACGGAGCCATTCGTCCCGGCAACGCGCTACCAATCGGTGATGTGCACTCTTTTGTTGCGACGAAGGTGCGAGAGGAAATGCGAAGAGAGAGATTTTCATCGAATTCTTTTCCCTTCTTACTCACGGAAATTCGAAACGATCGACGGAAACGACCCTGGACATCTATTATTATGGACATTTGCGAAATCGGGGGTGTCGTTTGTATCTGGTGGCTTCCTTTGTTTCAGCTTGGACACGGTTTCTTCAAATATTCGTAGTTTTCTCTGCGTTTCACAGGAAGACCGTGTGGGAAAACAGAGTAGGTCCATTTTCCTGGATTTTCCGATTTTTATGCCACTGAAAGGGTAGTTTGTGAAAAGAAACGAGACAGAAATACACGCGTAACTTTGAAGTCAAACGGACAGATATTCGAGTCGGATTTTAATCAAAATTGTGACTCGTCGTGTCCGATATTTTACCGGAGTTAATAACGAAGAACAGTAGTCGGTGGGAATTATTTTGGAAATTACCCGACGTCGCGTTAATCAAGTCGATTAGAATAACGAATTTCGTTCCCTTGACTTCGTCCCTTCGGTGACGGGGTCGCGTCCCGGTGAATTATTTTTTCATAAACGAAGGACGCTCTGCGTATTAACCGATGAAAATAATCAAAATGCAAATGCAGCTTTTAAAGCCGAAACTCCATTTCTTCTTCCCCATTTCTTCGCCGCTCTCAGCGTCTACGCGGTCGCCTGGATATCCGCGATACGTCATCCGTGGAGAAATTTGATTGCGAATTTCATTAAAGCCTTATATCGTCAACGAAGCGCACGCTAAATTACGTTTGGAAATTAACTCGATTGGACGCGAGCCGCGAATAATAAATATCGCAATTTTCCTTCGGCAACGAAATTTTTACGATGCACGAGCGCGAATGGCGATATGCGAACAGAAGGACAGTAGTGAAAAAAGAGTCGATGCACTTGTCAGACGTTTCACAGGTTATGCCAAAACCAAAAGTATCACGAAAACAGGAAGACAAACGTTCGCATGTTAAAAAATCCGACATTTCATATGCACCAACCTAATATATATTAGTATATTTAACAGAAGAAGCTCGTGGAAGATAGTCGATCGAGAAAAGACATTTCGTCTGAAAATGTATCAAAGAATCGACCCTGGTAATAGCCGGAGTGTCTATCCATTGACGGGCTCGAAGATCGAGAGGCAATCCGACCTCCAGCCATTTCCAGGCATCGTTGTTCTCGTATCGTTGCTCGAGCCACTCGTCGAACATCCTAGTCGATTTTCAGCGTTGGAGAAAAATGCGATAATGCCTGTGACGCTTTCCAGGTATTACCCTTCCAAATTGAATTAGCCCCTTGGCTCAAGGGGAAGGAATCGGCGTCGTTTATCTTGTTAAGCGGATGCCTGGCTGCACCGGGGGATGATATTGATGATAAGGGAAATCGCGAACGTCCAAGACATACGGCGTGCTAAACAAAATTCCGCGCAACCGATACGTTACAAATCGACGGGCTGCGAAATGAAATTTTAATATTTAAGAACTATTTGCAAGACCCTTGCTTGGCTTTCGATCCCGCCACCGAGTGAATTGCCATAACGTTGTTCGTCGCGATAACCAGCCGATATCTGTTACGCGGAAATTCGTTCGCGAATATGGAAGTAACGGTAGATTTAAAATGTAACCAACTGCAGAAGTATTTTTCAATCGTTTTCCCTCCACGGTAGATTAAACAATTTGTTGATTCGAGCTCGTCTGCCTGAAAAATTCGATAAAAAATACGTATCCACGGTGGAATAAAATTTCGCTGGAAATATTCGATAGTATTCCCCGGGAAATCTCGATGGAGAAAGCGGGAAATTTTTAATAATCGTACCGGTGACTACGTTAAAGGGTACACTGTCGCAGTCCTGCGAAATTCGTAACTCGAGTATATTAACGCTGATTTTAACTGAGAACCTCGACAGAATATTCGCGAGAATTTTTAATAACATTTTCCAGGGAATTTCGGTGATTCTCTCTGAGCACCCGTGAGCTGTATTAAACACCGTTAAGGGCTCAGGATTCGCGACCCGAGGAAACTAATACAGCTTTAATAAAAAAACTCCGGGCCGATGGTAGAATAGAATTTCTCGCGAAAAAATTCGATAACATTCTCCGCAAAATTTCGCTGCGGAATCGCGGCGCTGGCTGAAAATCATTTCTGCCGGATTCCAAGAATTCAGGCTCGTTAGCTGCGAACTATGTCGAAACGTTATTAAAAGCAGGCGAATTCGCGGATAAGCGAACGGAACCGAAGTACCGTATATTCTTATTTAGAATTTTTATTTATTCGCGCGAAGGTCGCGAATTTTATCGCAGTCACGGACTCTGATAGCCCCTTGGACCGCAACTCTGATCTCGTTACTTTAAACGTTCATTCTCCATCCGGCGTTCATCTTTAAACCCATAAAACTGATTCAACGGCTGGACTAAATTGTTCTTCCACTGTATATTTTCGCGCGATTAGGTTTGGCAACGAAGCTCGGAGGAGGTGCGAGAAGACCGGGGGCGGATCGGCGCGAAAGGACATCTTCGCGAATGTTGCCAGACGAGACCGAGGCCTGACGTAATCCCGGTGAACGCGGGGGTCGAAGGGGGCGGTGAAAGCGGGGTGGAGAAAGCACGGGAACGGGGGTGGAGAAATGCTGTATGCGCGTTGGCCTGAGACAACGACCCTTCGTGCGTGAACGGCTTCGGATATGCGTTTCCTATAATACAGTGGGGCGCAATGGCGTGGAGGAAGCGGTCCCGGGGTCGAGGGCCCGTTGAGAATTCCGCGAAAAGGAAATACATGGAACGAGACATATGTACGGAACGCGGGACGAAAATATTAAACGGTGGAAGGTATGCGTGAAATGTGCACGGACATGGAAGGATCGAACCTCGTCCGAGGAACCTCGGATTAGCCAATCGCGTTTGGCGAAAATTGCGAGGATTAAGTGGAAGAATTATTTTCAGTGGAGAAAACTCTAATAATCCGACTCAGCTCAGGTATTGCACCGCGTAGTAAATGATCATTCTATCGATTCTATAAAGTCTTTTAGATCCTTTTCCTACAGTTCTATTTCTAATCCTTTCAACTAACGCGAGTGAACACAGATCGAACGTTGTCTTCTAGAATTTGTATAATTCTTGTATCCGAATAACGGACACGAGGATTAGAAAGTCGTTAAAAATTTGATTAACCAATTCACTGCCAGGAAAATTTACATCGTTCTGCTTCGGGCGCTAAGATTTCATTTTAAAGGAATTTCAAGGAATGGTGCTAAAATGGCATTTACCTTTTTTAACACGTTGGCTGCCGTGGGGCCGATCGGTGACCGGCGCGCCAGATTGATGGAAACATATATGGTTTAAACAAATGACGATACTTATAATTTAATTGCATTCCAGCGCCACGGGGTCACTGGTGACCCCTGCCACGAAAACTGCTTCAAACATGATTTTATAACTCACTCTATCTGCTGCAAATAATATTTCAGCATAATATGCATCGCATAATGAAAAGTTGGCGCTTTGGCCAAATCATCGAAAATTTGTCTGGCAGTCAACGTGTTAATAATGCCTAACTCAAACGGCTGTAAACTTATTCCGTGACCGATTACAATCTACGATATATCTCGTAGTTGGCAGTTAATAGACGCAAAAGAGTTATCCGCTAGCGGAGTTTAGAAATGAAAATCGAAGACGAAAAACACAGGAGGTTCGTGGACTTTGGTAGAAAACTTGCTAGAGTAGTCACCGGTTGTCTTATCTCGAGTAGCACTGGCAGCCAAACCCGGACGATCAAATTGTCAACGACTCCCGACATTCTCCGCGAAAATAACGAATGCAGTTGGACACGAGGAACCGAGTTCCCTCTGACTCTTTGCTCAGATTTATCGTCGCTCGAGGATCCCTTCTATCCGAGAGAACACGGTCGGAGAGAATTCCTTGGAAACCTCGCTAGAAGTCCTATCTGCCCGATGTCGCGGATTATTCCGCGAACCTTCTCTCTCGCGGGTGGGAACACCCGTTAAATCATCCGAAATCGCGCAATCTCGAGGCCCGCGAGGGCAATAAAAGTCGAAACAACCGGCCTTGGAAGCTGGGAAAGGAAACGATTACTTTCCGGAGCCTGGTAGCGGAAGTTATCGACTACGGTCACGTAAGAAACAATTAGTTGGGACGAATCCGGGGACTGAAGGCCGGCTCGGTTTCCACGGATGGCCTACGAGACCAGGAGCTGCTCGGGTTGGTATGGCGGTCGCAATTCCGCGAAATCTCTCGCGCAATAACGGCTGCTCGTTATTGCCGGAAACATTGTTCTTCGTTCGCTTCGAAAGACTCACCGCTGCGAGGGATCAAAGGGGCTCAATCTTCGAGACCTTAACGTTCGTTGGAAAACGATTCCTGCAGCGAGGACCGCCGCCGCGGAGGATCGTTCATAATGGCCCGGGGATCATTGTTGGGAATATTCGCCATAAAGGAGAACAGGATCACGCGGCGGGAATATATTTCGGCGGGCAAGGGTTCGCGCGGATTTTAAACACCGTTTTGGAAGGGAACAGTTTAGGGGTGGAACGATCTTTACGGCGTATTGTCATTGAAATGCAAGCGGCAGTACCTTCTGATATCCCAACGACGGGACTTAGGGGCTGTAGATGCTCGTGTCTCGGGGTTCGCCGAGAACGTAATCGACGATTCAGATAAATGCTCGGTTATTCTTCCTCTACGAATCGAATCCACCCTGTCCAAAAGTAATTAACACCCTGAAGTGTCACTTCAGCTGGACATGTTTTTATTTAAACTCTACGCGTAGTTAAGACGACGTTAGAGTAAAACGCGAGAGATCTAATTTTAACGCCAAAATCATTCTCTTCTTCTCGATCACTCGCTTCACATACACAACGTACAACTTGGTCTTATGATTCGCTGAAGACCTGGGAAAATGCATGCATTTGCGTGAATTTTCGCGTGAATCTTTGGAAAATCCAGGAAGCCAGACTAATTCGATTTCTATCGAATTTTAGGAGGAACTCGAACGTTCCAGGTATTTCTCGATCTATCCGAAGGTATCTCGGAGCCACGGTTGTCCGAGGCTGTTTAAATTCCATTGCGTCTGATGTCTCTGCTCCTCGGCCGAATGCTCACGGAGAGGCATTTTAAAAACACGGCAGCCCGTATCACTGTCCGCGGGGCGAAATCGTAATAACATGTCATTACAGCCGGAACGAATTTTCACCCTCAAAAGCGACGTCTGCAGGTGTGTAATCTCACCCCGGAGGCAGTCCGGGGTCGCGGAAGGATCAAAGAGATTTCCATGTGTTTCTGAACGGGCGTATAGAAAAAGGCACGAAGAAATGCGCGAGGGCGGATGGCTGGAAGGGATGAAAGGGAGGAAAGATAGCGGCGAAACGGGATCGAGATAAAGGGGGAACAAAGTCGGTGATTAGAGGGAAGGGAGGTGAGACAGAGATGGGGTAAATGACCAAAACTCTCTTTTAACTTTCCAATTAATATTCCGACGGGGTTGGAACTTCGCTCCCGTCACGAATCCTCCGCCCCGTGCATTTCCAGCTTCTCGCGCGTCCCGCATAAATCTTCTCTACTTTTAATTGCGTCAGTCTCGCTCGTTTATTTAAATAATTCGATCGCGGGCAGAACAGGCATCCCGCGATGACGATTTTATTCGCGTCTTTGGGATCGAGGGCCCTGAAGCTCGTTTACGGATGCTCGCTCAGCCGTGGATGGTCCTTATGAAGTATTCACCGTTTGATTTTAGAAGCTGGCTGAGGATATTCGCCGCGATTTATCGGGGTAGATCCACGCAGGGGTGTGAAAGTACTCCGTTACGAGCTGGGAGATGTATCGCGGCAGATTGGCGAGGTTGTTCTAAATAATTTATCGTGTCTCTGCAAGCTCAGGTCTTCGGAGGTTCGAACCGAGGTCTGATACTCGAAACGTGTCTTACTCGATATTGCGGCACAAGCCGATATTCGAAATAATCCACGCAAGAAATTACGAGCTGACAATTAGCGTGAACGGAATTTATGAAAACACGGCGTAGCCAGAAAAGAGAAAGAGTAAAATCGAGACAGAAAAGATCCGCCTGTGTTTGCTCGTTTCGCGATTTCTCGCAACGCTTTCGATCACGTCGCTGGTTCGGCGAATGAAAAGAAGACAAGGTACTCACGATATTCATCTCCTGTTCCTGGATCTCCTTGTAGACCTCGACGATCTTCATCAGCGCTAATCCTGCAACAGAAATCGAGTTTCGATCGTTTGCAAACGCTGCGCCGGTGACGACACACCGGGGAGGGGCGGAGGATTCGCGTCGAACCATGAAGAGCTTTCGGCTCGGTTGCGGTTAAAACTTTGGTGCTGAATTATTCAGACGCGGCTGGTGTCGTCGATACTTTAATCCGCGGCTAAGGGCGAAGCGAGGTTCGTCGCTGAGAGAAAGAAGAGGGCGAGGAACCGAAGCGACCGCTACAGTCCCGGCGGTTGCCGCTGATTTTCGACTGACTTTCCATCGCAAAGCCCGCGAAAGTCTCGAAAAAGCTCGCGACGAGAGGAAGAGAGGACAGAGGGGAAAAAAACGGAGAGAGACCGCGATGGCGACGCTTTGGGAAAAGTCACGGCGCTGATGTTCGAACGGAAAGTTTCGGTTTGGCTAGCTCCTCGCGCGGAAAGTTTCGGCCCTCGTCGTTTCCTGTCCGTTCCTCTCTTCTCCTCTCCTCCCTTTTCTCCTCTTCTCTTCTCTTCGCGAATCTTCCATCCCTGCCGCGAAGAGGAAGTCCCTCTGGAAGAAATATCCCGACGAAGCAACCGTGTTCGGCGTGTTACGTATGCATGCGTCTCGCTGGAGAACGCGATTAGGGGTTCCGGAGTGGGAATAAATTTTAGAGAAGCTTTTCACCGAATGGCAAAAGAAGACCAGGTTGCCTGCGAGTGGCTAGGCGAATTCCACGCGAATGGCGGTCAGAGAAAGAGATAATCAACTTTTTCCGAGTTATGCTTATGCGTGTTCAGAATTAGGAAAATTTTTTCCCCGGTTTTTCTCGTCGAATAAGGGAATCGCGTTAGAAATCTCTGACGGTGCACTTCTACCCAAATTTCCCATACTCCCGCGGACTGGCTGACGTTTAGCAGAAAATTCGTGCCGGCGCTTCAGACAGGGGAAAAACGTAGTGGGATATTCTTAAGTTTGATCGACTAATTAAAGTTTTAATTAAGTTAGATGAACGTCAATCGGGTCTAAGTTTAAATTAGATTATTAAGGTATCTGTAATAAAATTTGCCAACTTTTCTGGTCCAGCTACGGACTGGCCTTTGAAAACTTCACCCGTGGAAAGAAGTTATTGTAAACGAAGCTGTTAAACGCGAAAATTTCTCGGAGTACAGTTCTCTGTCTCTCCTCCTCGAGCTCGTACTCGAATTATACCAATTTTTCGTTATATTCGACAATTCCGAAATATACACGCTGATCCGAGGCAGTAGACTGAAGGAAATTTCAAGATTCTATGGATAAAACTGGAAAGTAATTCAACAACGTGCACGATATTCGCGATAAACGCGATGACGATAGCGAGTCACGAGGAAAATCGTTTTAGGACTGTTACAAGCGACAGGAAACGAATTAAAAATATATCGAAATTTCTTTTAACGAATCGTAGTTTACAAGATGAAATGCGAGTGTAATATACGTCGAAGGCAATGCTCGATGGGAAGCTGTTGCGTTCGCTTAAAGAGGTGTCGAGGAGTAAGATTTCCATGGAAATTCCGCTGCAGACGGAAAGAACGGGACGAAGTTGAAATATTAACGATGTCTGTTATTCATCGTCCCTTTAAAGCGTTTAATTAACGTGTCTACCCTTTAATTCCTGCGTTTTCCCTCGCGACCTGTTTCGGAGAATGCGCCCTAACACTAATGTCACGTCCACTGAATCCTTTTATGGCCATTCGTCCCTTTTGCCCGTACGTCAACGTCAGCTTTAACGCACAGCCAAGACACGTTCCCTTCGGTTTTTATTTCCCAATTTTTTCTCTCAGTCGCATAAATACTTTAACGCGAGTCAACTAAATCCATAAAGCGAGCAATATTTTAGCCGCTTCATTGAAACATGGCGGTGCGCAGTTTTATTACAGCGCGCATTAAATGTACCGGCCTGGCCTTAAAATCGTTGTTTCGGTTTATATAAATTTGACGACAGATAACGGGCCGTGCAACCACGTGGTGGCGTTAAAAAATATTCCAATAAAGGGCACCATGATCCTTTACGACGCGACATTCTGTACGCTTCCTACAACGCGTAGCGGAAATTGAAATTCCTCTCGTGGCGGAAATTTATTTAATATTTCATTGCAATTCGATATTCTAATCTATATAATCCTGTCGTTAGAAGGTCACTTCGGAGAGGATAATCCTTGTTGATCTTTTACCGTCCCTTGGTTAGAGGTTAGAAGGAAGAAATCGATGATTAACGAAAGACACATTTGCGTGTATTAAAGGGGGTGAGAAAGATACGTAACGAATGGCAGAACCAATTAAAATCGCTCCCTTATAAGCAACGCGATTTATCACGTTTCGTTCGAGTGGTCTCGCGATCTCGGTTTAATTTTCGAAATTAAAAATTCGACGTCGAAGAGGGAGCAGAGACGGCGAAGATAAATCGTAGGCGGAGGAATCATGAAAGTCAAATGAAAAGGATTACGAAGATCAAAATCTTGTCGAGGACCTGTCTGTCCGGCCCCCTCCAATTCACGAGTTAATATATGTGGATCGAGGGTAACGTGCTGGGACTTCTCGACATATGGGATTTCCTTTCCTCGTCACATTTAACCCCGCTCGAATCCCAAAGGGCTTCCTACGTGTAACGAGTGCGCGCGGTTAACGTTTCTGTAACCTCGCAGGCGAAGGGTTTCTCGATAATAATCGACCACTATCGTGCGACATCGTTTCCTTCCTTGCTACCGATTCCAGAAAAAACCCTCTTTCCGTCCGTTACGTCACTACCACTTGCCCCTATTTCGTTTCTTTTCACGCTTCTTCCAGAATCATTCGTAATTTCTAACTTCATTTATAAATTTTACCGCTATTTAACAATTTCACGCTATTCTTGAGAAGAGAAATCGCAAATCGGCCAATGTCGATACGAGAGGCTATTCTTAGAAGCAAGTTAGCCGAGTTGCGTGATCTTCGCGGGGGTGCGAATCGTAGGTCAGCGGAATCGCGAATCGAAATTCTCACGAGGGCAAATCGCTAATCGGCTGAATCACATCAGCCAATTAACGACTGATAATAGTCATTAAGCTTCGCGAAGGACACAGAAATAGGGCCCTTCGAGAGCTCCGAGTTGAGAAGCTTTGAAGAATCATCAAGGATACATTCGCTTCTGGGTTTTCTCTTCGGTGTTTCAACCTTTAATTCATTCCAAACGAACCTATGTCATCTCCTTCGTGACATAGACATTTTTACTCCATTAGACGCTTGTTACTTCTGCATAGAATCGCAAAACGCTCTGATCATCAACGAATTCTCGTATCCAATAGTCAACGGAATAGACGCTGGGAAATTGTACACGATTCCTTAACGCGACGTTCATTAATCGTTTCCTGGGAACTAAATCGAGGGAGCAGCCTAGCAAGCAACGTCAACGAGTTTCCCTGCGATGTCGGGAAACCGTGTGGCGGAGTTTCGGGATCGCAAGCGGGTCGCAAAGCCGCAAGATCTTTACGCTCGCGTATTAACATACGAGTCGACTCTCCGGCAACTACTTACCATTCCCGGCTTCGTCAAGCCCTCCACTGAATTACGCCGCGCGAATTAACTCTTCACTCGAGTCAAGAGAGAGAGAGAGAGAGAGAGAGAGTGAGAAGTGGAGAGACACGGTTCGAACGAGGAAGACAGACACGTTAGTCAAAGTCGTGACACGCTAGGTGCGAAGAATGGTTATCGTGAAAGAAAAGTGTGCTGGAAAAAAGGGTTGGGAAAAAAAGGACACGAATTTAGGGGCGAGCAATGAATCGAATAAAGGGTAGTCGAGCTATCCGAGCGTTTCAGCGTGGTATTTGGACTGCATCGTGATCCCTCGCCGCATGTAAAGCCGGGCACATGTTGAGTCTAGTTTACATCCACATCTGCATACACGGTCGCGTGTCCGTGCGAGCTGTGCACGGTAAATTTGTAAGACGAAAGGCAAAGCACGCAGGATCCGCTTGTACAGTGCTGTTATTCGACATCCAAGCCGAGTATCCGTTCAAATAGCTACTTCCGATGCGCAAGTTTTCCAGCTCCTCCGCGTTCCATGCAAACGTTTCGCCAATTTTTTAGTATGTATGGGAGAAGTAACGACGGAATAATGCTTCGCGAGAAATGTCGGCGTATCGATCTTCTGCGAGGAAGCAATATTTATTGCAAATGACTTGAATTTAATAGAAAGAATAACATTAACACGTAAATGAGGAAATTTAGAAATTTCCTGGAGAAACTTCAAAGATACGGAGAGATTTGAAAGTTACTTTCTCATCTTTATCAATGAGAACGGAATGAAATAGGTAGCTGCAGATTTTTTCAAGTTTCGCGCTCAATTATTTAATTCCTTTTTTAACCAAACGGAACTGAATATTCTTGGATATTCCAACCTTCGAGGAGTAAAAAGTGTCACATGTCGATGAATTCATCCTGAAATGTACCTAGCAAAAATTGATTGCTATTTAAAAACGTTCCTCTCGAAGCAGGTTAAGTTTCGCCTGAAGCATTATGCAGAATTAGAGTGTAGGAAATATATCTGCCGATATTAGAAGTAATTTATTCCATTATCTCGATACGTTGTAAAGTAAACCGATTATTTTAAACATCTCGAGCTATTCGTAGAACGTTAGAGGTAAACTCTCGAGCCTCCGCGGTACGAGCCCGAAGGAGTAGCATAGAAGATTAACGAGTACCGCCAGCTAACCGCGCTATCCTTCCTAAAGCGATAAAGCAGAAACATTGTTCCAGGCATCCCACGATATCCATTATTCAAAAATTCCTAATTTCCGTATTAGTTTATCGCAAATCCCACACCTCTCATAGGACGCGCAATTTTCCAATCGAATGCCTCACCCTTTTCTCTCTCCCTCGTGCCACCTGTTCTCTCGCCGATCTCTATCCTCTTCGTCCCCGATAACTCGACCGCAACGAAACGTCGGAAAAATCCGCAACTCTCGCGACGCGTAGAACCGATACGAGCGTGTAGAACAACGCGTATACGTGTTTTAACGACGAACAATCCAAACAAGCCCTGTCACCGACGTTCAAAGTTGCTGCTCCAGGCCACTCATCGGGCCTCGTAAATCACGATCGAATGTTCCCCGGCGAAACTTCCGGCCGTCCAACTTCGCCACGCGACGCGAAACTGCGAGAACTGCGCGGCGAATAAAACACACGCAGATGTCACGAAGGATAGGAATTAATCGATGGTCGCAGAGAGAGAGAGAGAAAGAGAGGGTGAGAGAGAGGGGTGCGGGGTAGAAAAGTGACCGTCCGCCACGGCCCCCAAAGGGTCAATTTGCGTCGCGGCCTTCGACGGGAAACGAGTGTCTCGCGCGAACGCGATACGGATTAATTTCCAGGGGAAAGCTCGATCGCGAGTGTACAGGTGTGAGTAATTTCGGCAGCGTGGGTGGGGCATGTAACGCGGCGTAACGATGCTTATGGGGCTTTGGCTGCCGATGTGCGGCTTCCATGGGGTCTGGTTTAATGCGCGGCGCCGGGGGTTTAACGCGTAACGTAAACACCAACAGCGGATCTATGGCAGCCGACCAGACAGCCGACTGTGCTTGCGAAAAGCTTCCGGCGACGACGACCGAAGCTTCGTCGATTACGCTTCCTGTCTACTAACGTCGATGCGAAGAAGAATCGCGACGAGACACTCGTCGGGAAACACGTTAGACTTGTAGTCACGATTCATTCGGTCAGGCCAACCTTGTTATTCGAAGTTCGTTTTGGATAGATCGCTAACACTTTTGCAATAGACGTTGCAAGAGTTGCGAAACGTTTTCGCGAAAGTCTGCGGGATTCGCGTTGCAACCAGGAGAGCAAGGGTTGGTTCGAACGGTTCCGACGATAATCTCAGGTCAGATTAGAGGGGATGTTTGAACTCTCTGGGGTCGATCGAGAAGATGGATGTTAACTACTTTGCCCGAACTTAGGCACGGTGGTTTGTTGTTATTCGAAGCATCCTGCTTGGGTTACCTCGGCCTATCGTTTGCATTCGACGTTGCAAAAGTTCAGCGACGTTCAGGAGTATGGCCCGTCAATCGTTTTCCGAGAGAGAATCGGCTTGTCGAGACGAGTTCCAGCGGTTACCAAATTCTCCTGGCTCGGAAGGTACGAAACTGAATATCAATCCGGATCTTTGCGCGACTCTGCGCGCACGAGTATTTGCAAATACGGAAAAGCAACAGTTTTGGAATATGAATTCCGCGACGATGCGCGTCACGATATTCGAGCGTTTCGTAACTCTTCCGCGTTACAACGTAATTGCGTTAATCAACGTTTGGAAACCGGTCAAAGCGGCATAGTTTCCTGGTGGGCGAACGCGATATAGTTCGTTCGCGGGGAAATAATTCATAACGATAATTAAAAGCGAAATGCGTCGGCCGTTGTTGCCGCTCTCTTTTTTCCGTTTGTTCCGTTTTTTTTCCCCCCAACTCGAAAGCATTTTAAAATGTAATTCCACGTCCACGCCAGGATACACGTTTCGGCCTCGAACGCAGCCAGTAGAAACAGCTCTAACGCTTAATTACTCGGCTGAATTTCCAAATTCAAGCACCGAGCAGCAAACCGTCTGAAAAATTCTCCGACCCGTCCCGAATCGCACCCCCAGCAAACCGGCTGCCCAACGCGGCCGGATAAATATGAAAGAACGAGCGAGGAGCAAGCAGACCCGTTGTACCACTCGTCTGCCAGGTTTCCGCGAGCCAAGGTCATAAACATATTCATTCAGAAGCCAACGTTTAAGCTCGTGACCATTCCCAGCGACTGGCGCAACGGCCACGTAAAACATAGCGCGTGACTTGGCGTTGCGTAAAAAATGTGCAAGTGGAATTTAAGACGTCGTAAAGGGGCGGGAGAGGGAGGGGGTCTATAAAAGAGAGGAGCACGGTTGAATATTTGATGTCCCAGGAGCGTCGATCCACGCCTGGACAGTCGAACGTCCTCGGTTCGAACATGGGCCACGCGAGGAATTTCCGAGGAAAATTCCAAGCTTCCCGTTTCCCGAGGCTCGACCTTACTTATCTCGGTCTCGCGAGGACTCTTATACGTGTTTATGCCGAGATGCATAATTTATAGATCGCGATGGGTCAGTCTGCATCTCGCCGATGATGCTCGCCAATTTCAAGCCTGCGAAGTATTAATCGATCAAGCCACAGTTGCGACCAGAGGGTTCGAAATTTCTCGCGGATTAGGTAAAGCTTCGAGGTGGATTGTGATCGCGGAACTGGAGGAATCGAGGAGGAAAGAACAGGCGACAGATCCCGCTTATCCACCATGGTTCTATATTGGCCGATCGCGACCGCCTTCGGCTTTCTACTCGTTTCCCGTTCTCCTTTTTCACCCGAAAATCCTCCATTTCGTTTGAGTCCGTTCCGACTTTTCTACCTTGTTTGTCATTTTCTTGCAAATCGAACGATCCTGCGTTCTCGATTGGAAAGATGCTCTTGGAATGCATTCGAAATTGCATCTCCTTGGAATTCCGCGAATTGTCTTTATACCTTTGTCCCGTTGTATTTGTCCTGTAGCAGAGTAGCATCGCGATCTTCTCGCTTCCTTGAAATTCAATCTCATTACACAGGCGGTATCGTTGAAGTTTTCGTATCCATTGGTACTTCTATTTTCGTCGAAGGATTAGTTTGGCGAATCGTTGCGAAACGCTCGCAGAATTTACCTTCTCGCCAGCGTTTTCCCAACGGTACACGCGCCACTGAGAACTCTTTACGGTATAATTGCGAAATATACAAGGTTAATGATAATCGCTGGAATATATCTGGAAACGTTTCGGACGAAATTCCTGCACGTACTCGTGTAATACCTGGCAGGAGAGTTCACGTTTCGGCTATACTTGACTGCGCGCAATACAGTAACTATTTAAGAGGATTAGTCATTAATCCTGAAAGGACCGCGACATCCTCTTAGCATCTTCGAATTTAATTAATATAATGCCGCGTAAATTAGATCGTAGATGACGTCGCCTATTCCCCGGCTGGCGGTTATCAGAAATTCCACGAGACGTCAGGCGTCTGGAAAACGACGGCGTCCGAGTCCCGCGGGGCCGTCTACTTGTTCCTCTATCGAATTCCATGGGGGAGAAAAAAAAAAGAAATAGAAATCGCTGTATCTTGGAGTGATTCGCACAGAGTATCCCACGAGAGGAGCAGTGGAAAAAGTGTCTCTCGAACTGCAAGTCAAACAGTTTTTCCCCAGATAGGGTAATTCCATTCCCCATCCCTTTGATGTGGTCCTTAGTACTGCTAATTAAGATCGAATTCGTAGGGGATCTCCGCGAAAACTGAAGACGAAGACAAACAAAATTACGCGACTGTCTGATGACTGGTGAAGACGAGGCAAGCGAAATACGGGGCCCAGAGCCGAGGGGTAAACACGGAACCCACCGGGAACATTTAATTAATGAATCAAGCAAAATGTATGCCTGTGCTATAGCAAGCGGCAGCGAAGTGGCGATAGTTTTAATTGACTCGAAGGAAGATGAAAAGAGACGGGGTGGAAGTCGCGATCTCTTGATAGATATCGACGCTGATATTGGACGAGACGCGAGATATTGGCAGCGAGGCTCGAGAGAATAACGATCGAACAGCTCGAATTACAAAGGGCGCGATTAATTCGTTGCGCGGGAAAATATAATTCAG
Organism: Euglossa dilemma; assembly: GCA_002201625.1. Lineage (NCBI taxonomy): Eukaryota > Metazoa > Arthropoda > Insecta > Hymenoptera > Apidae > Euglossa > Euglossa dilemma. The sequence goes on along the minus strand of NIJG01000047.1, from coordinate 4,046,670 downwards.
TGATACAAAAGCTACGAATTCAACGGTTAACAGACGAATCCCGGTGATTCGAAATACCGAGATAATATGCTAGTAATAGCTACAGTAGCTTGGAATAATAACGCGAGAAACAATTAGCGCTCAGTTTACAAACTGGTATAAAATTCGAGCGAATTAAAGGTAGATTTTAACGAGGCCTACGAAACGAGCCTCGCTTCGCGTAAAAACTTTCCCGTGTAATAAATAACGAGCCGCGTGCATGAAAAGGAAATTTTTGTTCGAAATAATTACCCTTCGAGCTAACGTGATCGTTATTACTTTCAAAGGCGAATTCGAGGCACGCTTTAAAGCTCGTTTCGTCGCTCGAAGACGCGCGCTGGTCGCTATAACATCGGAGGCGCTGCTTGCAAGGCAGGTGTGAATTCCGCGGTAAACTTAGACTAGTGAAATTTACTAGAAATTTCCGAAGCTAGGTAATTAGATAACCTCGTTGCAGAAGTTGCGTCCTTCCGTAACTTTCGCTATCCACGACTCGAAGCTCGCGCGATAGTTATTGTCGGAAATCGTGATGCTGGGAAAAATCACGAATTTTTACACTCCGTCGAGGCTCGCTGGAACGGGATAATTGTTCGTTAATGGACGTACCCTGTTGTTTAATCCGTGTCGATGAATCGACAGAAGTAACGCAATTAAAACAAGATAAATTCGATCGTCAGTTTATCCGGATCTAAATGGCTATTCGAAACGTCCCAGCGCTAATTGATTCGTACGAAAATCGGATTGACGTGTCAACTGACCTATGAAATTCGCGGAGAATCCTGTATCCTACGGTTACATCGAGGGAAGAAATTGCCATCTCTGTGGGCAAGTAACCGTTCGGCAAGATTAAAAGCGAATCAGTCAATCGAGGGCTGATATATTTACCCAATTTCCCAAAACAATTTATCCGAGGCAGGAAGAAACCACCCCAGATACGACTATCAAACATCGGCGAGCATCAATCATCCGGTCTAACCAAGAAGCGACATCAATCTACCCCGCAGCTATTTGATTCCTGCTCAAATCACCGTGGTATCCCTCTTCATCCCTCGATTAGAAGGGGATAGACGTGGCGCAACCCTTGCTGCCGCGCGGCAAGGACGGGAAATGACCGGCACATGGGTTCGAGGACCCAAAAGTTATCGTTCCACGGCGACGCGGGTAGTTTTCCGCATCTGTGCCTCGATCTACCGTGGCACCACGGTGTCCATCGGCGCTAACTCGGCTGCCTGCTGGGGCCGGATCGCGTAAAAGGGGGGGAAAAGTCGGGAAGGTCGTCCAGATGGAAGAAGGATGAAACAACAATCGCGTGCGAGTTATCCCCGTCGGTTAACTAGTCGTACGCGCAGGAAGAAGGGTAAGGCAAACAGTTTTCACCCGGCTCGACCATCTCGAACTAATTAACGTGGGACAGGAGCACCCAGTCGCACGTGGTCGAATAAAAGCTGCGCCGCGAAAACCGAGGGATCGCAACCCCGGTCGGCGGGCAGGCTTCCTCCGATCGTCTGGGGAAACCGCCCCTTGGAATTGAACGAGTGGATGATGTAATCTTGGTAATGGAATTGGCTGATAAGAGCGTTAGCGCTGTATTTGGCATGTTTCCTCGATACTCGCAATTATGCCTCGGATAGAATTTGAATACGGCCAAGCCGGCGAACGGGTTGACAGGCTGCACTTGGGCAAATTGAGAAACTTGGATGGATACCGCGTCCTCGCGAGTCTCGGCAAAGTCGATCCGGTCGTGCTTATTTAGCGAGTTTGCATTGTCGCGATAGAGCTACCATGGTCGCGTCTTTTAAACAGTCTCACAGGTATCGAGCTCGATTACGCGAGGAGAACCGACAGGTGCCTCTGACCGAGATTCTATTAAAGGTAACCGCGCCGACGACGCCTCGCGTCTCGCGTTGAATTTAATACGCCGTTCCATCGCGGAAGGACTGGGAAAACATGGACGAACTACGCCAGCCAACCCCCTGGTGTATTCCGCGCGCCGAGACTCGTCGCTGGCACCCCTCTAATCAGCTCCGTAGCCATCAAGGGTCCCCCAGAAAACTGTCTCGTCTCCTGAACGCGTCCGAGTTAGCCTGTTCCCTCGATGGCGGAGCATTTCATTACGTCGAATTGCATTTCCTTCCGTTGCAACGATGGAGAACGAGCGAACGAAAGGGAAATGGAGGGCGTCTATCGGGGCGAGGGAGAGCCAAGCGAAGCGGCAAGATCTCGGCTTCGCGCGAGTAAATAGTAACACGAGTGGGTGTTCCGTCGCTGTTCCCGTATCAGCGCATTTGAAATGGAAATGCACCCTAAGATTCCAGCGACGACGCCTCTGTATCTCGGCGGCGGCGGCAGCAGGCCCGGTTCTGCCAACGACTCGCGCCACCCTTTTGTTTCATAACTCGTTGCGACACGTCTCGATGGCGCCATCTTGGGTTTCACCTTCTCCGTCTCATCCTGCTCCGACCCTCTACAGCCCGTGGAACACGTGCATGTCCTCTCGGCTCTCCTTTGTTACCGAATCCCTGCGAAGGAGCAACTTCTCGAACGCTAAAAGTATCGCGTTACCTCTGCCGGCGTGTCGAGGAACACGAAAATAGAAAAAGGGGGCCAAGTCGCGAGTCGGGGGATAAACGGGCAAGGACAGGTATCCGGATGGGTTCCCATTACGCCGAATAATTGACCCGGAGGGCCATCAGGGAGTCGATACTTCATCGAGTGTCCACAGAGAGGGTTTAGTCGAGGGTTGCTCCAACTGCATCCGAAGTGATACTTGAAACCGAGATTCGAATCGGAGCGGCGGAAGGGACAAGGGGATGATGGCGTTCGTCCCGTGATAGTGGACGTCTTGGATAGTCTTGGGTATTAGCTGTTGGTACCGTTCGAAGTGCCTCGAAGACTATAGCGTTCATTCTCGCGAGTTTAATCGCGGTATCTCATCGGCGCGAGTTTATCCATCCGTCGTACTTCTGGTTCTTCTTCAATTCTTCGAGGGAAAACGTAGGATTCTCGAGGCAGGAAAGTAAATTTCTTCCTTTCTTCGTTCGGTTGAAACGTCGGTTAAGAATTAAGAGGAAACATCTTGCTCGCGGGATTACTCCAGCCAGCCGGAAAGACGCGATAAAGCGCGTCGTGTTCATCGGGAAAGCAATTTTACAGAACACGGTTACGCTGAATTTCTTATCTTATTATCGGATCAGCGGAGAGGATTCGAAACGACCGTATCTCGCCATTTTATTGCGCGCAGATAAGATTCCAAGGATAAACGGGCGACGCTGCGAAAGTTACCTTTCCTAATTGGCGAATGCCTGCGAGCGTTCCAAGGATAAAACAACCTGACGATTACACCTCGAGTCGAGTCGCGTTCCATCCTCTTCCGTTCCTTCATAACCCCGCGAACGATAAGGCCGCGAGCTGTCCGTGACGAGCGCAAAATTGAAATTCCCTATGTTCGCCGTCTTCGGTGCGACTTCAAACAGCCGAGGCAAATTAAATTAAAAATACCCCCGATCATCGAGTCCAAAGAATTTTTCACCGTTTCACCGACTCGGACCATCCCTCGAGCCTATCGCATTGTGTTCCGTCATGGCGACAAATTTCCCGTACCCCTCTGAAGTCTTCCCAACTTCGGACACAGCGAGGGTACGAAGAAAAACGCGAAGACGCGACGCGGAATACAGCCCCGAGACGTCTAATTCGGGATTTTACTCGCCGCTGGAGTAACAGACTCGTTTTACACTCGAAATAGCAATTGCTGTCACGGCACGAGGAGAAACGCGGAACGATAGTCCGCAAATTATCTCTCGCGGAAACTGCGTGCCCGCGCGAAATCAGAGAACCCGCCGGAATATCAGCGAACGATCTGACAGCGCGATATAAACCGGCGTGGTTCGTATTTCAAACGTGAATTCTCCGCACGCACGATTCATCGAACCCGGTCATAGTATAAATCCGCGGAACACCGAGGTTACGGCTCATTACGCTTTCATCCCCCGGCTCGAGCGTTCCAGCCCGGCTCGCGATTCTTCTTCGCGGCCGTGCGGCACGATCCGCGAGCAAACTCCCGGCTAGAAATTCCAGCCGCGGGAAAGATTTCGGTATTCCGTGGGAGCAATGGTTCATAAGGCTGGCAAGTCGGCGGATGCATCCCCGTGGAAGACGGAAGGTAGATTCGCCGGATAAACGCGAGATAGAGCTGTCAGGAAGAGGGATGGTGTACGCGCGTGCCGCTTCCCTCTCGTCGTGTTTCGTTATTCAACGCCGTGTAACGCGTTCTCCGGTCCTCTTTGTCCGTACACCCAACACTCCTGAAACTTCCGAGTGGCTACGCTCCTGTCTTCGCGACGCGGGTACGCGCTGCTCGTGCACGCGCGTCGACGCGTTCGTCGTTTTCCCCATGACTATGCATTCCTTCCCTTCTCTCCTCCGCCCCCTCCGGCCCTTCTTCTCTCTTTTTCATTCGACATGCAAATACCCGGACGTTGGTGAATTTTTTTCCGCCCCCCGTTTTTCCACCTTTTCGTCTGGCGGGAAAAACACGGGAGCGATAAACGGGAGGGTTGAACGGATGAACGGAAGCAAGGGCAGCGGCCGCGCGTTCACGTAGCCGCGGAGGGGGATAGGTTTGTTTAATTTAAAAACATATCGATTCGTATCGCGTTTCCGTGCAATTTACAGATTTGATTTTTCGCGTTGTTAAACGAATCGTCCGACCGTTTCGTTATTTGTCGACACTGTTTGAACACCAGCGAGCGAATATAATTTGCACGCGCGAGGCGCGCCATTACAGGCTAGACATCGTTCGCGCAGAAATACTTTCGATCCTCGAATTTCCAGCGATACTAGTCGTGGAACTTGAGAGAGAAACGGTTCCAATCTTCGGGATAGTAACTTTGGATAATGGAGACTACGAGTGAAATTTTCTCTTTGCCGAAACAGCGGACTTCGAGTAAGCAAAGCATAGTACATAGTTTCGAGATCCTAATAATTTGCAATAATTTGCAATAATTTACAATATTTTTCGTTCCCGTTTGAACGACGACATTTCCGAGAACGTTTTCAACCGGCGGAGACGTGGAGACGCTTCTTCGGGATCGCCTTATTTCAGCCGGTGAAATTTCTCGGTGTCGTGGCATCGCTCGGAACGAGCATGACAACGCTCGCTTAAGTGCATGCTTGTAAGTCGCATCGGGGTACTGTCGCAAATACCAGCGAACGGATATCTCGCAGCAGCTAAATATTATACAGAGAAAGCACCATTCCGAGCACGCAAAAAGGTAGAAAGCGAAATAAAATAAAGTGTAAGCGAGCCTTTCCCGGGGGAGTGCGATTCTACTTTAGATTAAATTCCGAAGCAACCTGCAGCCACCCCTCGTGTAACACCCTCTGCTAGAATCCTTCCCACCTCCTGTCCCTATCTCGTTTCGGAAAGTAAGGTTTTCTCGCCTTCACGGGCGATTTTCCGGTACGGGAATCGTTCTTGCCCGCCGGACGCACGGTTTTGCTGCAATTATCGCTCTAAGAGCCGAACCATTTGTTTCCCGCCTTGCCCAAGATTTCTCTACGATAGCCGTTCCCCTTTAAGGGTGCCCCTGGCGGATTCGATAGTATCCGACGCGTGTCCGCCATTTGCGGAACGGGGTTCGAGCGGCGGATGGAGATCGGTAATTAAAGCGACCATTTCGCGTGGCAAATTCGCAAATCGTAAATATCACGTGGCGACGTGTCTGTTGTGGACGCGGGAGAGGTGCGCGTGAAATATAACGCCGCAGAGCTTTCGTCTAAACACCATTTTTATATCGTAGCGGCCATCGTTCTCACTCTCACTGTCAGATGGATTTCGAGTCAAAGGGTCGAGGATTTTTTCGTAAGTTCTTCCAATATTATCCCTAGCTGACTCCGGACGAAACATCTTCACTGTCTATTACTTCCTTTCCCTGCACCGTCTTTCCCGCCATAGCTCTCGCATCGGATCACCTCGAGGTGGTAAAACGAACGTACGAAAGAGAAGAAAGCGGAGACAGAGAGTCGTATCGTTGTCCAATCGAGTCCCTTTCTCCAGAATAAAGACACAGATCCTCGGTCCCGAAGTTGAACGTAACTCTGTTTTAAGCACCTTCGAAACACACCGCCGATTTATCGTCAGGTGCACGGGAATACTCGGTGCTTTTAGTTTCGCAGATCGAGGTATCTCGACGCCTCTTGTGTTTACAGCGTCTAAGCCACTCCCGGGAAGCATGAACGATGGGACCACCGGCAGACCTCCAGGATGAAACGCGCATTTACTCCCATTTTCCCAACTCCGTCGTTACATCGTTGCAACGGCGATTCTCGACGAGGAAAATTCGAACTCCGTTCAACGATATTACGCTCAGTTTCGTTTCACGGTACAGGAAACCCGCTGGCGCGGAAACTCGCGTATTAAAGTCTTATGAATTTCCCATCGCGGAATTAGCTCATTGCTGGAAACGAGGATTTCCCGCGAAACAACACCGACTATGCAAATCTGTCTCTCTGGTTGAACAGCGACGAGTTAAAACACGCGCGAATGAAGGGTATCGGAGGCTGATTTAACGCGGAATATTTGTCACGGTTCAACTGGGGCTCGGTATTACCAAGATTTTTGGACTAAATGAAAGTACGTACCACGAAGTCGGGTCAGCGAACGATGATTAATTCCATGATATAACGGCGTCATTAAGCAAATTAAAACGCGCGCGGCTCACGCGCGGATTGGCGTTCGTTGTTGCGCGACGGAGGGCCAGATGTTTCGACGAACGATGATTAAATGAAATATATTCGAAGTTCTGTCAAGGCTCTGCCACAGGTGTGCCCGATGCGCGATGTTTCGCTGCGCTGGGAGAGTCTCGTGGTCCCAAGCAGGCAAAAATAAACGGAAGAAGTACCGTTCCCGAGTTAATTCTCGTCTCGCACGATAAAACATGGAAATACGCTCTCTAATTACAGGTAATAAATCGACGCCGGAAAATTGAATCTTTCTACCGCCACGATGTTTCATTTCCCGAATACCACGTCAGCAGTTGTTAATGCACGGCGATTTAGTAATGCGTCTCTTCGGGGAGGAATTTACGATATCAAAGAGAGGAAGGATAATTATCTTTCATCTTCCACGGGGAAGATAGGGTTCGCCATAAGGTGAACTATTCGGAAAATGAACTATTCGCGGAAGAATGTTCCTTGCATCCTTCATAATCACGGCTAGAATTGAATTAAAGCGACAGTATCCTTTAAAAGGCAGAGCTATTCGCTCGATCCTCGGCGTGCCTTCTTCACTAGCATCAATCAAGCCAGCTCGCGTCGCTTTCAGCCATTCCGTTTTTGCCAGACCGGCAACTGCTTTTGACAAAATTGATATATAATTACACATTCCTCGCTTTGTCAACTTCGACTCGTTAAAATCCCATTTCCTACAGAACGCCAGTGTCAGTCAGAAAAAAAGAACGAGGACAAACCCACATATATGGGAACAAACTGGAGTATCGTTCTTACACATGGTGGACCTCGCAACGTGTTTATCTCGATCTACAATAGCTTATCTCTTAAAGAAACAGTGACAACTCGACTCGTCTTGAAGAGTAGAAACTGGAAGAACAACGATAAGCGAACCGCGTTGCCAAAAGCGGAAAACGGTGAGAATGGTCCGGTTAAGTGGTCCACCCCGTATAATTAACTTGCCAGTGGCCACTGGAGCCATTTTCGATTCGCAGGCAAATTAACTTTCCGCCCTTGTTATATTCGACCGTGCACGCAGAAAGCGGAAGAACAAAGAGGGTGGGCCACGCGCGAAGACGGACTGCCGGTCGCAAAGAGAAATGCTCGGAAGTACGTTTACAGTGTCCCGACTTGCGCATAATTAATCCGGAATAATTTCTTTCTTTCCCGCGTTTCCCTTTTCCATTGCCTTTGATCCCGCCACGCCGGATGGGCTCTTCGTTCCGGTCTGTTCGCGGGGTTGTTGCCGAGGTCGACGCCGTGGAAACTCTACGGAACGGGTACTCAAAGACATCTCGTCGGTGCGTAGAGATTGCACTGGAACTTTCGAGTAGACCGTGTATCCGTACGTTTATTCCAACCGCGTGTAAATCTTCCAAGAAACCCGCTCGTGTTCTCCATTTTCTTCCTTCGGATAAAAGTGCATTCCGTTGCGAATCAACTATCAGCTGTGCAACGATAATGCCAGGCCTGCTAGAGGCCGCAGGACAATGGCGACCCTTGGGCCTCGAGAACCTTCGGTGTTGTCTTAACTTTAAAAGAAAAGCTTTAGTCGCTAGTAAATAATAGGGTTGAAAGGTTTCAGCTATCGTTTATGTAACACTAAGCGACACGTTGATATTTATATTTCTTATATTTGCACAAGCGTATGTTTCACCTTCAATAAAGATTATATATATTGATATTGTAGAATCAGTTACCTCTCTGTACGCTATACATCGTATTATTCTTTCGGAATAATTATACAACATTTATACTGGGTTTTTGTATCGCGGGAAATTGGGGGATACAGTAAATGATGATATGATCCCTCATAGTCATTATCTCGAAATTCGAACGTTGAAAATCGGCGTTTCATCGAAATTACGGATTTTATTCGATCCTGGGTTCGAAACGGAAGAGCGAAATTAATATTTGAAATTTCCGAACGTAAATCCTGCGTAATGAGTTTGCTGCAAGAAATACTAAAGCGTTGGAAACGGGAAATATCCGGGGGGAAAAAAATCCTTCGATTTTTAATGGCCAAGACGAAATTTGGAGGGATGGAATTGTAGCGTAAGACGGACGTCGATGTGCATCGGTGAATTGGCTCGCGATAGCACTTCGATGCCAATCAACGCGCCTCTGAAACAAGGTTAAAACAATTTCCGAGACAGCGAACCGTGCTTGGTTGGATTTTGTAATTGAATAAACTGAACGCAACAATACCGGGATCCCCGGCTCGCGGCCGTTACGCTTCTTTCTCCCCTCTGAATAACTGCGATACACAGTTTTTCGTCATAACTCGATTGCATCGGCGCACGGACAAATGTCGTGTGCAATAATTCAGAATCAATTACGCTTCTGGCTGAACGGTTCCGCCGCGCCCAACGACGGATTTCCACTGAATCGCATTCCGCGCGTATCCCGATGCAACGATATCGAAGACAACACAGCACGTGCTCGTTTCTTATTCATCGACAGACGTTGTCGTTCTATCGGTTGAAAATAAAAAGGGAAATTCGTATAATCGAGATCGAATCTTGAACATCAAAGAGAGAAAATCGGTTTAATCGCTGATTCCTATCTCTGGGATTAAACAACTTTCGTACCATAAAAGTGTTCGTTAATTCATTTCGTAATAATTATTTTTCTTATTCCACCTTCCCTAATATTCGTATGTATAAGCTACTTCGTTAATTATGACAAATTTGTGATTGCCCGTAAATTATAACCAGTCGAATAAGGTAATTAATTTTCTTTCTTTATCGTTACTCGTGTTAGTTCTTTCGTAGAAAATAGGAATATTCGAAGGAATTATAAAGCATGTAGGTTACGAACAAATTTTTCAGTGGAAGAAAAGACTTTTAGCGTACTTGAAATAATTTCATATAACCATTGCTAACGGTATGCAATTCTCACTTTCCACGCGTACGCGTTAATGAATATCGCTCACATAACAGTAGCGAAATTTGTACAGGAACACAGAGATCCGGGCTACAATGGGCTCTTTCGATTTCGACGATTCCACCTCAGCGAGACCACCGTAGCAGCGTGTCGTTTATAACACGGCCATATTCTGTTAGCCTCGCCATTAAACGCTTGCTAATCTAGGTTTCATGCTTGCTGCGTTCCCGCGGTTTTCGCACAAACACCTAATTTGCGATAATGAAGATGCACGCAGAGCACGTTGAACCGTGGAACAACAAGAGTCTGGAAAAAGAATTACACGGTGAGTACTAAAATTATATTTCGGTACACGTTCTACGTATAATTCCTAAAAGTATTTCGCGTTTATACCTTCGATTGAACGAACGACTAACTAATACAATTTTAGAAATATTTTTCTTTCTTTTTTATACCGAATCGATGGATGATGGAATTTACACGGCGGAATGAAACGGTGGATTAATAATTTCGTTTGAATTTCACATTTTCCACAGTGTAAATCCGGATTTTTCATAGCGAGAAATTTGAGAAACGCTAATTTATCGGGAATATTTTGCGAATCATGCATCAATACGCGTTACGCAGCGGCCTTTGACCAGACGTAATAAAAATCCTGTTATTATCGACCGATGCGAACGTATAAACGACCGTATGGAGGTATACAACAAATATACGGTAACAAATTTTTGCGACATTTGATCAAAGGGACGACGATGGCCGGCACGAGGGGAATTTACAGCGCGTATGAGAGCTGAAGGGATTACGATACACAACCACGAACTTTTCCAAGCGTCCATCAATTGCGACAAAATAATCCATTGTCGACGGCGAATTTAGAAATCGAAGCATGGACGTTTCAACGGGAGATTAAGCACGAAAGTAATAAAAGCTTACTACCCAATTTACTATCCAATTGATTTTTAATAAATGAACGCGCCAGTGCAAGAGGGGAATGCCGCTGTTCTATTATTCCCGTGCAGCATTTCGTAAAATTATTTGTGCTGCATTGTACGAGTCTCGGCGAGTTTCACCGTGTCGGATAAAAGATAAAATCCATAGTAAACAGGTAGCGCGTCATTTTAATCTCCGATAACGTATCATGGACCTTGCAAAGTGCATCGTTTGTGAATTACCGAAAAGCGTTGCCACGATCAACACGTAGCGCCAAAAATGCAGAGTAAATGTTTATTACGCGTGTCCGGCGCTGTGTAGACAAAATGTCTGAAATTTTGGACGGGCCACCGCCGCAAAGAAAACACCCGAATCTGCGCAGCTGACTCGGCAGTAAACCATCTCACGCAAGTAAACCATCTCTTCCTCCATTCGTCCGCAACGCACGGCAAGCAAATTACACGAGGATAGCAATTAATAAACCTCGTAATAGCGTGCCGGTATCCTTCTACCAGCCTTCTCCTCCTCGTTAATCACCTTAACGAGTGCTTTTGTTAGACCCGCGCGAACTTACCCCAGGCTAACCCTAACTCCCCTGCCAACAATCGGAAATAAAGAACAGACCAATATGGCCCCCGGATGTTTGTTCTCTGATTTTTCGGCTGTCTTGCATCTCCACATTCGTGCACTTTGTTTGCCTTTTGCTTCGCGGGAAGGGAGTCGACTGGGTTAACACTTTAATCGAGTCGACTAGCGTATAAACAAAAGACTCGCGATCACGTTCTTTCGAATTTACTTACCGCATTGGCTTCCAATTACTAATTCTCTTTTCATATTTTATGACAAGCACCGACATTCGTCCGTATAGCTCTTTTGTCTCCAGAGGGGTGAAGTTCTCGAAAAAAGGCCGAAATCGTGTTTTCTCCCATTAGCGTCGCATCTTTGCAGCTGACGGTGCGCGAGTATGTTATTTAATAACGCTGTTGTTGGGCCAAACTAGGAACCAGGATATCGATTTACCGTGGTGAATTTTAGACCTCGTTGAAAACGAGATCCGTAAAGTTAAGGTTTATTTGAAAGATAGAGGGACAAGACAAATTGCGAAATTAATTCGGCTATCAATTCGAGGTACGTGGAGTACGCATTTGTCGTGGTGTATGAACAAAAATGCTCTCTTTTTTCACGGAACGCGCGTGAATGAACACAGAAGAGGTAAATCGAGGCTTTAAACAACGTTCACGGCAGTGGAATAGGCCAGTCATTTACGTGGATTAAAAGCGGCTGTGAGGGAGGCGTTCAGCACCCCGAGGGATGCGGGAGAGAGATGGTTTCGGGGCTTTGGCCACAATCCGGTCACACGCCTGACCAATTCCTACGCCCTCTCCTACCATCAGCGTGTTGTTCGCGAAAAACTAGAGTGTTAAACCATACCCATTGTTCGTTCCCTTAAACCGCGATGTAATCTGTCGAGCATGAGTCAAACAATATGTCGATATCGAAAGAGGCCCGGTTCTTTCTTTCGGTACTCAAACGGGACTTCAAAATTCTCTTTCACTCGAGCGATGCATATGAACGTATGAGAAAGAAATCTCCTATATTTATAAAAAAAAAAAAAAAATATATATATGCAAGAGTATACGGAAAGGGAGGAAGAATACGCGATTGAACGATGCAATTTCTCAAAGAATCCTTTGAAAGAGTCGGAACAGAGGAATCGAAGCATCAAAGTGTCGCGGATAGACAAGGTTCGCGAGAGATGCTCTATCGCGTTATTACGAGTTCGATCGGAGTTCCTTTCCTTTTCGTCGAATTCCCGGGAAGAAATGAGGGAGAAAAGTAGCAGTTTGGCGGAAAGCGTTGAAGTGTCGTGAAAGATGGACGCGGAGCGGTGGAAGGTAAGCAAAGCGTCGAAGAGGCGCTCGTGTCCGATTTGGAGCAGCGGCGGTGAAGTGAACAACTTTGGAACAAACGAACTAAGTAACGAAGGAACGAACCAACTCTCATCCCTCCGCGTGGCCGACCATTCTGGCAACCTTATCTGCCAAGGCAGTCGACCATCCCTGTGCGGTTGGCCCATTATACGCGCAATGCCGGCCAGACGCAATTAAGTGGGCCTCGCACTATACCACCAGATAGCATTCCCGTCGTGTTCCACGGAAGGATCTCGCTGGAGGAACGTGCCAGGAGCAAGGACACGGCCGATATCCTTTACGGTCTGTCTACGTTCCTCCTGCCCCTATTGCGCGGACCAAGCTTCTGTGTTCTTGACGTGTGAAGCGAATCCTGCTGTCTGGCCGAATGCGGCTACCAGGACCGTCGTTACCCCTGGCTGGTCAGCGAGTCGGGCAAACCGTTGCCACTGTAAATTCCTTGATTAGTTTGTACAAGCTTTGCATCGATCGTCTTGTTTACCGTACCGGTAACGAATACGGTGCTCGGGATAAGATGTCGCCGGAGAGATTCCGACTGGAGGAGATTGACAAATGGTCTGATCTACCGAGAGTTCCATACCGGATGGTTCCATCTTTCAGATCGATCTTTAAGCCTATCGGTATCCACGAGAATCTGGATCGTATCATCGAGAGTTGACCGATTCGATAATATCCGCTAGCGATAAGTATCGTTTTGATCTACTCTTTGCTCGAATCTTCAGTGACGTTAGATATCTGATTAAACGATGTCGTTTATCTCGACATGAGAATGAATAGAGTCCCGGAATCGAGAAGGGATTCCTATTTCAGGATCGGATAAGATCAACGGATTTTTTCAATGTTCAAGTGTTTTCAATTTGTCAAAAACTTCCACAGACTTAAGTCTCGCTAGAAAACTCTGATTGTCATTGTTTTGAGTACTTGTTGTACCCTGCTCGTTGGCTGGCTACATACGAGTCTATACTACTTAAGTTCTCAGCCAAAACACTAAACTAACCCAAGTGGTCGTTCTAGGACATAGTAATTGCTTCCTAGCCAGGGATTTCACGGTGATTAAGATCTCAATTTTAGAACGAAAAATTGCCCGGCTTTGTTCCGCTGTGTCAAGTTCTCTGGGCTACAAATATAGCAATTTGAATTTTCATTTTTCCACGCGAGAGGGGAGAACTTTGCAGAGTCGTCGGTGGTAGAAGCACCGCGTCCATTGATTTAACTCTTGAAAATATTTTCAATGGCCACTGGGTGCGGGGTACAGAAACTTTACGCGAATTCTACGACCGTGCATCCGCGTTGTCGGAATACCTTGAAAACTAAAACTGGATTATCGCGTGAAATATCAATTATCGGTTATCAAGTGTAACGACCAAGGTTAATATCATATTCCTATGTATCGTGCATAAATACCGTGCGTAAGCTGCTACCGATAATATCCCAAAGCAACGTTAAATTCGCAGATATGATTAATGACGAAGCAATAACATTCCTATATATTCGTATTCCACGCGAATTCTAAACAGTTTAAATCCGTTTAATCCAATCAAATACGTTGATGTTTCGATACATCGCAGGATTCGTGTTTACGATAATTTTAAATGACAGACCTTTGAAGTAAACAATCCACGTTTCGAGGATTTTCATTTATTCCTCTCGTAAGTAGATTTGTTTGAAACGGTCGTTATTAAAAGTTTCGTCGCTTGCGAAGTATGATAAAAGTAAATGCAGTGAATATTAACTTCCCGAGGCAGAAATGTTCGTTGAATTTCTGCTGATATTGTAGCCAGTCAATATTTGCTCGTTTCAGAGAATATCAATAAGCAACGTCTAAAATCCGTTTCGAAGGAGCAAATTAATAATTCCGTGGTACGACGGAGACCTAAATCAACGCGTGTTTAATAATAAACCTTAAAGGAATACGCGATCGAAGAATTAAGCGAAAAATCCTGGAGAGGTATGAATGTCAGCGATCATAAGGGTGTTTCAGATTCGTCGATGTAACATATTTCACGTAGAGTGCACTTCTGCTTCAAGTTGTCGCGCCGGGATACTTGACTCGACAGTAATTTTCGCACGGTTCGACGGACAGCAATAGAATTGTTAGTATAGTCCTTCGTTACCATCGCTGAAACCAATAATAATCGATGTTCGGTCGAGCGCGTTCTGTTTGTTGTTTGTTTTATTCCATCTCGAAAGAAGTGTCACGCGACGAGTCTACTGTATACAGAACAAAATATTATACAATTCGTAAAAGCCACTCGATCGAAAGCGCGTGGATTTTTCGCCAACGATCGCTGCATTTATAAGCGCGACTGTTTGCTCTCTACTCGAATCTCGAGCGAAATAAATTACCAACGAAATTTAATTTCCCGTTGCTTTTGCACGGAAGTGGTACTTCGCCAATTCTTTTAACGCTCGAACAATCAATTCCGAAGTTCGCGAAGTTCCTCTTTGTCTACATTACGTATGACACTCGCAAAGAAGAGCTCCACCGCGGTTCTACAATGTGCAACACCGTGACAAAGTACTATACCTCTCGATCCTACGTAAAAATACGAGGATCCTTCATGAACTATTCATGCAGCTGCACTTTTGAGTACAGCTGTTTGCTTTCTACTCGACCATCGAGCGAGGTAAGGTCTAAGCAAAATATTCTTTCCGACTCCTTGCGTAGCGTTACCGATACGCGAGTTATTAAACCATTTGTTAACCAGCCAATTTCGCAATTCCATTTACTAGCACGATCGTCGATTAAAAGGTATATCTCAGAAATTAATCCTCGTTTCACATTTCTCGTAGATTTACACGTATCGGCGCTAAAGCGATCCACAAAACGATCCTCTAATCGACACGTTTCTCAATTACTGGATAAAAATCCGACTGAGAAACTGTAAGTTCGGTGAGAGGAAATTCCTCTTGGTAAACACGGCATCATGCACGGTGCCCGTATTGACTATGAAATAGGAAGAACGGAATTGGCGGACTAACAACGGCGGATCCCGTGCAACGTGCAACTGCACATCGATTTCGCTGCCCTGGGAGGCAATATTCAGCCGAAGTGCAGGTATCCTGGTGCGTTCGATAAACATTGCCGTGTCTGTAGCTAGGCTGCAGTCAGCGATCCTTTCATCGGCTCAGATCACCGCTACAATTGAGACGACGCGTATAATGCGGGGGTTGCAACATCAAAGTGCTGAATACGAGTTAATTGCGGCGTGACTATTCAGCCCTGCGTGAAAGCTGAGTAGTATCACTGAGAATGCAAGTGATGTTCTCCATCGGCTGGGAAACTTTATTTGGCCGCTCCACGTGGTCGGCCCCGTGTTCGAGCTTTGATTTAAATGCTAGCATTAGTTTCGTGCACCGGTTCGATCGATCTGATTCGCGATAAAGGATGCAAAGCACGGTGCCCGTGCCCGAGGCGAACGTGCACTCCGATCCATTGATCGAGGATAATGATTTCCAGTGGATGAAAGCCGGCTCTGATTTCGTCCGATTTGTACGCGTTGACAGGCTAACGTGGGTTTTGCGGCAACTTCCTGCGCTATTTTCCTTCACAACGGACCCTTTCTTCGGTGGAGATGAAATTATTATTCGGCACGCGAATGATTTCTTTATCGTCGGTTATTATACCTGATCTTTTAATCTGACCTGAAAATTTCCGTAGCTACTGCACAGATGCCAGATAAACGTTGCGTTATAAGAATCGTGAAATGTCAGGATTAAAATACGTATAAATGGAAAATAGCAGTTGAAATTCGAGAAATTATATTTTGGAGAAAATAATTGTTGTTTATTTAAGAAAATTCATTTATCCGTTTATCTCGGTTACGTGTATGCTTTAAAATACGTGATTACGAAATGAAGAATTAATATAATTGGAAATTAAATAATTAAATACGTACGAGTACTACATATTAAGTAAAATGAAATTTACAAAGGGTTTTATAAGTATATACAATGATTGACCGTATATCTGGAAGCTATTTCGTGAATATTATCGATGGCTCGTTAATGGATAGAAGCTCAATTAAAAATTTGATTAAAAAGTTGATGAATGGTAAATTAAAAATGTTTAAAACAACCGCGTATTATTGCACGCGACGCAGCGCCATCTAGCGGTAGCCTTAATAACTATAATATTGCCACGTGGCAGGAGAAGGAAGCCATTAGCATTCGTAAATTATTCGTTGGTGTAGTGAATTTTCGCGTGGCTTTCTCCGAGATTTTTACGATTCGATACTGTCCCATCCACGGCCATGTAAGTAATATTCGATACGTATTCTTTCGAATTATCGTTCAGATAATACGCCGAGATGTTAAATTAGCTTTATTCCGACGCAACAATTACCGGCGACGCGATAACCTACAATCGACACGTGTTTCGCTGTGTCGCTATGCAAAATCCGATGCGAATTTTAGTTATTCCTCTATCGTTACGATCAATCGCGATAGATTTACTCGTCTGCTGGAAATTTAATTCGAAATTAAATAACTCAATGGTGAAACGATTCTCCGGCAACGAAACAGGTGCACGAGGCTCGATGCGTATCGATATCAATTTTATTACGTCGCATTAGTTTTCGCAAACTCTCGTGCACCTGTAACGATCATAAAATCATTATCCAAACTCGTCCGTTCGTAATTTCATCGATCCACTCGATAATAAGCAAGTGTTCAAGTACTTTTACGTGGTAGTGTATTTACGTGCTTAACCGGTTAAATAGAATTCGGCGTTTGTACGTGCTAACGCTGGACTTTGTAGAATGCGTGCGGCAGACAAATGAAATTCCCGGGTCCGCGTAAACAGAGCGGCGAAATAAACGAACGAAGCTGGGAAATCAACACGCTTTCGTCGCGTTATAAAAGCCAAGCCTTTCCCGTTAATCTTCGCGGTTCGTAATCGACAAACATTTCACCTTCTCCGGGCTCACCTCGGCATTTTCCAAACACGAAATTCGATCCGATAAACAGAGGGACGGTAGAGAGGGGGAAGCCTCGTTTCGCGTGTCGATTGGCGTTTACAACGCGTTCACACACCCGCTCTTCGCGTAATCGGCACGCGCTGGTAAATAGCTTCGAAAAGTGGTAAGAATTTGCGAAATTGCCGGAGAGTTCGGACAAGAAGCGGACAACTCTGGAACCGCAAGAAGTTTCCGGGAAGATCATTCGAACGGAAATCTCGTTGGCGAGAAAATGTCCGACAAATGGTTGGAAGCATTGCGTGATCGATGTTCGGTGGTGGTCCGCGCGGAAAACGGGTCGAAAAAGAGAGGGAAGTCGCGGGAGGCGAGACGAGGAAAGTAGAAAATTGCAGGCAAGGGCCCGAACGGAATTTCACCCCTCGTCGACTTTTAATCCCTCTGGTTTTTTCGCGTCGGGTCGAAGATAACAGGAGATAGGAAACGCGGCTGCCCTCTCGCGAGTCGCCTGGAAATTAAAATTCCACGAGGCGCTCGCGCCAACGGCCGTGTAAATGCGCTTTAATAATAATGTAAACGCGTAACGAATGGGAGTTAACGCGCGGTCACTTTACCGTGAAACGAGGCGACGCGGCATTTCCAGCGACGCCGGGCGTCGGGACCGGATGGCGGGGGGCGGGGGTGGGCCACAGAGGGTCGCGAGGACACGTGGAGCCCGAAATCCGCCCCCTGAATTCCAGCTGCGCTGCCACCCTTCCGTGTCTGTCCACGTACAAACGTACAAACCTGCGTAGCCGTGGTAATACGCATAATTGCATAAAATTACCGGGGCCAAATTATCGGCCGGTGCTTTAAACGAGCGCCGATTACGTCGCGACCTTCCTCACCTCGCGCAATTCTGAATAATTCTTCTACCCACCGGTCGATGTCCGTCGCATTTTCTTGTTTGCAAAGCACGTGCTACGAGAATTTTTCTTTTTCCAATTCACTGAACATTTCATCGATCAAATTTTTTGTATCCTCTTCTTCGGGTATCGTATTCTCGCGAATGTAACGTAACGAAATTTATTATATTTCATTTTTGTGCCTACTACGAGTATAGAATTTTGAAAATGATACTTCAACAGAGGATAGTATTTTTTATATAATATTGCGATCGAACAATTTTACTTAACATTTACAGGTATATGCAAATTGATATTGGAAAACTAATCAATGTATTAGTTGAAGTCCACGGAATTTACTGAATCCAACGGGAATCGCATCGTTTTAGTAGTTTCGTTATAAATAGAGGTCAAAGTTAAACAATTGCGATTTTCAAAGTCGATTTCCTCAAAAACTGAGGGTAATAGACGAAAACTGATTTCAGATTTGGTTTTAGCTCGTCGAGATGTATAAACATCATCTAGTGGGTATTATCTGCGTCGTCCCACAGAGCAGACAGTGAATTCGGGCGCCGGTGTCAATGTGTTAATATTATGCGAAACAGAAAATCGGGCTAAACGCGAGATTCTCGAGCGAGAGCCATGGTTCGTAGATAAGGCTCAACGTAAACAAAGCCATCGGGCTCGTAGCTCCTTTTCGTCGACCACTTCCTGTCTCAGTTGTCTGTTATTGTCGATGTTTTTCTGTTTCAGTTGCGCGGTACCCTTCGACGTGTTCGGACGAGATGTCTCGACGCCTAACCGATTTTCCTGTTCATTATGGCAGCCGTCGTTGGAGTTCAAACCGTAAGGTAAGAGATATTTCACTCCATATTCCAGCAATTCAATATTCCTTTATTCACACTTGCCTCGTCTTAGCGTGCGTATAACGGCACACCGGTATAACGCGAGGTTAAATTTCAAACGTAAATCAGCATCGACAATTACCGACGCGAAAGTTAACCAGGGGTGTTGAATTTTCGAACGAGGGAGCAGCTTGGCGAATTATTATAGCTTAACATCGCGAACGTAATTATGTAAATAATTCGATGCTCTTGGAAAACATGGCTAGCGAATTATGGGCATGAATAATGGATGTTAGATATAGTTTTAACGCGATTTGCCACGGTTCAATGCCTCGCAAAGGAGGAAGACAATCGACTGGATGGTAAGCTTATTAACGAAGCAGGAAGTCGACAGCAATTATTCGTCTCAGCGTAATGCCAGAGCGTGCAACCTGTATCGCGCCAATCTCAAATACGTCTGAAATCCTATTTCTCCGTATAGAAAGGGGTTTGATCGGATTGTCGCGACTATGCTTCAATTTACCCTATTAAGACCATCCGTGTCCACTATTGATTTCGTCAGCTATCGATACACAATGTTTCCTAATACCTCCCGATCTGATTAAAGTTGTCCGCATTCAGCGAGAATTAGTTTTACATAAGCTTTAACACCACCGGCTCTGATATCGTGTATTTGAAACGAAAATTAATCGGTTGTAGAAATTCGAGGGATAGATCGACCGTCCTAATTTAAGAGTTATAGAAAGTGTTTAGTAATTTCCCACTTCAAAAAGTTATGCAAGATTCAGGTGTATTTGCAACGAAATACCGAAAGTGAAATTAAATTTGAACGTGTACGGAAGAATCGTGATAGGCGATATAAATTCCTGCCACAAGCTATGAACAGTTGGTTGAGCTGAATGTGAATGAAAACCCATTTATCAAACGTTGCCGCATATTTTGGTTCGTTCGAATAGCCCAGCGATATTAATTGACATTCAGTTTTAATATCATCGGCGATATCTTCAATGAGTCGCCGCGGCTGGCAGATTTTTCGCGAAATTCCGGAAGCTCGTTAAACGTATCGCGACGAGAGAATTTGCAATAATTTGCTATTAATGAAATTACTCAGCGTGCATCGATTGTTTGTCCCCTTGTTACGCAGCAATCCGCGTTGGACTAATTGTAGAGAAAAGCAAGCAAACGAGACCAGCGTGAACTTTCAAATAACCAGCGAACGCTCGCCGCGGGAGCACTCTGTTTGTTGCAAATAAACATTATCGTTGAATCAACAGAAGAACGTCGATTCGTAAAATGAACATTAACTCTCTCTCCCACTTGATCGAAAGGAAAAGAACGAGTTTCGCTCGTTTCATGGAAATCTCTGTAATTTATTCGAAACCAGCTAGACAGCCGAGGTATTCCTTCGTTTAGGAATCGTTGATCTATATGAATCGTTAACTACTTTATATCGGTTTCCAACGCTTTTCAATTGCAACGAACGTTGCAATCGTTTCAAGATTATGCAACGTGATATTCGAAAGTCGTAGGAAATTTATTTATCGAGTGTTTTATATAATTTTTCAAACTTTCTCTGCTCTATTATTAGAAGCGAGAATATTTTCAATTTGCAAATTGAAGCAATTAGCGCTAATAAATTCTGCGCAATTTCGACCATAAACTCGGAGCTTTTTACGCAACAGCTTTTTCTTTAAAATCAAGCTTAAGGGTCGTTGTAATAAACCCTCAAAAGGGATTATAAGAAAGTATTGTCGCAAACAAAGAATCGGTATTAATTGCCTGCTGAAAAACAGAGACGTTAACGTAATTTATCACAATTCATTAAAAAATACGCCAGGAGTGTAGCTTTAAAGAATATCGAAGGGCAAAGTTAGGCGAAACGAGCGGAAAGCATAAACTCACGAGCTTCGCGCAGTACATGTACCTTGTTAACGAATATTATTAACCCATTTGCATCATTGCTCTGAAAGAAGTCTTCCAAGACTTTGAATGAAATTAAGTGTAACAAACGAACTCTTACTTATACTTGATCCAGAAATTATACATATATTAAAACAACATCATTATTCTTTTATATAGTTGTGTGATACATAAATTTAAAATAGGCAAGCAACAGATATCGAGTGTGGATTATTCCGCTTATTGATGCAAATGGGTTAACAAATCGTATACCGCTTGTGGAAACAAAAATCATTCCGTATTATACAAATCGTAAACGTATAATTCTCGTGAAAAAATCATTCTATGCTTTAAATTAATCGAATCTTTGCGTCCTGAACGTTCGATCAATTGCGATACAATCCTACGCAAAGACAGATAATTCGATATACCGCGAGAATCATAAACGCTCTAACAATTTGTGACAATGTAAAAGAAATTTGTGTTTGCGTAAATAAACACCATTGGCAGTAAAGGGGTTGAAATGTGTAGAAGCACCACGCGGGATGGTCGAAAATTCGCAACTCGATGACAGCGAACGTCCCTTAGCCCAAGAATTAATATCGAATCTTGAAGGAAAATGTCGTTACACCCTCTGGAAGGGCGTATTGGGACGGAAGACTGCTAGTGTTGAAAAAGGGGCGGGAAACGCGATCGATTTTAAGGAAGAGAGAGAAATGGGAGGGAAAAGTCGCGATATTGCCAATTTCGCTATCACGCTTTCATTTCGGCGCCACCCTGCGCTAACATCGTGAGCATCGAATTTTCGCCTGGCGCGAGCAGGGGTGGTAAAACGAATTTCCTTCGCTATCGCCCAGCTTCGCTCGCCGCACGCGTTCGCAAAATGCGTTATGTTATGGTAATCGCGTGTAAGACGTTCTCGGATTTATTGCCCCGACGTATGCTCCATGCTCGCGAGAATTATAGAAAAATCCTGACCTGTTTGACAAAGGGATCCTCGCGTGCCTATGGTGACGACGTCGCTGGTAAAGCTTGGACGCCGATAAGGGATGGAATACGTATACGAGATCAGTGAAATCCGTTGAAAATACGAGCATCGTCACTTACACGGTCCATCGCCTAGATTATTTTCATCGATTTCTGTTCGTCCTGCATGTAGATCCTATGGTAGGATAACGTACTAGCATACGTAGCGAAATTTGTTTCAACAGACGTTTGAATCGTAAGATAATCTCGCGAAAAATTAATCGTCGTTTTATTTATCGTTATTGCATTACGCGGAGATAGGAAGAAAAGAACGGTTTATTATATGTATGTCCGATAATAATGGAAAGTAAATGGAGCAATTGCGCGCGTATTTAATGGAATGATCTATTACGAAGAATTAATTGACGAATACGGTTTCATTGGGAGAAAATTACGACAGGGGATAAAGCATTGGAAAGCGTAGCACGACGTATGCATATAATACGCGGTATAATAAATATTTACGCAACAAATAATTCATGGTACTGTAATTAAGTAAAATTGGGACAAATGCAGCACACAGTGTATTTTGCAAGTAAACGAGCAAACAGGAATAACCCAAATAAATGCACAGGCATAATTTGTAACATAAATAAACGTATGTAAATTGGGAAATTGGTGGTGCATTTGTGTAAATCTTAATATTATATCGTAAATCAACACGTTAAGCGGGAAGGGTTGCAATTTATAATAACGACTACCACCGTTGCCACCGATGCAGTAGATGCAAATGAAAATCCAAATAATTCACCGATAATTCTTATTTTAATATCAATCTCTGGAATATCGAACGAAATTTCGACCATCTGTAATTTCCTAATTCGCAACTTACGATTTCTCTTGAAAATTTCAAATTTCATAGTTTTCAAGGTCTCAAATTCTAGAATTCCACCTATCCCGAGCGAAAGTTTAAAGCTTCTCGATTCTCACAGTTCGATTTAAATGTCACTTTACCATGGGAGCTAATCGCGAAAAAAAAAGAAAAAAAAAACGATAAGAAAAGAGAGAGAAAATAAAAGGTAAAGCTAACTTTGCGGGTGGACGGCGATAATCGAGGTCAACAGAAAAGGTATTCAAACAGGGGTAAAGCTATCGATCGAGGACTCCTCGATCAATCTGTCGAACACGACTTTTCAATTTCCACGACGCACAGAGGTTGCAACCCAGCCATGGAGGTCGAGTGAAACCTGTAAAGAGAGACCACTGGAAATTCGAGTGCTGACTCCGGGTTAGAATTAGAAAGGATTATCAGATCAAACGATGGATGCTGACTGCAACTCGTATCGATAAATCTCGCTGATGAAGACTGCAGCGGCGTGCTTGATCGAATCGACTGACCCACTAAGACAAGCATTAATCCGTCAACGAAAATTGTTTAAATCACGCGAAGATACACGGCGTTAATCCGCATGCCAGAGTCATTGGATCCTCTAATTTCCTTTGCCGCTTCGAACATTTTCGATAACCGTATTTGATGGGCAAAAGGGGGCGAAATTGCACGGATTATTATGGGATTTCGGTGAAATACTATCGCGAATATCGGCTTGGGATATTATTCCTATGAATATTAATATTTTCGCCAATCGTATATACTGGATAATTGCCATATAATATTGCACAGAAGTACGCTGATTATATTAAAATGGTTGCACCGGCACGTACGCGCGTGCCGCCATAAGTGTCGATAAGGTTAGCCAGCGATCGAAATATGCCTAGTTCAGGAACTTGCGTTTGAACGAGCAGTGTCAGCCAAATTACCGATTCCAAGTGATCGATACCGACTACAAGCCGCAACAGAGACTCGAATGCACGTGTTCCGCGTATCTCGAAATCGAATTCCGCGTATTATAGCAATTCGAATTAGGGAAAACCTCGGTCTACCCGCTACCACGTATTTAACGTTTTATCGGCAGCCTTTTGGCGAACCGATTCTGCAAATGGGGCTTGAAATTCGCGGTATCTGAAATTGTCGTTTTACTTATGGAAATTGAAGCTATCTTCCTCCAGTGCAAAAGATTTCCCGAAATATTGTCCGTTAACGTCCAGCCAATCGCAATGGTGCAATATCCCGGAGAAGTCACACTCGATCGGCAAGTGAATTTTACGCGAAATCGTGGCCATTTTTAAAATGGCTACGATTACCTGGAAAGGATTATTCGGTAGGAAAGATGAGGAAAATTCCTGTTTATTTACGCGGTTGAATTTTTGTATCGGTGCGAAGGTAATAAATCATAATATTTTGGGTTATTTGAGAAATCGCGTTTATTCCGAAACAGGGAAAAATCAGGATATTTATATTTATTTATTATTTCTAATTCGACGTTTCATTGCCTGGTACAGGTTCGCGATAATTAATTCTCTCCCGACTGCACTAAGTACACGGCAAAATTCAATATCGATTTTCAGGAGCTACGAATTTCCCAAACAATCCCGATATAAGCTTCTCGATATCCAATTCATTTCGTGTTGGTAAATACGACTACGTCCCTTATCGATCGTAATTAGTTCGACATTTTCGATATTTTATGCCCGTGTACGCAGCGTTTCATTCGCTACAATTGACCTAGGTCTGTACTTAATTATCGAATTCTCGAAACCTATAAAATTTCGAAACTCCAGATGCCGATTTTATTTCTACAAGCGGAACGTTTCGCTTTGAAACTAGAAATCTTGGTAAAACCTTTGCAAAATGACTCGTTCTAAACTTTCCATCCCTTTGTTTTTGGCAAAATTCGAATGCGATCTTAATTATGCACGTATGATCCTTTATTTTCATTGCGCTGCTTTAGTTCTCGTTAATGACACGTATCGTTAACCCTATCGTTAATCCTAGACAACTGAAACGTAAACTACACTTTCTGCCTCCGATTTGTCTTCTTTCATCCGTTGCAATACCCCAATTAAAACATTTTCCGTTTTTCATCTTCGTTTCGAACCTATCGTTTCGTAATGGCGAAAAGAAGCGGGAAACTCGAAACTTTCTTCGATTTAGAGGGCTTTCGAGGAACCTGTCCATAGAGTACGATGGTAAAAGCGAGGAAATAAAAGCGAACGCGATTGCACGAGAAGCGTGTCGAGTAATGAAAACGGAAAGAGTAACAATTCGTTCTTTTCCCGCTTCTATTCAAATAATTAAAAGTTTAATTTAGTTTGGACCCGGGTCGGAAGCCGGAGAGTCGCATGTCTAAATTGAACGAGTTTGTCTCTCGGCAGGCGTGTGTCGTTCCTCGGTTGACAAAAGTCCGTCGATTTAAACTTGAGTCGCCGGATTCCTCGGTGAGCAAGTTTGAAAGGTTCGTCGCGGAAGCAAAGGAAATCCCGGCGCTATTCAGGAAACGCCTCTCCGTGGGTAAACTGTGCCGATGCAACCCGAAACCATCGCTGGGAGGATGTTTCGCAATAACGAAAGGTAACCAGCAACGTTCGACTAATCGATCCTGCCGACGAGATCGATGGTCCGTTGTCACGAATAATTCGGCCGGTGCGGCTAGACGAAAAGTCTCGCTGGATTTTTGAATTAATTCCCGCACAATGCCCATTGAAGTCTTGCGCATTCAGGTCGAAATTTCTATGACCGGTATTGACATCTTTCCGGACGATTCATATTCGCTACAAAAGTCGCTCTCCTTTGTTCAACCGTTCCAATGGCTCACGCTCGAAGGTCGAGCCGAACGTTGCTGGAATTGAATATCGAAAAGTGCTTGCAGAAACAATAAGGTTCGCTGTTGTTTCTCGATCTAGCTTCCGGTGAAGCGTGTTACGACGATTCGCAAGTTTGTTCTCCATTGACGCGTCTGCAACTCCGAGAATCCCGGGTCGTCAAGAGAATTGCCGGCTAGTTCGGAGTTGCGACGGCGTAAAAATATCACGGCGAGATATTTCGGACCAGTTGAGAATTTATTTCCCTTCCGGTAGAATTTACTGGGAATCTTTTGACAGCGACCATTTCAAAGTAACGAGGTAACAACGAGAATCAACGGACAAAGAATCAGCCGGGACAATAGGGAGAACAGTGGTACACGCGCGCAGTCGATACAATTGTACGATCGTAGCGGGTATAATGATCGAAGCAAAGCGCGGGAAAGCTCCCTGAGGTGATTTGTTACGACATGGTACGCGTGCTTCTTACTTTGCATCGAAACGAAGTGGAAGAAAGACGAATGCCGCGTGATTCGTCACCGGAGAATTTAATAAGGAGGCAGTAAAGAGGGGAGTAAAGGTATGCAGTATCCCAGGAGGAAGTTAGGCGCGTCTAATGAAAATTGAGTTCTACAAATGGGAGAACGTTTAGTCAACATAGTCTACGCGGCGAGTTTCCGAAGGCATCTCTTTAACGAGTGCAAATTGGCGTACACTGGAAAACTGCCAGCCGGCCAAATGGAGGTAATAAGATATTCCAGCCCGCTACCCATCGATTGTTGCGAGAAACTCCGAGTTTCTCCCCTCGAGCAACGCGACACTTGTCCGGTAACGGTCAATTCTCCAAGAATTTCCCTTCGATTCCTTATCGCTCGTCCCCGGCAACTCTCGTTACATCGCGTAATCGAATCCCACAGTTTTACAATTTCCATCGCGACGAGTTATCGCGGGATTAAAGCAACAACTCGGGCATGCTGTTAGGAACGGATGATCGAGGACAGCCGAGATGTAGGGAACAATTTAAGTTAAAGCAAGTTTAATTGGAAGAGGAACACCCGTTGCCGTGCGAAATTGCAAGTAAGCCTGATGGAACGATAATTTATCTGTTTTATTCTTATCCGTGGCTAGTCGCAACGACAAATAATAATAGGGTAACTCTATTTCGAGGTAGCACACACAGGCCAGAGTTTAAATTGGAAAACGCCTTAGGGCGTCTCGTATGCAGTTAACGGGGGTTACATCCAGGTCTCGGATATTCTACCCAACCACCGATTGCAGTTAACTTCGTCCGCTATTCGTGAGGATGGTACAACGTAGGCGTGTTCGGCAACTCGTTTTGTATTATCTTTCAAAACAATGTCACGCTCGCGGAATTCTTACGTTTAATTACTCGCATCCTGTTTCGGGATAGTCGGTCGGTTGTATAAGAAGATTCTCAATTCTTCGAAACTTCATACGCGTGTTAAGACTTTAAAAATTTTCATTTTACATTTAAATATATACATAAAGAAAAAAGCAATAATAAAAAACCGCGCTTCAAATTAACAAAACACGACTTGTACGCTTTGGAGGTAGGAACTCGATTAAGGTTTACGGACGTTTTTTGTATACTTATTTTTACGGACATCGAATAAATTTACCGGTAAAGGAAACCACGTATTTTCTTTAAAAAACAAACGATGAGTTTAATTCGAAAACACTCGCAATATTAACAGATTTCATATAGGTTAATTAAATCTGTTAATATCTTATAATTGGAGCAACCCACCCGTCAAATTGACGGGTACCGTAAACCTAGTGTTAAAGACCAAGTAACTCAGCAAAAGACCGAGTAACTCGACAATCGAAATTTGTGGGAAAGAAGAATGCGAAACGTTGTCTAGCAACGCAACAACACACATATAATGTCTCACACACATGACATGTATGTGCAACATTGTATATAATTGCATTGTAATTATACAATACCCGCTAGCCACCACAAATCTACTAAATACGTATTTTTACGTGACCTAAGTGCTAACGACGATTCTATCCCTTTCGGGCTACTCCATTTTTTGATAAACAAACGTGTAATACGGGGGACATTTAAGCGCAATATACCGGCAGATACAATATTTATCAAAATGTTTATCATAGTTATAATTTGAGATGTTTGGGAATGCTGTAATAATTTTTTCAGACTTTTTTTTAATTATTATTCGCAGCATGGATGAATGTGTTTGTAATAAGCGTTGTTTGGACTTTTGCAGATTCTATGATATTCGAGACTCGAAGATGGAAATTGCAAACAACATTCGACTTGGAGTTCTGGCATCCCGAGGCGAAAGTTAACCTCGTTAGAAGTTTCGGTGAGTACAGATATCGACGTACACTTTCTAATTATTTGGTTTAAGTACGCTATATTTGTATTCGTATTGCTAATTAGTTTCACGGAAATATGACACGCGCTTCTGCAATCCACGTCGATTCTTTTTCCATTGTGTATAAGCACTTTCCGTTTTTTGTTTGTCCCGACTATCCCGACTTCTCAGTTATCGATAAACATTGTTAAATCTAGTACAAGACGTAGATAGTAGTAGAAGAAATTTCATTTTGCCAATAGACCATCCCCTCCAGAATCTCTCATCCTTAAAATATTATTATTTAAATCCACGAAAAGTCTATTTTACATCAAAATTCCAATACTCGTAGTCGAAATTTCCCTTTATTTATATTAACCCTTTGCACTTGAGAGACGACGTTCAGTCAGCACTTGATCAACTTTTAACTCTTTGAGGCACGGTGGAATTAAAAATGTCCCACCTTTTTGGTGGATAGTAACATATGATAGGACACTTTTAGACCCATCTCGAAATATTGCAGTAACTGCAGACAATTGAATTATTATTCTCCTACGTTTCTATATTTTTTTGCGATACCTTTGTTAATAGAAAATACCAATTTTGTTTAATTTAAAGCGCAATGAAATTTCTGGGCAACTGTTTTATTTTCTGAAATCTTGTGCCTCCAAGAGTTAAAAATCTATCTACCGTTGTAAAAAATATCGTCAGCCTTATGACAGGAAATCGAATTTCTCCTCTTTTGTAGCGGAAGAATCGTCGAGTGTAAAGTGTTAAACGAAACGAATAAATATTCATCTCTCCGCGCAACAATTCATGCTTTACGACAGGAAATCTATCGCACGTTCCGAAATATCCGTAAAATCTGATAAGAACTCAAAAAATTCGAGACATCAAATTTCCCTTTACCTATGCGGAACAATCTCGCGTCATTCTTGACTACCCGACGCTCGTTCCGAAGATTCTAGCGGCGCGTACGCGCGCGAGGCGTCGCTTGGAAAATTCCGAGCGAGTTCAGGGCAATTCGTTTCGATTCGAATGGGATTTCTCGCCGAGACCGAGAAACAAATAAAACTTGCGTCGCAGTTGGGCAGCTTCCTAAGACTGTTGCCTCCGTCTCGCGCGTTCGTTTCTTACCTCGAGGCTGACCGGGACTCGGAGGTTATCGACCCAGCCCTTAATACGTACACTTATCACGCTGCAATGATCCTGTTAGCAACTTTTTTCCAACCCCCACCGCCGTGCTTCGTGCACAGGTATAAGACAGGCGGTGCGAGACAGACGGTTAAACGGGTGAACCTTTATTGGCTTTGGAAGCCAGGAGAGTGCTCGTCCTGCGTTCCTCTAGCATTGACAGGCCAAACTTTGCTCGAAGGTAACAAAAAACGCGACTCGCGCTCGTTCCACCCTTTCCAGCGAGTGCTAATTTATTTTACGGATCACCCGAGCACTCCGCGACTATGAGATTCGGTTCGAGACAGAGCGTGTCGCGAGGGTTATTTCGCTACGCGCATAAAGAGAGAAAAAGTAAATCGAATTTAAATTCTTGCTTCGTTATTTCGTTGCTATCCCGCGCGAATGAAAGGATTGATAAAGGAGTGCAATTTTAAGCACGGAATCCGCGATGATGGAACCGCAGTCGCATAGAATTGACCGCAGCCGCCATTGAATCGATCTCCGCGTATTACCAGACAGTTCAGCGCTTATCGCTGGAGAATTTTAACATTGGCGATTGTAAAATTACCACGTTGATCCGTGTAACGATATCGAAACATCGGTGGCCCGGGCTAATTATTCTATTATCATGCATTTACCTTATAACTATGTTATAACGCGTTCCTTGTCGCGCTATCGGACGTTGATTTCGACGCGGCAACAGGCCGTGTATTATTCCGTCAAACGTGTTAGGATTATCGCATTCGACGATATTAATACATTGTCACGCGTTAATACGTTTCGAAAGCAGACCCGTCCGAGCCCCCTTCTCTCCGGCGTGTCACCACAGGAAAAATCTACTTTCCCCTGCTTCGCGCCCCGTTTTTCATTCGGCAAGGTAACCTCGCTGATCGAGGGTCTCGTGAAAACGAACGAAACAAATCGATTCGAATTTAAATTCTTATTAATTCGCCGCGTCGACCGGGCCACGTTTGCCGGCTATTAAAATTACCGAAAACAATTAAAAACGTGCCGGGTGTATATCAATCGACGTGATGGCCGATTTTAATTGCGCCCGGCTTTTTATTAACTCGCTATAAATATCGCCCGCTGCGTCGCCGTAATTGAAATAATTATCACGGAACGCGGGCAATCTGGTAATTAAGAGACACATCGGAACGAAGACAAAGTCGCGGGGATGAAAAACTGCTGGTCTAAATTCAACGCGTGCCCGGGCAAAAGCGGCCGAACAGAGCGTAACGATCGGCACAAACAAATTTTCCGGCCATACAGCCGCGCCGCGGCACAACGATTTATTTCCCCGTCTAATGATGCGTGCAACGCTAATTAATTAACCTCCGCCGACGCAGCTGTCGTTTAAGAACCGACCAGAGCTCGCGTTCGTTCGCCGATAATTACGTGACAAATTTTAATTAATTCACCGTAATTACGCCGAACGACGAACCTCGGTCCTCCGTTCGACACGCGTCGCGTTTCGTCGCGGGTTTTCGCCGCTTTTTCCCATCGCGACGCGTGGCCGCGGCACAGTCCGACGAGGGAAGAGATCGCTGGAAAAAGAGACAAGGAGATTGCTGCAAGACTTACCGACATCCTTCGAACCACCCCATGTGCCCAGTTGTGCCTGGCGTGCTAAACGAGACAATGCGTCCACGTAGACGCGGGATGCGGCTGCGGCTCCTGGAAAATAACCAAACGCACAGGGTTAATATAACACGGGCGAACAGCAGGTGTACTCGCGATTTCCTCTGCCCTGCTCGTTTTTTCCACCGCGATAATTCAAGCCGGCTCGCTACTTTCTCTCTAATTAAAAGGGTCCGCGCGCCGAGATATATGGAGTCTTAATCGTATGGAAGTTTTATCGATCCGCTCGGGCAGGCAGCGACGTTTTAATTTCTCTCGGGAATTATCCAACAATTGCCACGCTTTTTCTTTCCGTCTGCGTTCGATTATATTTTAATTTCTCTTCCTCTACGCGCGCGTTAATATTAATGACCGCCCGGCGAATAATGGCTGGCTCCTTGGCCTTCCGTTTTTCTTTCCTGATAGATCAACGCGCGCCAGTTCTACGCTCCGGTTTCTCCCGCAACCAGCATGGGAACCCGCTCGCGAGCCTTCCATTCGCGTATTCTTCCTCCGGTAATCGTTCCGGCACTCTCGTTTTCCTCTTTCTCTTTCTTTCTTTCTTTTTTTTTTTTTCCCTCGCCGAGGTAATAGACCCGCGAAGAGTCACCGAGGATAGTGAAAAGTTCGTTACCACGCGCGCGATATCCGCTATTATCCTCTCGGGTTGCGATAAAATCCTCGAGTCCATGGTTCTCGTACGTGGCCTCGTACGTGGCCCATGCCGAAGGGGTTGACGAGTAAAAACGCTGTTAGAAGCGCTCTTGGTTATCGATAAAGAACGATCATTTGCCACGGAAACTCCTCGTTAAAAGCTATGGGCCGGAAAAATTGGGACGGCACAGGGAAGAACGCGGAACGAGGAGGGTGGATCGGTGGAAATTGGCGGTGTGTACCCTGTTTCCTCCGGCGGAGGATCCCTCATAAATACGAGGGTTGTTTGGTTCGTAACTGGCTGCCGTGGCACGGAAAAAAGACGAAAAGGAGGGAAGAAAAGCTCGGACGAGAGAGGTAGGATAGGAACGTGCTGTATCTCGGAAAGAATGAACTTGTATAAAAGTGTAGGGGTTGTTTTATGGCAAACGAAGAGCGGATCGTTCTCCTTTTGTCCTCTCAAGATCAGGCTGCGTCCTTCCGGGAGAAAAGTGGACACTTCGGATTTAATTGTAATGACGCGAGCGCCCGGACAACCGGAATAGAAAGCTTCTCGAGAGCTTTGTTTCAACGGGAAAATGGATCAGGCTGCTCCTCGCAAATTTTATTGATCTGTAGCTATCTGTTCTTACGTTGCTCGATTATAAAGGATAAATTATAAAAGACAACTCGAAGCTTTGTGCGTTTCCTCCTAAATATCTTTTTTCGCGATATTGACGAAAAGTTTGATAAAATTTCAAACGAAAGCGGTGTAAAATTTGCCATTACTCTAAAAAATATCTGACTTTTATCGTCTATTTCTTAACACTAGGTTTACGGACGTTTTTGAATACCTATCTTTATGGAGACCCGTCAGATTTACGGGTATAGAAAACTACGTATTTTCTTCAAAAATAATACCACGAGTTTAATTTAAAAACAATTACGATATTAACAAATTTAATATAAGTTGATTAAATCTATTAATATTGTACAATTGGAGCAATTGACAGGTCCCGTAAATCTAGTTTTAATTATCCCAACTACGTATCGTTACCTAAAACGCGTATACTATATAATCTCTGCGATTGGGTAATATTCGCGAAAATTATTTCTACATTTTTTCGAGCGTCCAGGAAAGAGCACAGAGTTTTCGATTTCGTTTAAACTCGTTGGCCCAGATTTTCGAAAATCCTGCTCGAGCGAACCGCTCTCGGTCCTGTCTTATCTTTTCGCATTCGCGGAACCCTTTGGCCAAGGACTTTGCGCCTGGAAGCGGAATAAAGAGAAGATAAAAGGAAAAAGAAGACGCGAAGAGAAGACTGATCCGGTCTGGCCATTACGTCGTCCTCGAAGAAAATCGCTGGCCCTCTCCATTCACCCCTGTTGAGACAAAAGCAAGGCATTAGACGGGCACCACGACCGAATACCAATGCGTTAAGCAACCCGGGAGCTCGAGTATTAAGTCGTACCCTCTACTTTAATCCTTTCCGCTCTGCTCGAAGAATCGCAATAATTGCGAACGCGCCGCGAATCAGATTCAAACTTTTTAAAGCGTTCGAAAACCTCCGCCTGTTCTCGCTTCCATCGATTTCGGCTCCCATTATCCTCTTATTAAACCGTGCTTAGCGTCTGCCAAGCTTTATTCTTTAAACTCTCTTATTCGACGATTTATCCGTTCCATCCTTTCGTGTTAGTAGTCTGTAAATTAAAATTTCGTTTTTCATCCACTCTGATATCGAGATAGACACTGTAAAGCGTTATTCTCGCAGTAGACCAATGGTGATTTCTGAAATTTTTCCTTCCAACTTTCTCATTATCTCCTGATTACGGTGAACAGCGACTCGTTTCGCCTTTGTCGATGCTAATATTCTATAAATTGACAATTTTACTTTACGGACTCTAATTATATCCCGTGTCATATCGGATAAGTGGCAACTTCTTTAATATATTTTTTTGCGAGTCCCGTTTCGTTCTGCCTCTCGAAATTAATATTTCGCAAATTAAACGTTTTTATTTCGCCGATTCCGTATCGTTGACCTATCTCGCCGCCATATAGCTGGAATATTTTATGCAGGTACTTTTCCTACCAGCGATATACGTTCGTCGCGAGAGTAGGTGAAACTAATTGGTTTCCTTGCGGAAATCACGCCTCCGCGTGTGTAGAGCACGTAAATTCGAACGACCTTGGAGCTTATAACCTCCATCGCGGACTCAAGTTCCATTCTGTTTCCTGGTCCTTGTCCGAATAGCTTTGCTTAACGGGGGATGGAGGCTACCCTCACTCGTTACGGTGTTAATTGTTATTCTCGCTCGTTCTCCGTAATTACAAGCGTTTCACAAGCAAAAGGCCCCACTCGACATCGAGTACGTAACGCCAAGGTTCCTAACGCAGACGGTTCTCATTGCACTCGACAATTGCAATAAGAATTCGGCGTTATGAAATTAATTATCGATTACTCTCACCGTCCCCACACCGCGTTTCCACCGCCGTTAATTTCATTTCAAAGCCGTTCCCTTCCGAAACCGGATTAAAACCCGCAGTTCCCAAAGTACGCCGAGATTACCCCTGTTTGCTTCCGCCGCGAGTTTGCCGCGAATTAATTCAAACGAAACACATCTCGAAGACTTCCCGAAGTGTTTGCTCCTTCCTTTACCGTCACGATTTTCGATGACACAAGCCTCGGCGATTTTTCAGAATCGCGATCTGCGCGTGACAGATGAGTTTCCGGCAAATGAGCGGCAAATTAATGGAACTTGTGCGTACACGGGGCTGCATAATGGATGATTAGTTTTGGCTTTTAAGGCTGAAACGATGATGGAAGGAGTGCGGGTACTGCTAGGGGTTGGAACACGATGGTACGTTTAGGGTGATGAGGCTGGCCAGCAGGATGACCTGAGACTGGCCAGCTATGGAGATCTTGGGATAACGAGTTTCAGTCTGTCTATGTTACCCGACTACTTTATGTGGGATTCTGCACCGATTTATCACACTGGCCAAATTTATTTTCCGCTAAAACGTCGTTTATCCTAATTAATCGGGAGTCAAATCCGTTCAGATAATCCGTTTCTAACAAGCGTATTTAGAACTACGTTCTGTTTCTAGTCGTTACCTAGTTCCAAACACGTTCCAACTAGACACAAGACAGTTTTATCACGGTATTGCGAGCTTTAAACGGGAAAGGATCGTAAAGCGATCAAGTAGGACAGAAACCAGATATACTCGTCGATCGAAAGGTAGTCTGTAGATCGAGGGTAGTTTTTAAGAGGGTTGTCGAGGTCGAATGAAGTCGGGAAGAGAGTTGTTTATATATATCCCTGTTTAGCCAATCTCTTTCTTCGTTCAAGCTTATATTAAACCTAAACCGACTGCTCTGCGTATCACCGGAGAGCGGCGGATCTCTGTCTGGAGTAATGTGAGGGAGAAAAAGGAAATAAAGGTCTAACGAGCGAACTAGTCGAAGGGAAATTCGTCGCGAATTCGCATGACCAGGTGGATCCCGGTGAAGAGGGATCGTTTAAGGGAAATGATTCGGGATCCCATCCGGTAGCAGGAGATCCGAACGCCATTGGCGGGGAAAGAAATTCTCGGGTCCCGGCTGTCTGTTCGGAAATGAAGCGGAAGAGAGACGCGCGTAATCAAGCGGATGTCGACACGGAATTTCGAAGAGGTCTGCCCGATACCGGAGGTTTCGAATATGACGCGAGGGAGCAGATTTCCAGAGTATTAGCAACCCCTCCGGTAACCACCGACAGCCCCACGCGTCTTTTATGCCGGAGCGTAGAGTCTGACCTTACGCCAGGCAGCCGCGTGAATGCCTCAGACTAGGGGTTCCACCATCCTTCCTCTTTTTACGCTTCCACTTTCCGCTCGCTTCAGACGCGCGTTCGATTCCCCTGCCCGCGATTTTTCAGAGAGAGAACCCGTCTACCGCGGTAATCAGATTCCACGATAATTCACTACTTTACGAGCTTGTTCTCGGTAGAATAGACGTCGCGACTTGGAAAAATTCTTCGTTTCCGCTTGGCTAACGCTGCAACTACCGGAGGGGTCCGAATCGCTCGTCTCGGATATTTCATTTTTGTTTTATTTTCTATTCCGATCGGAAGATAATTATTTATGGTTATTCGTCTCCCTGGTACCGCTACGATCGTCTCTGTTACAGGTCGGTAGTTATAGCGTTGATATAACCCTTTGAAATTTTCTGGCTGCACACTGCGAGAAAAATTGTGTAAACTTGACGATGAGAACGTGGAAAACTGCAAAATCCGCGGAAAGTAATTTATTACGTAAGTGATTATATCGACCAAGTCCTCGGGCAATGTTTGCATTCGAAACTACCCTTTTCGGACCGAATTTGCATACCACTAGCCGGTTTGAAAATCGGAAAAATATAGTCCGAGGTGACTAGCTCTTGCCACAGGCGGCAAGTTCATCTTGGCGAGTTGATCTTGCTGATCGAAGATTAATTCCGTGAAAATATTGCAAAAGTAAAGTCGGCGAAATTGATAATGGCCTTGGTCGTCGAGGAAAATTAGATTGTCGGTAGACGCGAAGAGCGTATTCGTTGGGCTGTCACGATTTCACCCGTACTCCCTGCAGGTATCGGCTGATAATTGGAGATTAAGCTTCGCGACAAACTTCCGTCGAATAAAATTCATCGATCACCCTTCGAAATTCGTTTCACCGAACGCAAATACGAAGGTGCCTGCGTTAAACCTCGCTCTTTCCTCCCGAAACGATCGATCGTGCCATTTACATAGCAACATCGCGCAAATCGTTTCCTTAGACTGGCAATTTAATTTCCTCGTCCTTGCATCGAAGCAATCGTTGAACCAGTGCGAATCACGCTTAATTTAATCCGACAGATTTTACAATCGTTAACGAAATTCAGAAATTCTTGGCCCACAGAGCTCTTCGTACGAGAAGTAACTCTGAAAACATTCCTGTATCCGAACTGAAATCGAGTAGGTATCCGAACATATTATTCCAGAAATATGGTCCACGAATTTCCATTTTTAACAACGACAAGTTTATCGTGTCAATCGACGTGAAAGTCGACATTCTCGTCGATAATCCTTGAGAAATTCACATTCCTCGACACTAGAGCGATCGAAACGGAAAAAGGCTGGTCTCGGAATGTTCCTTTTCTTTAATTCCAAAAAACGTCATTATCTGCTTTCATCGCAGGAACGAATTCTCATGGACAATCGAGTACTCGAAAGACTGGCGAACACCGCGGTGTCTCGAGAAATCCGCATTCCTGGAACAAAGGATGGGCAAATAGCGTGGCAGGTCCACCGCGGGAGACAAAGAATCCATTTTACAGGTTGGCGGTTGCGCGGTAATTAACAGAAACAGGCCTGGGAGGGTTCAAAGAACACGGCGTGCAATCGAAACGTTTGCTGATAGGGACGCCGCATTAAATCACGCGCTCGATGGCAGGCTAATTAAGCATAGTCCCGCAGCGTGTAATGCGTTCGTCCCGACACCGGGCGAATTAACTCGAATTCTCGATGGCTTAACAAAAACCCTCCGTCCATTCTCATCGCTTCCACCGGCCCCCTGGCCCCCTTCGCGGCTCGTCTGTCCGCGAATGCCGTAACGAGATGTGGGTCTGAAAAACGCGGTTTCGCTGTGACGCGGAAGGCGGTTCGAGGGGTAAACAGGACGAGAAAGAGCGTAAAAGGATGTGAATGAATCGGATTCGTCGTCGACTAATTCGTTTCAAAAACCGGAGGCGACGGAGCCAGTCAATTAGCGCTTTCCACCTCGTATTCTGCCCGGCGACGCGGCAGGAACTCGCTCATTTCACTCCTGTATCCTGAGGGAAGCTGCCTCGGAAATATGGGCTCTCCATCCGAGCTATTTAACAGCGATGACGAGGACGGCTATCGTGATTACCTGCTGGCATACCGGCCCTTCCGCCACCGTAAATTCCATAGAAGCTTATGAAAACGCTCCCGATCGAGGCATCCGATCGAGCATGTACCCCTTTCGATGCTTAAAATTACTGCAAATAACTGACCCGAAGGAATCACCCGTACACGATAGACCCGCGTAGCTCGCCCTTAGACCAATCCCAGTTGTCCATGTATCAATTATCCGTCTCCATCCCTTCTCGAAGCTTTTTCCTTATTCGACGACGGTGAAACGACGTCGTGATTCGTAGAAATTTCGCGGAGGTCACGATCTTGATAGAACACTTGCGCCCTGCGGCGTGAAATCGCGCGTGACGAGTGGCGAAACGAAAAAAGCGGGACACTTCCCGACAGAGGAAGCACGCGAGATACAAAGCGTTAACTCGATACAAAGCGAGCAAAGCGCTCGAGGACAAGGAACGACGGTCCGTGCGAACTCCTTTCACGAGCATTTCCAATTCACGGCCGGCTCGTTTGTCTATTAACAGCCTAGCAGGATGCTCCGAAACGAGTGTTTAAGAGACTTAAAGTAGAACCCGACGAGAAAGCTCCGAGAGGCGAGAGGTCTCGGCTGGCGAGAACAGCCGCGAGCCCGGGTTCTCTTCTCGCGTTGAAGAAGGGAGACGGATGACGAGTGTCGATTGGCGAGAACGAAAGGAAACGAAGATCTCTCTCGGTGAAAGAACGACGACAAAGCCGCGCGGTTTGACGGGGTGACGCGAGGGTGGAGGTATTTTGTAAAATTAAATTTCTCGCACCGTCGGACGAGGCGGAAGGGTGGGCTGAAACAATAAATAAAAGACACCCTCCGCGACCCCAACCGACAACAGGAACCTCTCTCTTGCTATTCCTCCGCGGGAAACGTGGCGGGGTTGAGGTTGAAGTATAGAAAGGTCGGGGGCGCGGGTGAGTTGGCGTTCAAGAGTACCATAATTTACGCTCCACTCGTTTCCTCCTCGTGTATACTTAACGTGTACGAATGAAACATAAATTCAGCCGCGCCTTCCCCTTTTCTCTCTCCTTTTTCCACGCACGGCCGTCGTACCCGTTCTTCCAGGCTGAACAGGAAACTTAACGTTTAGCAACGCGAAAAGCCACGGATGAGGATGGAGAGACGGCGAAACCGAAGCGTACGAGAAAGAATAGGAAGGGTTAAGGGTGAACGCAGGGATGAAACGAAGGTAACGTAGTTGCCTTTCGTCCTTTCGCCATGTCCATTTGTCCCGAGTTATGCTTTCAACGAATCACCGACTAACGATTAGAGGTACAGCTACAGTTCTCTGGGTTATCGAAGCTACGAATTAACGGGAAATTTCAGCGATTAGTCGAAATCGTCAGCGTAGCGTCTCGATTGCCTATAGTCGTCGTTGATGAACCGCGAACGTCAGACCTCGGGTCATTAAAGCCATAGCTGGTACACCGCGAGTGTCAGGCGTTGGATCATTATAGTCACGGTTGATATATCGCAACGCGCGAATCTCACCTCCGCCTCGACTAGCCTAGCTCCTCGTCGCCGTATCGCGATAGGAAGTTTAAATGTCGGATTTATTTCACTAATCGGGTCATTACGGTTATCTGCTCGTTCTCGTTCGATCGAGAACACCGGGAAACCGCTGTCGCGGGTATTTTTTTATTGCGCTCTAAGACGCGTTATTTATCGGCCGGAAGAAAACGGAGCGTGGTGCACGTTGGAAATAAAGAATGCAAGAAATGCGACCATTACATTTTTCACAGGGTTAACCCGGATAACGATAAACATCGAGGTTTAAGGCGAGCAAGAACCGGAACGTTACATCGCGCTCGGATTCGCGTTTTCGTTTTGCGCAAACGCGTTTCTAACTAAACGCTGGGTGGTCTTAAAAATTTTACGAATATTCTGATATATTGGCGCTGAATCCGCCGCGCTCTATCTTTTTTATAATTTATCCGTACTTTCAACCAGCCGCGGCCCCTCGCGTCGCATCGCGAGAGTTTATCTTTTCTTTATTCATATGGAAATCGGGGCAAGAAAGGAAAAAAAAAGAAGGAAGACGAGCGAGTGGGAAACATCGCGACCACTATGAATACAGATTACCTTCTTTCAGCCTATTAAACTCGCTTATTATACTGAAAATGTAAAGCATCGAGCGTACAAAGCTCTCGAATAAGGATTTGTAGCTGTTCCGTCCTCGTACCAGGGTCAAGCACGCTATCGGCGAAAACGTTACACGCTGAGGGGAAAAATTTATTCAAACACCGGGCTAGCCGGAGAATTTTAAGCTGAAACGCGAGCTCGTAAGAACGCGAGGGACGAGGGAAAGGTGAAATTAACGTCGAGATAAAATTGAGACTTACTCGAGCCTGGGACAGTGCGTTCGTTGTTGCCTCGCGACCGTGCTCTAAGCGAAAATTCGAAAGAGCCAGGGACAAGCGGCAAGCGACCGAGGAAATTTTAATTTCGATAACATCGAAACGGCGGCTGGTCTGCTTGGTTGAAACGAGACTGCAGCTTTGTCGGGGGCGGGAGAGAAGAGAGACAGGCAGAGAAGAAGCAGAGGGCGGAAATATAAAATGGAGCAAAGGGAAGGCAGGTAAAACGGGAAGAAACAAAGCTGCCCTCGGTCACACTGGGATTTCGCGAGTTTCCACAACACGGAGCCTGGGTATTAACCTGGATAACAATAAACGTTAAGGTCCGCTACAGGAACGGTAGCTGCGTTTCCGGTACACTTGCACAGCCGGAATAATCCACAGACGTGCGCTAAAACGCGCCAGTCTAACGTGAAAATGGCTCGGAACGCGCCGCAACTGTTTCGAATTATTTGTCACCGGAATCGTCCCGTTGTGTCTTTGTAATTTCATCCTCTCCCGTACGAAATAGACGAGTTCCCGTTTCGAGCGGACATTCATAACGTACGTTGAAAATAACGGGGAGGACTGGACAATTATCGACTTGGTTTGTCGAAAATTTCCAAGACGATTCTATGGAAGAGAGGCGATACCATCATCTTTCTTCCACGTCTCGGTTTCTCCGTGACTCGGAGAATGATTAAACGGGTCGACCATTCACACCGTGCATGCGTTATTAATTGCTCGCGTTTACCACGGCGAAACCGCATGACGCGGCGAGACTAGGATAATTCTTCTAAAAAAATCGACCGTTAGGATTGAAAAGAAGAAAGGTTGGCGGCCGAGAACAATTTCACGCGGGAACTCTGTTATTTTCTATAACACGGCCAGAGGGAAGAAACACCGGGCTGAAAGGAGTAAAAAATTCATTCCACTGGCCAACGCCTCCTAAACAAACCCGCAGGGCAACTACGGCATTCCGAAAGCACATTGTTCGCAGACATACGCGGACAGAGAAACTGGCACGAGGTGGCAACAAAGAAACACCTTCCCTTAGAATCTCGTCAGCCTTGCGCGTCCCCGCGCCAATTGCGGAGAGCATGGTATCCGTGATGTCGTAAAGGATCAAACGAATCGTTCCCTCGATCGAATTCCCAAATCAGCAAGATCCCATGCTCGACGAGCGGCGATGAAGTTCTCGAGCTCGAGGAATGTCGAAGCATCCGGTTTCGAGCATTACGGCTGATCGCGGCGGGAGCGAGATAAAGATATACAAAGACGCGCGCCGGAGACGGAGAAAGAGAGCGCAAGGGGAGAGAAAGAGAGAGAGAGAGAGACGGTGGCTTGAAATGGTCCAACAGGGCAGAAACGCCGAGCAACCCCGAAATTGCCCACCTCCTTGTTTGTGGCCAGCCTAGCGAAGGGTGGTCCTCCGCGGAGCGAACGGAGAGAAGGAATCAGGCCTGATGGCCGCGTCGACGAAGCAAAGGCATCAGGAATTGGAATCGGTCCGAATGTGAGCGATTCCGCCCTTCCCGACCTAAGGGACCTGTATATGTGTCCATGGACAGTGTCTTCGAGCTGTCTCCGGCTCGTTCGCAAAGCCAACCAATCATCCTTCGTCTTCGTTCGTCTGTCTTCAACTATCGGTAAACTTTCGCCCGTTGGAATGAACGTGTCTTGGCCTGATGGATCAACCTCCAATCGCGATCGACTATCCTACGAGAGACGTTTCGATATTGAGTCGGGGAATCCGTTGTGAATACTCGCGACAATCCATGACCGGTATGCGGACGTTGTATTCGTTACGCTCTTTCTGCTTCCGGTCCACGAATGTTCCGTTGGACACAGACGATTGCCGGAAGATGTACTGGTTGTTCCGGGTGAGAAACGATTTGGAAACTATCTTTTCACGTCTCTGCTGGGAAAGTAGAGAAGTTTCTTCGATATCAAAATTCTAGGACTAATTTCCTCCTTAACAGGTTGAATGCCACGCCAATTGTCCGTGGCGCCACGATGAATTTTATATTTAGCGATACATATAATGTCGAAATATTATCTGCAATAGATAAGTTACATCGTATAAACATGTTTGGCATGTTAATTGCTGGAGTACGATTTCGCGCGATCGTCAATCATGTTGCTCCTTCGCGTTGTTGAGTAATAAATAAAACTATCTTCAGATGTTTTATACTGCATTCATTTCTTCACGCCACTACATCAACGATGATAAAAATACAAAATTATAAGTATCGCCATTTGTCTAAATTTTTTATCTTTTTATTTTCAATCTGGGTACGCCGGTCATCGGTGACCTCCGTGGCATTCAACCTGTTAATTTCCAAAATTCTATAAAGCTTCGGACATTACTGAAATTTCTTCTCGTTATCGTAGGTTAAATCGGGTCGACTGGAGTCGTTGAAGAATCTTCTCGTGTCGCGCGTGCGAGGGTTGCGGTTTCGAGTTTCTCCGAGCAGAGGAGATCATCGTTCTTGTGTAGGTTACGAAAATTCGGATTCCACGGATTCGGAATCCGTGCGAAAGGATCACGAGGTCTTCGGGTTCCTCGCATTCCGTCGTTCTGCCAGTAATTCGAGGGTTCCGATACATCGAAAAGGTCACAGCGGTTACGCGGACAGTTGTGTCACACCCCTATGGTATCTCATGCACGCAATATCCTTCCTT
Source organism: Euglossa dilemma (assembly GCA_002201625.1). Lineage (NCBI taxonomy): Eukaryota > Metazoa > Arthropoda > Insecta > Hymenoptera > Apidae > Euglossa > Euglossa dilemma. Next base: position 4,004,261 of record NIJG01000047.1, on the reverse strand, counting down.
GTTCTGGCATTCTCGTCCGTTCGCGCCAATTTGCCAATGCCATGGGGTTATCCCCCTTTGACGGATCAATTTGACACGATGTATTTATAAGTCTGAGGTATCTTTTACGGGCATTGACTTTTTCTCTTAATTAGCTTCCTTCTCTCGCGATCATGACCTTTAACGCTACTATGCGAGTTTTGCACCACGTGCTCAAGAAGTCAACGATAGGAGCTTTCATTCCGCAATGTACCGTCTTTTTTTTCTTTAATTGCAATTATCCGCACTTCGCATTTTCACACCGCTTTCTTTTCTTAATCGCTCCTCTATACGTGTCTAGGGCATCACTTTGATTTAAACCCCTTGTAAATAAGGGTATGGAGTTTGAGAGGTAGTAGATCCTTTTTTATTAACGATAGGAACTTTACTTCAGCTCAAAGATGATACTCGTTCACTCGTGAAATTCTTCCACAAAAACTGCCCCTCTCGGAATTCTCTCTACACGATTCTCTCTCTACAACCACTCGGGTCTCTCCATGGTAACTACTACCTCACACGCACTTCTCTTACACCTTATATACTCTTGCGTATTCGTTCTCTTTCGTTCTAATTCTCAACCTCTCTCGCTTCATTTTCTCACGTTCACCCAGAATTTCTCAGCCATAAACAGTCCTTCTGCACGTTCCCGTAGACATTAGCCTAAGCTACGCGTTCGTGCTTTCACAGCCGTGTCCTAAACACCCTTCGTATCTATTCCAATCCCACGATATATTCGTGGCTTTACGCGAAAAAATATTCCACCCTCCGCGTTTTGAACTGGAACGTATTCGGCCAGGATTAACGCGATCATCGACGTCTCTTGGCTGGTAACGCCGATCGACTTCCCTCCCGACGCAGCGATTTTTAAATTAACAATTACTCGTGAAATTGACAGCTGGTTTCGCCAATCGAGACGAAGGAAAATCGCCGAAAAGTCGTGCTAAAATGAACGGCTGTCGGCACACGAGCGATACCTTGACACGCGTCTTAAGCAGTCGATTGGGAAAAAGCGATACGTACGCGCCGGCAACAGATTTTTCTGTCGTTCAGACCTAGACACGCAGTTATTGCGCGGCAATTTCACGGCTGAACGCTCGACAACGAAATAAAAAGCCGCGAAAATCGACGAGGGGTAGAATTGAAAACGTTGACGTGTTCGGTGGCCGCATAACGAGAGTCATTCCTCAAGCGCGAAACTTTCGCAGGAATAAATGGCGTCGCTTGTTTTTCCACCTTTTTTACCCGGTCGTGTCTCGCGATCCGCCAGCCTCGAGCAGCGCCGATCGAGATATCGATTCCGTGGAACGATCTCGAGCCTCGTCGCCATCAAACCTACGTGGAGGTTCCTCGGAAATCCCACGCGAGATTTCACCGTGGAAAACGCCGGTGACCGTTTGTTTCAATTTTTGCCCCGTTGGCTTCCCACGAATTCGTTCAAATCCAGATACCTTTACCCGCGAGTTAGATGTTTCCAATTTTTTATATCACTTTCCTGCTCTAGTTTGGTCAGCTAAACTCGGTGTTCTTTCGTCAATTTTGAATAACTCCCCGGCGTAGCGACGAATCGAGCACGTTGTAAAAAAGCGTAGTCGTTAAAGTACAGTTCTAAAATTCCCGGTGCGATTTTACGTAAAATATAGGGCGCGTACTCCAATTACAGCCTGGTTGCTAGAAATTCGGATGATTTTTTGGTACTCGTAGCCTGCACTTACCTGGCGTAATTTCTTTTTCCCAATTTTCTAGCAGGTTCGTTTGAAATTTCTCTCGCCCCGAATTTGAACGCCATCCTCGTGAAAGCAAGAAGTAAAAATCACGATCCAGACCAGTTAAGACCTCTCTTCGGAGCTGTCGGATTCGTTCAGATCTGTTCAGAGTTGTTCGGAAGTATTTTACGCAACCGAGAGTGAAATCAAGGCTGGGTTAGGCTGAGAATTTCTAAACACCTCGCTATACTAAGTAGATAGAGTAGAACGTATCAGTTCCGGTAACTAAGAAGATCGATCCGAAGACTTCCTCTCGGCGCGCCTGCCTCGCGATCCATCATCGAGCAGCTGCGTTGGAAACTTATCGAATCCGAGCTCTACATTGTATTCGAATCAACGGTGGATGGCGCGATCCTCGTAAATCCTCACGGCACAGTCGAGGCTTCGGATTAACGACGCTTTAAACGCGTCTGCCCTCGGCTTCCTGTTTGCGCGTGCAACGCGCGAGTCACACGGCAAGGCGATATTGTTTTTCCGCGTAATACACTCGATATGCGTTCGCCATAAATCACCGGTCGGCTCCGTGAACGGAAGACCGAGCCAGTCGGCCGAGAGCGTGCTGTCGAAGCTCGTATCAAAAAATCCATTTTTCACGATTTAATACACAGCCGGGTCGGGATTCTTCGCGTCGCGGCGCGGGTGCCGGCGGCAACAGCTGCCAAAGGCACGGCCACCCCGACGAGATCCAGGAATCGTAAAATTCGGATATGAAACGCGCGCTGAAGAGCTGCGAAAGGGACGCGTGCTCGCGGCAAGTTCCTCGGCGAGTGACGCGACCGCGGACGGGGAACATAAATTTCGTTTCGCGTCGGAAAATAATAAACGACGGGTAAGAAGCCCGTAAAACCCGCGGACACGTCGGCATCCGGACGGGGAATAAAGGCGAAACGTGTAGAAAAGGGGAAGGGTTGGTTTCTCCGGGTGGGAAGTTCTCGCGAAAGGCGAGAATTCGCGCGGCAGTTGGCGCCTCGCGGCGAAAACAACCGGGAACTTGCTTTCCCAGCTGGCTGCTCGTAAAAATTTTAATACCAACGCGGATGTCGGAAATTTCGGGCCCTGCTGAGGTTCTAACGATAATAAAAATACCACGGCTAGTTAGAAAAGTTGCACGGTCGGCCCTCTGTTTCCGCAAGTCTGTGGGATATCGGCGTACGCGGGCCAAGTTATCGCTCGGTCGTGTTCGGGGTTGGAAACTATCCGAACAAAAACACACGGTTCTTTCTCTCGTCGTCCAATTAAAACTCCATTTTTCGTACTTCGCCTTTCTCGCATCCTTGTCGCGAACAGCGGTCCCTGGCTCTTCTCTATGGAATCTCTCGCTATCCTTGGAACGGCGTTTATCGACGGCACGTAACGGTCCATAACCTCCGATATTGTTTCCAAACTTCAAATTAATCCCGATGCTCGATGCTTCTATTGTTAGATATCGTTAAGTGGCTTTTGTTTTCTCGCATACAAATTTATCGCGTAGCTACTCGTTCTGCACCCGGGAACGATAAAGCGTTGGTTGAAATACGATGAAGGGAATAAACCTGAACATCTCCGACACGTGTTGCGCTATGAGCTTAATTGGACTTCCGCAAAAAACTATTTGCGCTGTGTATGGTCAAGACTATGTAGCCTGGAGTACAGCAAAAACGGCGTTCACGTTTCGAGCAGGGCAATTTAACCTAAATGATAAACCACGCTCCGGACGAGCTTTGTTCGTAACGACTCACGGCAGTCGACTGGAACCGTTGCTCGATGTAATGGGAAAAATGGCAACCCCGTAACTCGGGATAAAAGAGTAAAAATCGGCAAATTACGCGTTGTTCCTTGGCGTCGCCTCGCTTGTCCGCGATAATCACCATTTTTCAGCCTAACCTTCGTCGACGACGACGAGTAGCGTCTCTAATACGAAACGGAGGTGAAAGCGGATGATAAATCTTATTATTCGCTTAACGGGACGCGGGGCCAGTTTATTATAGTATTAAAATTAAAATTACCAGCAACCGGTGGAAAAACTCGATGGCTGAACGAGCAAATGAAGCTATTAGAGAGCCCAATGTATATTCCGGTGAGAAAAATTCAGTGCCGCGGTGGAACTCGGAACTGTAACTCATTCTCGTGGTAAAAAGCCACGCCGTCACTTGGTCGCAATTTGGGTTCTAACGAGGTTCTAACCTCTCCTCGAGGTCTCCATTTTTTCGAGCTCCGCGATTTTCGACCCCAAGCTGTTGGGGCAGAGTTTCTCCAACGGGCATCGTTTATCATCTTGCCGTGCTTGTTCCGTGTTGATTAGAAAGCGAGAATAACGAACGAGCAAGAACGTCCCCGAGGTGCTTCTAAATTACTTGTTAGTGTGTTTATCGTGGACTACCAGGTGCTGTTCATGGAACAGATGATATACTGGCCTGTGGCCCCTGTATCTTCGATAACGACAAGTTTTCACCTCGCTTAGTCAATCGGTGCTGGTTTTGTCTGATCTTACAGACGAGAGAAAAATACTTTTATTAATCTTTACTTGCTGTTCCAGCCTACAAACTTTCCTTCGAATACGATCTTTCGTTACATAGAAACATCCGAAAAGGAACACATTTTCATAATTTGAACCTCTTATCGTTATTCCATATTTTTCACCGTTTTTGTTATGTTATATACACCTTGCTCGGTGTATATTCAATCTTCTTTTAGCGATATCTGGATTTTTTTCCCCTCAATAAAAATTCACTCGTCGAATATTATTATAATCGTCGATAATGACGCGATAGGGTAGTAATAAGGGCTGCTTCAACCCTTAAAACGTATCTTAAACGAATACCTTTTGTACACGCCAGTTGTTCTATCGCGTCCGGGATATTCTGTAATATTTACAACCTTCTTCCCAGTCAAAAAGCTTCCGGTTTCAAGGAAGAATACGAGACACTGCACGTGCGAACAAGACGGCAGAAAGGATGGGCAAACACGGGGATGTTTCTCTGTATTTCGAGTAACGTTAGTTCGCGTTCAGTCAATGCGCTAATTTCATCTTTTGTTTTGTTTATGTTTTATTTGAACGGTTTGTTATGTTTCCATCTCGCAAGATGCAATTAAAATATTGTCGCGAAACGCAAAAAGTCGAATATCGCAGTTCTTTTTTCCCACCCCGGCAAACATTTCATAATTTACGTGACCGATAATGATTTTCGTTTAACCGTGGAATGCAATTCGCTACAAATTTCATGACGCAGGCTGAGCTAAATTAATTATATTTCGGCTGTAATTTTATATCACAAACACGTGGAAATTTAATCAAATACGTCTCGTTAATGATACAGCTATACACGAGAATTGTTTTCCCATCGTTGGTACGCCGAACGTACGGTTAATTAAAACATTCTCGATTTTTCTGCACTCGCGTCGGCAATTAGCGCCGTGTTTGAAACGTCTCACCTGTCCATGGCAGTTCCTCGAGAATTTTTCGATCAAGATTTTCCAAATCCGCGAGTGAGATTCCCCGGATGTAATTCTTCGCCGGTATAATCCTCGAACTGATCCGCGACGAGGTTCGAGAACGCAATCTCGCGCAAACTGGGGTAGTTTGTAATCTGCATCCCTTCGCGGAGCGCAGGAAGCTCGGCATCGGCTGACATTAAATTTAAATCGATCCTCGCGCAGGGCGGGAATATTTTACGATATTTACAGTCTCGTTCACCGCGCCAAAAGGAGATACTTCGAATAACAGCGGTAAAAATGAACGAGCTTGCGCAAAGACACGCGAGGAGAGGAGGCTTCTGATAGAGACAGACGAAGACCAGCTTGGAAAGGACCCATGAGTCACTTCTCGCGCGTAGTCGACTCGGACGCGCCGGGTGGTGCGACTCGGTCGCAAGGGGTGGCTGCCTTTAGTACCAGGGTTGCGGCGTAAGGGTAAGCAACGGAGGACGAAGACCTCGATGCCGATGGTGGGGATGATGGGTGCCGCCACGTCGGGAAATGTTACGCGACGTCGAGAGGGTTGGACGAGTAACCCACGAATTCCACCCTTCTTCCGGCTGACGATAAGCTTGCGACACTCGCTTAAGCGTATCATGTGCAATAACACACGCGATAGCACCTTTTCTTCCTTTCCGTTCCTAGCGAGCTCGGGATTGTCGTTAAATCAGCGTTCATTCTTGCAGAGATCGGTTTAATGGCTCGGATGCGCGCGAAAGGTTGCGCGTTCACGAATATCGAACGCTGGAGGTAAAGGTCGAATTTTTTCGGTAAATTTTACGGTTTCCGACATGGTGGTTCTGTCTTTCCTCGTTGGTCGAATTCACTGAGAGACTCGGTCTGTGTTTTACGGCTAGACCTACTGTCGTTGCCACTCTCGTTCATCTTCCTTGTCATATTTCTTTTTTTTTTACTTTATACGCGGTGAGACGAGGAGAATTTTGCTACTTTTCGCGTTTAAATTATTTTACCAAGACTTTGTTCGCGTGATTAATTATACGAGTGAATCGGTATTGTCGACATCGGGGTGCATAAACGAAATCGAATATTTATGAGATTATTCGGAAGTGGAAAGAAAGAAGCTCGGAAGAATCGAAGGGAAACAGTTTGCCCGGGAGGAAGGGGAATGGAGAGGTGTCGCTTAATTGACATCCTCCCCGAGTGCCTCTGTCATTTATTCTTCTTCGGTAAAACATCGTCTACCCTTTGTCGCGGCGTGATTGTCTCCGGTGATTACGGTTTCGGGGGTTGTTTGCATTTAGGAAGCCATCAACGCTTAATCGCATTCCTTCTCGCCTCGGGAGATTGGAACTTTCGGGGAGAGCCACTCTCGTAACTTGCTGCATTTACATCGCATCCACGTACAAGCTAAATAGGCTTTCCTATGGAAAAAAGCCCGCCGCTGCTGCTACGCCGTAAAAATCCGGCCACCGAACGCGTGGGAAAAAAGGGCACGGGCGAGCATGGAAAGCAACGATCGATTTTACATGCCATTAAATCGACCGGTGGAAAAAGCCTCTCGCGGTTTGCCACGCGGGGATCCGTAAGGTAGCCGGATCGGTGTCCACGATCCGGGGAGAAAAATCTCGGCGAAGGAATTTCCGCCGATGAAGCCGGGGATCCAAAGTTAATCAGGAATTTTCAAAGGGGACCGAACGTTAATTGAAATGTGTCTGGCGCGGGTGGAGCACTCGAAAGTTCTCGTGGAAGAAGAGGAAATTCGATAAACCACAATGGCAAAACTCGTCAGGGGACCATTTTCGTTCCACGCCACGTAACTTCCTTTAAAACCGTCGTGTACTCTTGCGTCGAGCCGAGGGTCCATAAAAGGAGGAGAAAGGGGTGAAGGAGAGGCGCTGGGGTTGGGGCATCGCGAAAAACTTTCGCCGTGTTAAAACGAGCCCTCCGCCGCGCATAATTAAGACCAATTAATATTCGGCCCTCGTGCACTCCCGCCCTTCCCGACACTTCCGGCAGTTGCATTCCGCTCAGGAACGTTACTTGTACTCCGCGTCAATGCCGCAACGACTCGGGATCGGATATGAATAAATTACGCTAAATACGGCCGGTCGACGGGCATTCATTCGATTCGAAACTTTTACAATGGAGACCAGGCAAAGCATCGGGGGATGGTTTAATAACGGCCACGTCCTTTGTCAACCCTCTATGGTCGGAATTTTCTCCGTGTGTGAAATATCGTAATTTAACTCGCTCACTGCCAACTCCCGGATATCTCGTAGTTTGCGTTACAAACTTAGGTCGGTCCACGATTGGTCCTGGAATAAGTTTATAACCATTTCGCTTGGGAATTAATAGAAAAGACGTGCAATTTAATATCATTACATCTCTGTATCGATGATTATCATAAAAAGAATCATCCATCGTGGTGGAATATTATACGCGTAGCAGTGCCAAGCGAGTTATTCGAACATTAACCACTTGCGCTAACTTTTGGTAGCCATGACGAGCTCTACAATATAACACGCGGTAAGGAGTTGCATTGACGCCCCACCGTGTTTGAGGGTTTTGACAAAACATGATCGAAAAACGCCAAGGAGAGCAATCGCGCTTCTTCGATCACATGTTGAACAAAGCCAAAGAGCGCGATAGCGCTCCTTCAATTACGTATCGAAAAAAGCCAAAGACCGCGATGTAAACGCGTTTGAGAAAGGCTGAGCGCGTTTCGACAAATTTCGGGTGGACCGTCATTTGTCTGTTTCGGCCACATGTCCTGGCTTTTTTCAACGCAAGATCTGAATAGCGCGAAAGTTGCCCGTGGTATGCAAACGATTAAGCAGTGCCTTAGCGCATTGGTAGGGTCTTATACAAAGAATTTTACACGGATATAAATAAATATTCACAACAACAATAATATTTTGTTAATTAAATAATCTACTTCTGTGTGTTAAATTTCAAAACATTTGGGAATATATAGCTCGAATAATGAACGATCCAACTGTTAGCCGACATGACGGACACGTCGTTTTTGTTTCTGCGACAAATGCCTATGGACGTGGTATACACGTCGCTGTTGGTTTTGGAACAAAAGCATCTCGACGTGCGTGGCACGTCTTTATAGCGCAAGTGGTTAAATCGTATCTGTTTGGTGAGAATATTTCAAAATTTGAACACTCGCGGTCGATTTCCTTTCGGTACATGGTCGAAAAACGATCGTCTGCCAAGACATCGTGGCTCCCCTATACGAGGGAAGACAGGATGTTTCTGTTCTCGTGAAGCAAAGTCCGGATCGTAGGAGCCGGAAATCCTAAATCATCCCCTATTTCTGTTCAGCTTCCCTTCGCGTCTCCATTTCTGATTCTTATTCGCCCGCTCGACGCTCTCTATCTCTCCGTACCTTCGGCCAGCGATTTCAGGGCCATATATCGTTTACCAGGAAACCGGTTCCTACTACTCGTCTTCTTCGAAATATCTCGGATATTCGAAACGCAAGCAGGTTTCGTTTCGTTCGAACTCGACGATCCACTTCGTCTTATAGCATTAGCTAACGTTATCCAATGTCAGGAGGAAGGATTTGTTCCGCGTATTTGATCCCGCGGGCCAGATATTCCGTATTAATCATCGATAGAAACGGACGATCCGGCTCGATTTCACGGAAGCTCGCGAAGCGAATGGAGGGGCAAATTGGCTGGCGACTGAAGCCGTAGAAACAGAGAGGAACAGCGCGGAACAGCGCGTGGCCACGATGAAAAATACAAACGACCACTGTATAAGAAATTGAAAATTTCCCGATTCGAGGTTCGTCAGAATTGAATCGGTAGCGGAAGTGCCATTCAGCGATAGGGAGTGGCGTACTGCGCGTGTCTCGCGCAAATTGACAGGTCCTCCACCCTCGCAGCGGTTCGTTCAACTCTAGTGCATCTTCGATATCGATGAAATAGTATCGCGTCGAACAGAAAATCAATGTTGTCTCGGTTTCTGTTTTACCATTGAAAAACAACGGCGGGAGGTTCGGAGAATCCGAAGAGGTGAGCTTTTTTAATTAGTTCGGTTATCGATATTATCGATTAATCGTGGAATACTGGAAGGTCCGTTTCTCCAGTACCTCGTTAGCAGTTATTTCGCTGTCAAATACCGTTTGAAGTCCGGCGCAAAAATGTCCTTCGTTCGTTTTCTAGCCAGTTAACCCGCTTATCGTTTGTAAAACGGACGAACAACATTTGGGACAATTCCTAGTTTACTGTTGGACGTTTCAGTTGCGCGACCGAGTCGTATCGCAACTATGAAATTTGATACGCGTAAATGGAGATCGAGTATCCCGAAGACCCTCGTGGATAGGTAGAGATTAATCGGGATAACGAGGAAGAAAAGAATAAGAGTCGACGAAATGTCTGCGTCCAGGGTTCCGGTGTCACGCGATCTTCATCCCCTTTTCATCCCCTGGAACGAAGCAAAAGTTACACGATGCCGCGAACGAAATCAATTCTTTCCTTTGATTCATGCAAACTCCCCTTTATCCCGGGCCCAGCCGTTAAAGCCGTGGCAAAAAGCCTCGTCTGACGCCATCAGTATCACGCTCGCAGCCCCGAATTGTCCGCCATTCTTTCTCCATTTCGAGTCATTCCGCGCCCCCTGACCTTCCGGCATCGTGTCGAGTGTCTAGCGCCGAAGATATACGACGGAGTCGTTCTTTTCCACCCTCGATTTCTATGGGACCCCGTGCGCACACGCGCCGTTTCTCCCCGTTATTTGCGCGTCTGCTCATTGGACCCCCAAGAGCTCGACAATACCGCAATTGTGGAGCTCGTAGTAATATCGTTACATTCGCATTTGCTCGCGAACAGGCTGCAGATTCGATGAATCATCCTCGCTCGCTTCGCTCCTCCTTTTTTCTTTTTATCCGATACGTCGTAACGAGCACGGAGTTCGTTTGACCGTCTCATTCGTTTAACGTCTCGGTCATGAATGCCTCTATTCACGGAGATTTGTCGTCGATTCTTCGAAAACCAGATAAACAGATTACCGCGAATCCTATTTTTCCATTACCCTGAACTATTTCTCTGCATCTTAGTTGCGACAGTGATCACAGCGTGGTAGAAGTTTAACGAGATACACGAATCCGAATTAATCGAACACGCTGAGAACGTGAAAGCGCAGAATTCCTCGGGGATCGACGAAAAGAAGAGGGATTGATAAATAGGAAAAAATACGTAGAGACAGAGAGTTGGCGAAAGAAAGCTCGGTGGAAAGAAAACAGACATGTGGCAATGGCACACTGTTCCGTTCAAAGAGAGTCCATCGGAAAGCCCAAGGCGCGTGGTTGACTACAAAGATAGGTAGACGGTGGTGATCGGGCAAAGCCGCAGAATTCCCGGGCCGCCTGGACGGCCTGACTGGGAAACTTGCGGGATTTCATAATTCAACGTGCAAATCCAATAGCTAGCTGGCGCAAAGACGAGCGCGGCCGGATTCCGCGGGGCTAAAACCGTGCAAGGAAAAACACGCGTCTGCTTGAAAGCCAGCTATCGGGGCGCGTGTGGCATCTGTGCTCGGTTCGCCGTGGAATTTCGCCGCGTGGCTTCCCCCTCATCTGCTTTAAAGTCGTGCCATTCCTTTATTATTCCCACGAAACGGCATTCCCGCGGGAGTTTGGCGCGGCGCAAAGAAAAGGGAGAGAACCGCGGACAGACATGGCGGTCGGTTGGTAACACCGCGCGGAAAATGGGAATACGAGATTCGGGAGAAGAGGTTCGAGAGCCTTGTCGTGGTCTCGAGCAGCCCGTTCCGCGAGAGGGTTGACACGGAAGGGAGGGAAAAAGTGTGACGGAAGGGTGGACGCGAGGAGGCAGGGGCGGAACGTAAACTTTATTCTGGACAATGCAGACTGTCGGCGTGCCATTCTATTATTTTCGCTCGCTCAGTCGACCGTCAGGCTTCGCGCTTGTAGCTCCGGGCAACCCTCCGTAGCTGCGACACAGCAGACGCTTTTAATTTCGTTATTCCCTCGCCGAGGCCTTCGTCTTTTTGTTCCAACCGCAATTTCTTCCTTTTGCGGCTCAGCGACCGCGTCGGCGGCAATGGCGACGGCGTCTCCGATGCAATCGCGATCGACCAATCGGTTTAATCGATTCGGCGAATTACGCGCCGAGGCCTGCCAGCAATCTTACTCCCCGATACGTGTCGCTTTTCTGCCAATTTTCAGCCGCTTGCCGATGAAAACCGGCCGCACCGCACGCCTATCGCGCGGTTGTCCGATAATTCCTGGAATATCGGCGATATCGAAAATTGTTAATCGAGAAATTGCGATGTCTCGGATTTCTCCTGTCTAGGGATAAAATCGAGGAGAATTTCTGACGGATGTTCAAAGGACTGTAGGTACGAACTGTGCCAAAATATTTCTTCGACTCTTCTCGAATATCTCGGATATTCGCAGAAATTCTCTCGTCGCGTTTCGCAAGGCCGACGTACAATGAACCGAGAATACGTGAAAAGTGTTTCTCCCGGCGGAAATTTATAGCCCCAAGTGGGTGTTCCATATACATCCTGGCCTTGTTTAATCTCGCGTTAAGTCAAAGAGCTTTCGCGAGGGTGTGCACGTGCTTCAGCGAAAGCAAACATTTTGCAAAAAGGTCGGTCAAGAGTTAGCCGTAGGGGTTGAATCGCGAGTCCGGTGTTGGTACGAGCTTCCCGTCGCGTCAAACTTTCGTAGCAGACGAGTTATTCACGGCTTTCGTCCCGTGTACCATCCGTCTCGAGTTGGAAAATACTCGCGCGAGTCACGGGCAGAAGAATCGGGAGCAAGAGGGTACAGTTATTCTGCAAAGTCTTCGAATTAACCCGCGAGATATCGAACCGAAAAATACTCGTGGAACCGTCGACATCTTCGTCCTGCCCCGACGACTCGCCTTCGACTTCGCCGCCGCGGATTCATCGACTCGCATAATCGCGTCTGCGAAGGGAAGCAGCCCGTGAAGCTGACTGCCATTGAAAGTCGCTTTAAATTCGCTAAGAGGACGAAGAATCAAAATCGTTTCCCCGTCAAATTCCCGACGATATTCCACGTTAAACCACTCGATTCGTCTGCCGAGCGTTTCTTAATCGCTCGAGGGTCCGCGCGTTAAAGGGATGAAAAACAGGGGTAAAAATCGATGCGTCTGAGGCAGGCCCGGGGGAAAAATCGGAGCAGAGACGACGGTGATCTCGAAATCGTCATACATAATATTTAAGGATTATTCCGTCTCGAATAATTCTAACGGAAGGAGCCGGGTATTGTTCCGATCCATTAATATCATTCGGCCGGCAAATTGGATTATAGGGGATCCGTTTAAAGGGACGTTACAGCGCCCTCTGTCGCGGTATTTTTCACACCCCCGACAGTCGGGGATACCAATAGGGACCTCTCGTGACGAACGATCGACCAGATTACTGCGCGATAACACGCCAATCTCCGTTGGTCTCTTCGAAAGTTAGACATCACGGTTCCTATACGGTTCCGTCTCGTATACGCGTACTGTAAATAACTATGCGAATTGTATAAACGAAGTATGAAATTTCTCTGCAACGTCTTCCTTTTTTCCGGCAGAGGAAATTCGCGAGGATAATCTGCGACGAAGAAACTCGGAGAAGGATACGTCTGACAGGTTAATAACCTGCTTGCGAGGAGACACAGCAGACGATACCAAGAAGGATGAAAGGAAGGGACGTGTTCAATTTGGCGGAAGGTAATCTTAAATAGTTTTCAATCGCGATTTCCGCGATGGGACAAAATGAACGTGCGACGCGGCCATCGGCGGTGATTGCGTTTCTTTGAACGCCGCGCGGCGCCACCGTCGCTCGGATGTTTGCGGGAAAATATAATCACAGTCAGCTAAACGACCCTCCGCAACGTTCAATTTACTTAACGTCGTTCAGCAGTACGTGACAAAGGGCATCACGGCGACAGAACAGACTTAATAAGAGCGGCACGGGTGACGAGAGGAGAACAACAATTACTCGAGTTAAACAAATTTTCGTGTCATTGAATGAACAAAGGACCGGAGATACCTTTCGTCGCTTTATCATAATGCAGCCGAGCGCTCTCCCTCCCGCCTTCCCCCCCTTTTCGCCGCGGCGAAAGGAAAACAGCGTAAAGCGTCCCTAAAAAGAGCTTTCTCGTTTAATAAATATGCGGTGGAAGAAGTCGCTGGATGAACGAACAAAGGATCGCTTCGCCACTTTTCGCGTCGTTCGAGCCAGCCATTGTCGCGAGGAAGCTTCTTTCCCTCCCGTGATAATAAAAACGAGAGAGAGAAAGAGAGAGAGAGAGCTAGGGGGCCAGCTGGGTGGGAACCAGATTCGAATTAATTCCGTGGAATTCGCTCGTTGAACGTCGGTGAAATTAATGAATCCTCGACGACCCTCCGAGGCTAGATTTCAATCGCGATGCTTTCTTTTCCGCCACTTCGATCCTCTCTAACGATTTATTTCCAGAGAACGGGCTGCCGTTGTCGAGGGACAAAGGTGAGATCCCGATTCGCTCTACGATTCGCGTGGACGATCGGTGTCGGATCTATGGGGTCTCGTAGCCGTGACTCGTCGATTATCCTTCCAACTCGTGATAATTTTCACCGGCAGAATCGTCGTGCGTGGAGAAGCGACTTGTCAATGGCGGAAAGGATGGGAACCGGTTTAATCGTTTTGCTCGACGATCAACGCTCGAACGTATAACCGATTAGCATCTAATTACGCCTCGCACCTTGTTCTCTCGGTCAAGATGTAGGGAAAAAAGGAAGGTCGGAAGTGTGGGCCGCAGGTGAAATAGCCGAATGCTGTAATTAAATGTTAATTCGCCGGGCATCCGTTGCTCCTTCGTTCAATTAAACCTACCCGGTGTCCCCGATGTATCAATTAACAGCCGGTCGATCCAGCGTCGGCACTGCAAATAGACGCGAACGAAATCGAGATTTACATTGACAAAGCGAATGAAAATAGCGTTTCTTTCTTCTTGCCTCCGCGCAGGCCGAATTGGAAAGCAGCGCGGTGCTCGTTTAACGATCCGGCTCACAAAGGAAGCGATTTCAAAGTGAAACTTAAAATCGTTCCTATAATTAACCATCCTTGCCCGGGGGAAGAGGCCCACGAGATCGGCGCTGATTTTTTTCTCCCCTTTCTCGCTGACTTTCATCGATGTCCGGAATTCTTCGAAGCGATTTTTTTAATTAAAAGCCGAAAATTTGTCTTCGCGGGATTAACGTTTGGAACGACCGTTGATACGGTGAAAAACTTCGCTGGGAATCGGCGGGATTCTTCGCTGGGGGATAATTTGTTATATTTCTCGAGGAATTCTATCGATAATTCCACGATTTCGACGATGTTGCGTTGTTACCAGTAATGCGGCGTCGATCTTCTGTCCCCCGTTAGAGGCGATAAAATAATTCGCGGTAGTGAAGTAATTAAAATCGTCTCGAAGTTCCGATCGGCACGCGTGACTCGATTAACGAAGAATTTCGAGGATAGAAACGACTGATATATCATCTCGAGTAACAATAGAACCTCGGCCGGCAAGAAATAATACGTCTGCGGGCAGGATAGTTCTTTATACGAGGAAAGAAACGTCGAACGGAATGAAAAGCTCGAAGTTCTTTCATCGACGGATGAAACTCTGATATCGTACGAATCTTCCTCGTATCCTCGGCGATGAAAAAGGGCCACCTCGGAGTGTTCGTCGACCGAAAATAATTGAATCTTCGCTACTTATTGGTTACTCTGAAACCTTTTGTGGCGACGTGCTTCCGCCACCCTTCTTTCCCACCCCGCGCTCTCCCACCCCCTTCTGTTTTCCACCCTCGTGCATTCGCTTCCGTCAGACAGCGGACAAACACTCGAACGAGTAGAACGTATAAGCGAGGCTTGGTATCGCGAGAGAAAAGACAAGTAAGTTGGCCGTTAAGCGAAGCAAAATTATTCTTTTAACCGGTTGGATCCGTCGGTCCAGGCTGGATTCTTCGTCGTGGGAATGAAGTTTGCAACGCGTTCGATTGGCGATACAACTTGTCCGTCTCGTTGCCGGGGAAAAAGGAGGGTGAAATGGGAGAAATAAAAGCTTTCACACGCATTAGGTTTTAGAACGAAGCGGCGGCGGAAAGAAAGGCACGATTGGGGTGGGATAAGAGGCGGGAGAAAAAAAGGGGATAATGGAAGAAGGTACTAAACATTTTCCTCACCTACATGACCGAAAAGGTGGAATTATTCAGGCTCTTTAACTCTCTTCAGGGCCGTGCATAATAGAATCTATAATGGCGCATCTCGGCATCCCTTTGGACGTTTCTGAATCTTTTAAAGCGACTGATTGCTTTTACATTTCACCCCTCGCACGTTCGCCCTACCATTCGGATAAATACTTCGTCGAAAGCGGTAGCTGACACTTGCCTCTCTCTCTCTCTTTCTCAACGTTTTCCCCGTTTTTCCTTTTTTATTCTCCCCTTTCCTTAAACGGGGGAGATGTCACGAGGAAATCGGAGAAAATTCAGACCTTCGACTGGTTCGAAAAGGGACGAAAGTGTTTCTAGGAAGTCCTTCGCTCACTCGCCGCGATTTCCTCCGCTTTCGGATATTTCGGATATTTTATCGAGAAGAGCTGTCTAAATGCGATAAATATGTACGAACGTACAATAGAACACCGTCGAGATAATTGAACTAAATTTCGTATTACAATTTTCGATTCTTTCGTCATGCGACAGAAATTATAGTTAACAGATTCTACAATTTTTAGACGACTTTATCGGAAGCGAGAGAGAAAATTAAACGTCTTTTTTACGTCTCGTTAAAAAATATTTGTATAAGATATTCCTAACGTAGAATCATTGGAATTATCGACAGTACGGTGAATATATTTTTAAATCAAATTTTTCTCGATCGAATCGCAATTTCTTCCGGCATAATTCCGCTGTTTTTTTGTTTCTGTCCCTCATCCCCCGGTTTCCGTAAAAGTCGAGCAAATACTTCTACAGGGAAAATAGTCGATATCTCGTTCTCTCCTCGAACGGAAAGTGACACGAGGAGGCAGCTCGTTACCGGAAGAAAATCGTTCCTAATTATGTTTACCCCGCCTCGCCGTTTTTCCTCAGGCGCGGCTGCAAACGTGCGATACAAAAGGAAAGCGGTATCAATTAATTTGCTGGCTTCCATAATTCGATAAAATAAAACGATTGAAACCACGGCAATAATGGATGTGTCATAAATTTGAAATGGCGATCTCAAATCGGAATTTAATGCGAGACATTCTATCTCCTCGTCTTTTATCTTATTTATTGTCAAGAAATTTGACGGCAAATACCCGCTACGAATATATTGCAGATTAAAGGGAAACAGTTAAATCGCGAATTCAACGTGACCATTTAATTTTTCGCTGATTTGCCGTGGAAATAGTTTCATTCGTCGTAGAGTCGTTTTTCTCCGATTTAATCCACTTCAATTATAATTACCCATAAAATTATACGATATCGCGTAAAATATTCGCCCCGCACTTGGCGCTAATTACCATGAATAGTATTTATGTACAAGGGGGGATAAATAAGAGCATGCAAGTGAAGCGATCTTTTCATTTCCTCGAAGGAAATAGTGCAACAGGTTGACGCTTTGTTTCTTCAACTAATTTCCATCTCTGGTTTTCTTACCAGGCTATCGTTTAATTGGCACGCGATATAGTTAAAGATTTCTAAAGATTCTTTCGAACCTTCTTCGATCAGCCATGAAAAACGCGAGAACGATCGCGTGTATAATTAAACCAGCCGGTTTAATCCCCGTAACCTTCGTTTCCTATGCAGGGCAAAATATAACTCCACTTTGCGAAACGCTGTTTTATCTAAGACCACGGATCCGCTCCTCTTGGTGGGAAAATTTAGCTTCTCCGGAGTTTTAATTAAAATCCGATCGAATAATCTTCCGTCGAGTCTTAAGGAGTTCTTAATGCGAGTTGCGAAGAAGAGCGAGAAAGAGTACTCAAATATTCCTTTAATTTATCATCTCACGGTAATTCTACCAACCTCCGGGAGACCACGTGCCCGTTATTTCTATCTCTGGAATCTTTAAAAACGATATATAATCACGGAGAGTTTACGCGCGGAAACTTTCACCGATCCGCGCTTTCTTTCCTCGATCTTGTAAAATCGAAAGATAATTCTGGCCAGTGGTCGATGTCGAAAGAGGTATCAATCTTCCTTTTTCCTATACACCGATTTCTAACTCGGTGATCATAATCGAGATGCCAGCGTTGCGCGATAGTTGAGGAATTCGTTCAATTTAGACGTCAAGAATGGGTATAAATCTTTCTTTTTTTTCCTTCCGCGGTTACGAGCTTCGAGCGAGATCGTAATTACAACTTGTTCCGAAGAATTTCATCGAAAGAAGCACCGACTTTTTCCACCTTGCAAATTCCCATTCGCAACGTCATCCAGGAGTTAACGCGTCGAGGAATTCGCCCGGATTTAGACGTCGGGGCGATTGTTCACCGACTCTGATCGATATCGCGATTCCAATTTACTCTTAAGAATTTCATCCGGAGAAAAATTGGCTTTTATTACCTTCCGAATTACTATTAGCAAATGGATCCTTTATGCGAGGCCATCGTAGAGTCAATGTAGCTTGGCGGTTAGGAATTCGCCTTAATTTAGACGTCAGGAGGGAGTAGCGATTCTTCTTCGCCTTTTTCTTCTTTCTCCAACCTCGTAATTCCGCGAAGAGTTTCGTTTAAATCGACCTGCATCGCTTCGTAAATCGCGATTAACGAATGCAGCTTTCGCGCGACATTGTCGAGGAGTCGCTGTGTCAATTTCCATTTATTATGCCAGAGAGAAATTGTATCAGACGCGTTTTATCCGTCGATGATTGCCAGCCACGGCCAGCACCGCAATTCCAATTTACTCTGGAATTTCACTCGAACACATGTCAGATTATCGATGCTCCGACGATTTTACGGGAAGAATTAATCCGGCGTTTAGGTCCCTTTAGAAACGCGAATTAGTTCAATCCTGGTTTTTATAGTTTCCATTCGTTACGGTGCAGAGCAATTATTCGTTTCAAGTCCCACTTTCTACGATATTTTTCTAAAGTGTTTGTCGATTTATCGGAATTTGGAAAAGGACGTTAGATATTCCATTTAACGTACAAATTAAATACGCTCGATGCGATTGAAAAATATTATCTTATTTCGCTAAGTTGAACTAGAGAATGGAAGCTGAATAAATTTTTATTGATAAGATTGATACATAAAACTTATCTCTTGACATACAATGGAGAGAAACACTTACCAAAGTCAAAGAAGGGCCTTGAAATAAATAACGAGTCTAACTCTTCGTTGTATGTTAAGGGTTTAAAGTAGTGAAAGTAGAAAAATAAGATAAAAGACAAATTATCGCGCGGAATATCTTTTTCTACAACTTGTGACTTATTTTTAGACCCACTCTGTACTTACTTTTGTCGTAAAGTTACTGTCATCTGTTTTCACTGCGTTTAGCTTAGTCATAAAATAGTTCTAGCGTTAACTCTAAAGGATTAATTAGATCCACAGACGAATTGATTTCTAAATCGCGATTATCGAATCTCCAACGCGAGAACAGGAGATTCGACGTATCTCAAAATTACCGAGATTCCAACGTCGAGATTCTTGATTCTCGAATTCTGAGCTTCTAAAGCTGCTCTAAGCAGCATCGACTGGACTTTTAAATTTTGGACCAGAGACGTCGTCAAAGAGCGAACGTAGTAGATCGATTTCGAAATTAGCCTGAATTTCGGTTAATCGCAGATACCTTACATATTCGAATTCGCATACATCATCCGTCGCGCATAGCGGGTGTGCTAATGGAACCATTACGGAAACCGATTCCACGCACGTCTGTAGATCGATCACATCCGACTAATCACGGTATCTCGGACTGGCGACGATTCTAATTAACTCCGTGAAAGCTACGTACCCCGTCGAAACGCAGTCGTTCACAGCGTTCATCGAATATACAGATTTCATGTCGTACGACCCGTTTGCCTCGGACGGTTTAAAATTGGAATTCGTGCTTTGTTCCCGGCAATACCCGGCCGGAAGTCTCGCGGGATACGGATAGCAGCTAATAGCTTTCGTAGACTCCCGATTTCGCTCGGGATCATTCGAATAATATTATTCCGGCGTGCTTTTTCGATGCTGCACCGCCGCGGCGCGTGGGAATTTCGATGGCTGATTTTTATCCACCGATGTTTCCAGTGAAAATAACGCGTTTGGTATGCTAATGCGTCGGACAGGCGAGAACGCTGCGTTAGAATTTTTCATGAATTTTCCGCGAATTTTTGCTAATTATTCGAAATGCAAAATATTGCAAAAATTACAGGCTAATTATCGTTCGTTTTTTCTTTTAATTATAAAAATAGCTTGTCTCGATGCAGAAATATCGTCGTGATTGCGGATCACCTCAGTCGTAGCTTGTTCGTCATACCACGCGTGGAATTATTGATACGATTTATCGGCAAATACGCTAAAAGCGATGGATATTAAATGAAATTAAACCCGCGCAAAGTAATAAAAAGCACGGGAATAACGAAGCTCGCTTTACGACTGGACGCTTAAGCCCCATGAATCCGAGCCGAAGGATTATTCCAGGTACCATCGAACTCGCGATAAAATATCGGGAACACGGCGGAACAATCTCGCTTATGACTTGCTCGATCATTTCATCGAAAACGGCATTCCACGCGTGAACGGGGTCTGTTGGCTGAACGAATTCGAGCTTCGCGGATCCGTAAGGTCCGTAAGGTTGTTCCAGCGACTCGTTAACGTTATTCTTCCGCTAATTCCGCGGGAAATTAGACCGCGATCATTCGTTTACCTGCTCTAAAGTAATTCCGGCCGCGCTGCTTGTTGGTACCCTTATCCCATTTAAGTAGAACAGGGTTAAAACCACACGATAAACCCGTTCCATCGGCGGAACTGGCGCGCGTACTCCAGTCTGCTCTAAGGGGTGGTGGATTTCCGCGATTGCCGGGGAGATCAACGTCGTTGAACCACGAGAGAACGCTGGGTGCACTGGAACGTGGCTGATGATGACCGAAACAAGGTATCCCCGATAAGTGATCATCATCCAGGCACCGATCCTCTCTTCTTTCGAATCGTTCTCGCGTTCGGCTCTCGTCGAACGGATTCCTTTCACAGAGAAACACTCGAAAACGCTTGCGCGGCTCGCAGTTCGCGTGCATTTCCGTTATTACGCCCTCGTGTCGGAGTACAAACGAGATTCATCGTAAGCAGTCGGCCATGGGGATAAATCTGGGCCACCCTTAACCCCCTCTTCGCTGGGGCCTCTAAACAGAGGACGGATGGAAATAAGCGAAGTACAAGGGATAACAACGACGAAGAAGGATGAAAGGGATAAAAAAGAAGTGGACGGGTAGAAGTTGGAGGGGTATGGCAGTCGTAGAATGTAATTTGAAAAGTTTTCTCGTTAAATTGCGCAAAACGCGTGCGGTACGCGGCCACGGGACGCCCAGCGTCCGCAAACAGAGACAAAGCGGACGACCGGCGTCAAGGACAATGACTGGCGGACCAACTGATTTTAATTATGGAATCCGCGCAGGTAAAACGCCCAATTTTCCCATCTCTACGCTGCCTTTGGCCCTCTTTTTCGGCTCTACCTGGCCCTGCAATTTCAATCGAACCCGCTCTCATCCCGACCCCCTCCCCCTACCCCTCTTCAGCCCTCTCTATCCCTCTTACCACCACCGATCGATTTCCACTCGACTTCAGGAAAATATCGACGAATGTCGAATTACGATTCGCTCGTGTTCCATCGAATAACAAATAGAACCTTCCTCGCGAATCTTTTTTTTTTTTAAACCCTCTATAACCGGGGGGTGGAAATGGACAGTGGTCGTTGAGATGCTGGGAGATCGGTATTGCGTTTCTCAATTACGAGGCTTTGTAAATGCAATCGATGGTTAAATTAAATTCCGCGAATCTTTATGCGCGTCTTCTCCCTTTGCGTCTGCTGATTCTACTTTTCACGAGATAAACATTACCCGATGGAATTTTACTCGATATTTGCATCGATCCAATTCCGAAACCTTCCAATTCTCCTCGAAACGAAGAAAGAAGAATAATTTCCACCAATTATCGCCTACCAACCGTAACTACAAGTACACGAGCCTCGAGTTTGCCATGTCTCGCCCTGCTTCCTAATTATCTGCTAGACCGCAAAAATTCTGACAAACTCTCGAAAAGCGAAAGGAAACAGACCACCGTCCTCCAATTATCTGCACGATCCAGCCGCGTTCTCCGAGCGGAAAAAGCGAGACGAAAGTTATCGCTTCGGCTGGGGTCCGTGTCGGTGATCGCGCGAGACCATTTAGTTCCGCGAGCGAATCCGGAGCACCGGCCCAAATTATCAGCCAACATTTCCTCCGTGTACCGAGGGTAGAAAAAAGCACGTGGAACGCGTGAAACGGCCGGCCAGAAATTCGTAACGCGAGGGCGGAACGCAGAAACCTAACTGCCGGACGAAGGCGAACGAAGGAAGAAGGGTTGAACGGAAGAAAAGGATCGCGCGGGATAACAAAGAGGGTTGAGAGGTCGGTCTCGCTGTTTTACGGCTTAGTAATTACGGTTTCGGTGTTTTCCGGTGTTAACAGTTGTATCTGGCCCTGACATCTACCTGACCCCTCTGTTTTCCACCCTCCTTGCGGCTGGCCTAGCAGTCCGCGCAATTTTCCAATTCGGGAATAACGCTTACCAGCCGGGTTCTTCCCGTTCGTTGTCTCCGTTTTTTTTTTCCTCTGCACCCCTGTTCGCCGCTCTTTTGCCAGACAAACACGTCCTGTATCACCACTAGGGTGGAGCCGAAGTTTTCTCGCGTTGGACTCGCAGATGCGCTGGGAGTTTTCCATATTGTAGAAAACCAAGAGTGGGTTTTCTTTCGCGTTGGCTTATAGAAAGAGTACGGGGTTTGCGCGATGGCTTGAGACATCGGAAAGGAACGGGTTAACACGAAAACAAGTAGAGGAATTAATATCGCTCGCGAAATTTCGCTCTTCGATGCGTGGGAAGACAAATAAAGCTTCTTCGATTCTTGCGACGAATTCCGACGTTGGAGGTTTTTGAAACTGCCTCGAGCTCTCGTTGCGTTTTTACGGATTGTAAGCGGAAACTACGCGTTTTAAGCGTACACGTGGTACACGCGTATCGGAGGGTGAAACGTCCTGGCACCCAGGTCGCCGAAAGAGTTCCACCCCTCGCGAGAAAAGTCTCTCGCGCTTTCGATGGAAAAAGTGGCAAGGGTCGCGCGAGTGCATCGTTAGGACGTTAATTGCCATTCGACGCGCATACCGGTATTGTTCCACGGTGTTTCAGACTTTTAACGGCGTTCTTTCTCGTTACCGTAATGGCGGAGTAAGCGAGAAGAAAGGGTGCCGTTCCGGAGTGTCTCGAAAATTCGCCGGAACCGACTCGAAACACGCGCGACTATTTGTCCATCGAGAAAGCTCCGAAACCCGAAGCGGGGGACGTTTGCTCGTCGATGGGATAAAAAATTGCGGACATTTTTAATTAACCGTGCCGAAAACCGTGGAATTTCATCCTCTCGAGGAGTAACGGCGAAAGCGAGGAGAGGAACACGCGCTGTCAGGAATTAATTCGTAACTGTCCCTTCTCCGAAAACCTGTCCCCGTAGCGTTTAACAAATTCGTGAAATTCGCCGAGCACGAGGCGGGTCTTCGAAAAATGTTTCATCCGTCCGTAGATCGGGGCCGATCGTTCAGAGAATTTAATTAGCTCGTTAAGCGCGTACACTCTGCGCGTACAGTCGTCGGGCCAATCATCGCGGCGTGTAACTGCGAGCGGAAAAAATTGCCGCAATAAGTGGCGTGGTCGCGAATAGACCGGCTAGCAGGATCAGAGGATGATCCGAGTTGGGTGAGCGGTCGGAAGAGGAATAGCAGGAGGACCCTCAAAGTAGCTCAACGACTCGTTATAAATTGTCGTCGACTGCTCCACCTTGGATTCTACAGAAACGCCGACGTAATGGCGTGGAGGAGAAGATCGCCGGTGGTATGGGGGTCGCCTCTATCGGTAAGTTCCTTCCGACTGGTAAAGGAAGGAACGGAACGAATTAATTCCGTAAGGACGAAAACTCGAGAACAAAGACGAGATGCAGGATTCAAAGGACGCAATTGGATTCGGGGGACCAGTGCGAGCAAGGGATGCTTACACAGAGGTATATCTCTTCGCTAGTCTGCTGATACAGTGACGGACTTTTTCCTCTCTCTCCTTCTTTCTCCGTTTCATCTTTTTTCCCGTCGTTACGAACCGCGTGCTAGTCGAAAATTGCAACGGAAGCTAGAGACGTTAGCCAAGATTGTCACCGCTCTCGCCATTTTCAGCTATAAATTCGCTTGGCTGTTCGTAGGGTTTGAAGAACTGCTCGGTGGTACTTTGATAAATAGCTCCGTCTAGCTCTTTGCGAGTGGGATCATTTTCTACGCAGAGATTCAAAGACACGAATTCGTGCGACGTCGGCAACCTCTTCGCAGCCATCTCGATAGACACTTGGAAACATCCTGTAACCGCACATCTCGAGATTTTAGATATTCAGCGAGTCATTACTATAGTACCCAACTCCAACGGAATTTCAAGTAACCTACGCGAATGTGTCCGACTGTTTAAAAGACCACGCATCCTCAAGCGAGAGACACTTTTAATAGACTTTGTCAGTCTTTCGCGTAATATTTCACGGGTACCTTTCGCACGGCGCTTCACTGAAATTTTCATAAACCTACGTGTCAAAGTCTTCAAACAGACCTGAACTATGCTTCACGGTCTTTATTCACGGATTATCCTAAAAGTAAAAGTCGAAATGGTACCGTGTAAGTACAAATTTATCAATCTACCAGTTTCTTTCACTGCGAATGTTCAGTTCTTTTTCGAAGAATTTCGAAGAATTTCAAAGAGATAAAAGATGTATAAAAAATATATAGTAATATTTAAGAATACTTTATGAATACTTTTGTGTATATCTGTTACCAAATGGGAATTAAAAAAGTGAATATATGCATCGTATAAAGTGTTTCTAGAGCGCCGAAAACTGCGCGGGCCCTGGGAGCGCGTCGCGCAAGCGGAGCATCGTACACAATGTGTTAATATCGGCCACGATTAGTCGAAGAATCATTTTCTAGCGATGTTCCCATAGCTTTCAGTCATCGCGATTCACGGCCGGCCGTTTAAAATTTCGCCGACAGGCGTTTCCCGCGCTGTTTGAATAGCAGGAAGGCAAACAATTTGTCAATCCTTTCTTGCGCGTCTGCGAGGAACGATGCCTGCGTAGAGCGCTCTCGACAAAGTGCTCTCTAATTACTGCTCTCCGCTGAAATATCACCGATCGCAAGAAGCACCTAATGATTTCCCCGACTGCCGGCCGGGGTAAAAAGGAGCGGATCGAATTCACCGCGAGGGAACAAAAAATAGTCCGCGGTTCAAAGAACTTAATTGGATTCGCGGGGAATCAACCATACGACCGAACGAACCAACTCTTCGCGCCTCCTTCGTCTTCCCGAAGAACCTCGCTCGGATATTTCGCGAATCTTGAGAATTTCCCCAGCGAGAGCTAAGAATTTCGCGAAACACGCTCGGAAACTGCCAAGCGGTTGCTCCGCATTTTGCATAATTCGCCGCGATATCGCGGACTGCGTTTCGAGTAAGAAGCTGAGAAACCGTGAAAGGGAAAGGTGACGAAAATTCTTGCTGCAAGAAGCAATTAATTCTTTCTTTACGCGTTTTATTATCCGTAAGACTTTTCACGATGATCATCCACTAATTCCACGATATTTTCCTTCACAAAGACACTGACTTTCTTCACTGGAAATCTTCCATTTCCTTTCGAAACTTCGTTCCTTTTTATAAATTCCTTTTTTCCTCTTTTGTTAAAGACTCTTCGTCGCTAAAAGTCTTTGATCGCTTGCCAAATTGCGTGTATCTACGAAATTGAATAATACGCGAATGAGGTGATAGTCCAAGTTGCATGCATTTCCGAGCGCGCAGTGGACACGGCAAAATTTCCCAACAGAATTTGCATAATTTTCTCCTGCTTTGTGTGACGCGCGTGGCATCACCGCGGTGAAAGATCATTTTGTTCCCATTCAAGAATCCTGGACGTCCGACTGTTGTTGCTTGTCCGATTCTGCGCGGCGCATACGTGCAATAATAATTTCGTGCCCCGAGAGCGAGTAGAAATACGAAATTCCTCGATAAACCCGCTAAATCGAGAGAATTTCGCGAGTAGGCAGAGCAAGTTTTGCACGAGGGTTTTCTTTGCTGATTGAAGCATTGAATCCTCTCATCTCGGTCCACGAGTGCTTCGACAGTTGCTCTTCGCTGGCAAAGATAATCGAGCACGTTCCAAAGTGCATAAGCGCGATAATTTATGGGATCTGCTACGACGAATAATAAAAATAATATTTATCGATGGAAATAAATATCCACCGCTAAAGAGACGGTAGAAATGCATTAGGATAGAAAAGAAATAACAAGTTGCTACGAGACGGATTATGATAAATGGCAAATTATTTTTATTTATTTATTAATGCTATTAATAAAGTATCAATTAATTAATCGTTAATTCTAATTAGTAACAGATTATTAACACATTGCTATGTCGACAAACTGATTTTTACACTCTCAGAAAGTTGACATTCATTTTTTTTGCTAANGGGCCTATGTCATAAAATAAATTTTATTATAAATTATCATTAGAAAACAGAAAATATATAATAATAAAATGCTGTACAACAATAAAACACTTTATAAGGTATAATGCAGAAGGACACAGAGCTACCAATTTAATGGCTATACTGACAATCTGATTTTTACGCTCTCAGAAAGTTGACATTCATTTTTTTTGCTAACCATTTGTTAAGGGGATGCGCAAGACTTCGTTACCCTGGTAACGTGACAAGAAAGTCTCTTTTTAGTTCCTTAAATCGTCGATTGAGTCAAAAAAGCCTGTAAACGAGATATCTCGTCTCCCGGCCACAACGTTCGGTTTGCTAAAGACGAAATATCTCGTCTCCTGTACGCAATGTGTTAATACTATGTTTCAAGGATAACAAATATGCTAGTACTAATTAATAATAATACTATATCTCGCTATACTCTCGACAATACTGACAACACTACTTACTTCCACCCTTGTTTAACCCTTTGTCCCCGAAGAATTCTCTCGCGAATAACAAAAGCAACTCGAAGCTTTTCTTATATCTTTGTATTTCCGCTGACACCTTTAATAGTGAAATGAAAAAAGAAAGCTCGCGTTTGGCTTAGGTTATTGGGTTATTTCGCGTATACTTATTCTTAATATATTTATCGTTGCGTATTAGTCATTTAGATTATAGCATTAAAACAAATGGCGACTGAGAGTCGCTTCTCGAATGCAAAGGGTTAAACCTTGCGCTTCGTTTTCTTTCGTGCTCGAGCTTTCTTCCTTTGAAGGGACAGGTTCTTCAAACGCTCAAGACGTATTCTTAACCCTTTGCAGTGCGAATTATATTTCAATTTTATTATCAACAGGCTCCATCTCTTTTAAGTTTTATCTGAAATTTACTTCTGACTGAAAAATAGGGCAGTATTATTTACGATATTGTTGTACTTTGTAATTTCCAAGTGTACGATATCTCTTGAAACGATTTCTCGATGCCGAGTCACACTCGACAAAGGACTGCGAATAACCCTTTGCACTCGGAATAATGTTCGCCGAAGATGTGGATGGTCATGTTCTCTTTTATATATCTTAGTAATTTTACTATATCTTGACTTGATTTCTTCTGCCATTTCCAGAGAAAACCTCAGAGAAACATACACTTCTCAAAAAGTTGTACTGGAATAAGTTATTATTCGATTTTTTTATTACTATTCTTAATCATTAATAAACTTTAATGTCCCCTGAGAGGGGACAGCCGAGTGCAAAGGGTTGAAGTTTCGTTGCTCGTACTCGACAAAGTCATAAATCTCCTTTACAATCGATCCTCTTGCGGCCAGTTCCGTCCTATAACATTCTTTCATTCTGCGTTCGTTGCATTCCTACATAAATAGCCTAATAACGATCGCTTAAACGAGCGAAGCGAATGATCAAGGAGGTTAATCGAGCCACGTGCATTATTGGCACGATTGGCATTCGATTGCGAGAGTTGCAGAAACGAGTTGCATCGCGTTCGACGATATCCCTGGCGAAATTGCGGCAGGAAAACAGATCGAAAGGGTTGCGAAAAATTAGGAAATCGTTAGTGCTTCATTTGCGCGATGCATAGATATCGGTCGATTTTCCCCGATTCTTTTCCGGGTCAAGAAACGTTCAGCTTCTTTTATCCACGACGAATTACACGCTTCGGGGGAATTTCGCGAATTGCGATTAATAGCTTGCGAAACGAGGTTACAAGCTGCCAGCTACCTAACGTACGTTTTGCATAATTCATCGCGTTTTCGCAATGTCGCGTTCGCGAGGCCGATTAACCGTAGACGTAATTTATGTCTGAATCGCGTTTTCGACCTCTTCCATATTCTTACGCGTCATTCGTATTCCGAGGCTTTCGCGAATCGAACTTCCGTCGAAAATTAAATTTCCGTTGAACCGATCGAATCCTCGCCGGACCCACGACCATTTCCCGTTTCATCCCGGCGCTTAATCGCGCGACAATTTTTCGACAACAACGCTATTCTATGTTTTCCCCAATTCTGTTTTCCGCCGTTCTTATTCCGTATTGCGAATTAAACTTTGCTCGAAAAATAAAATTTCCCCCGAAATCCTCTCTCGAACATAATCGCGCAAAAATATTCCAACAATAACGGGATTTAGTCTTTCCCTTTAATTTTCGTTTTGCACCTTTGTCCGACGTGAAATACGAATTGAGCATAAAATTGAAGAATTTCGTTTATCGTTTTCACGATTACAAAAAAAAAAAAAAAGTAAAAAGCATTGTACGTTGGAATTGCGGATGACGTAAATTTGATGAAAAGAGAAATGTCCCGGCGGAAGGTGTGTTTGCAGAGGCATGACGACTGCACGAGAATTTATTAGGTATGTTTACAGAGTAAATACACGAGGAAAGGAAGCGTTTAAGGAAGATATTTACGAGCGTGCTAAGAAAGATAGAAAGTGTCGCGGATTAGTTCTAGAACCCAGAAATACGGCAGTTTGCACTTTATTGTCGCGAGTACACTTGCGCGAAACGCGGGCTGTAAGCTTTTGAAAACGGCGCGTTTCCACCGGGTAAACCTTCTTTCGGATCGTGCAATTTTTTGCGAATTTCCGGGAAAAGTCCGAAACGGAAACGTTGTGGTTTAGACGGCAAGGTGAACGTACCGAAAAGCGGCTCGCTCCGTGCGTTTACTCGCGACAGCCGAAAAAATGGCGGTCTCGGCCGTGTGCAGCTTGTGTATCGTCGTAATACCATTATTACAAATCGCGCGAGTATATGTTTTATTCAGATCCACGCGCGACCCTCGCTCCACGAGAAATTCACCGTCTTCCGTCCGATGGTCACCATAAATTTGCAGGAATAAATACGTCGATATTTCTGGCCGATGTCAGCTGGATCTTGAATCCCAATCTTTCCAACCTTTCCACTCGGCGCAACCCTTGCTCGCGTTTTTTTCCACCCCTTTTCTACGGCTCCGTTCACCCCCGCTTCCGTTCCCGTCTAATCCATATTCCGGTGTTAAACGGTGTTTCTCTTTTCATCCGTTTTCTCCCTTTTGTCTCATCAGCACCGCCTTTAAACGTCTTCCTTCCCGCCCCTTCCTCACCAGCCCGGTCATCTCGTTTTCCCTTTGTAACCCGTCTCTAACAACGCGTTTCTTTTTTGTATAATCCCGCGGATCAGCTGGAATCCACTTTTCCCGCTTCTTCGTTTTCCTACCGATCTCTTTTCCCGCTTTTCTCCTCGCTTTCTCAGCCTCGCCGCACCTTCTCGCTTCC
Source organism: Euglossa dilemma (assembly GCA_002201625.1). NCBI lineage: Eukaryota > Metazoa > Arthropoda > Insecta > Hymenoptera > Apidae > Euglossa > Euglossa dilemma. The sequence goes on along the minus strand of NIJG01000047.1, from coordinate 3,975,097 downwards.
GTAGCGCTCCTTATCTTCCGTTGACATTTTCATAGCGCGTATTTTTGCATTTTATTCCCGCTTTCCCGCCTTTCCCTTGCTTTTCCCCCGAAAAAGCACCCAGGAGCGCCATAAGCAGCGCATAAATGTTCCCTTATCGTTTCCTGTTTTCCTCTCATATCATCTCTCCTTACTTTTAATTTCCTGCCATTTTTCTACGCGCTCCGAGCCGACGTCGCGTCTAATTCTCTACGCCGCTTTTCCCCTTTCCTCTATCTTCGTATTTCTTTCGCAATCGTTCGATACTACCACCCCCCTATCGGATGGCTCTTTCATGAACCGCTTTCGCCAACCCCGTCCGTCCACTCCGCAAGCCTCGTCTAATTGTCTTCGTTTTGACCCCTCGTTACAGACCATTTTTCTCGCCTCTGGCCATCCGCAGCCCCGTCCACCCGCCGCAATGACTCACCATTGTCTTTATTTTTTCCTTAGCCACCACCCCCTAGCAGCGTCGATCGGCGACCAGCAGCAGCCCCGTCCGTTCCTTCCAGACTCGTATTTCTTCATCCGCGTCTCCGCTTTGACCTCTTCCTCCCCGCGTTCCCCATCCGTTCCGGCGACATTGCCGACTATCTCTATTCAAATCCTACCCCCAGCCACCACCCTCCCGCGATCCTCGCGCTCGCCGTCCTTCGTTCAACCTCCAGCCCTTCCCCAGAGAATCGTCCACCCCGTCGGGCCAGGGTGCAAGCATCACCTCGACACGAGCGCTTGATTCCACGTGTGCGCTTTACCGTGACAAAGCCAGATTTAAGCTCCGCTTACGAGTCGGAGCTTTCCAGCTGGCTCGAACCCGCCCGGCTCTCGCTACGCGCTGTATAACGATTTTCCTCCTCCGCCCGCTCCGCCCCCCTGACGTTTCGTTATCAGCCATAATAGACTGCGTTCCGCGGGAGCAGAGCGAACGCGCCGAGATTTAGAGAGACGCTCTCGGGATGTCCCCGCGAACATCGAATGGGGGAGAGGAAAAAAGGGAGAGAGAGAGGGAGAGAGACGGAAAGGGCGAAAGGGAAAAACGGCGGGTTGGAAAACCACGCGAACACAATGGCAGCCCTTTGTGTCGCGTAATGCGGCCGGGCTTGTATCGCCTGCTTGCCAAATATTTCCCGTTGGATCGCTCGCTGCTCGCGGGTATCCGGCTCGCGTCACTACGGTCTTTGAGCCAGCGCTGTCTTTCCACGTGGCCCGACTAAATTTTTAACACGTTCCCTCCTCCTGTCACGGTATAATAAAATCCACGGATACAGGCGGATCGTTGCACTGACAAACGAGTAGTTTCGTTTCGGAAAAAAGCACGTGCGACCTTGAATTCTTTGGTTTTCCACCTGTCCCAGTCCTCGGTGCTTAAAGGGACTCGCGTGTTGCACGACGAATCGAGGTATTTCGGTTTGCTCAGAGACTTTGATCCAGGATCTGATCCGGAGCAAGTTCGGTTCGAGAGAGTTGCGGAGATTGTTTGTAAGAGTTTTATGTAAACGCGTATTTACAAAGGGACTGGAAGTTCGTATCGAAATATGTGGAAATAAATTAAGAATCAATATCAAGATCACCAGAGACACCTTTGTAAGAGTTTTGGTTGAAGGCTTGGGTGGACGAAGGATGAGGCCTGCCTTCGCCAGGGGTGCACTCGAGGCCCCGTTTAGACACAGACCCAAGCGGGCAGTTAGACTCGAAGAGGGACAATTGGCGTTTAGCGTTAGAAGTTAGAACTTGACATTTGAAAGGGGCGATTAGATAATAAAGTTTTGGGATAGTGATTTCGTGTAGCTATTAATCCTGATAAAAGGAAGTCCCCCACCCCGCCTTACAAGTAAATGACACGATAGATGTTGAAACTTTTTGTCCTTTGTTTCCCGTTTTTCGAAGACGCCTGTGGCTCGTGTGACCCTGAACAGGAAGGACAGTTCCGACTGAGCGTTCGTTTAACACGTTGACTTTGTAAGAAAATCTACAGCGCGCTCTTCAGACTGAAGTTCGAACGCTACAACATCGGCAAGTTTCTTAAGATCATTGTCGGGGGTAGTGACTACTTTTATCTATCGGAATGACTTTAATTCTCTTCCTTATCGGTTCGAAGGAAGCTTTTATTCCTTCTCCACGATTTTCCAACAGTAAAAGCAAAGCCTGTATCTAATTATTGGTCGAAAAGACCATTATATGATTTTCCTTTACCTCGTATTATTATGTCACGAAAGAAATTTCAATTACTACTTAGAAACTTTCATTTTGCTGATAATATGTGTACTGCCCCTGAAAATCGACTTGGAAAAACACCTCAACATTTTGATAAACTTTAGAAAAAATATCAAGAAACGTTCACGCCTGCGATAAACATTGTCATCGACGAAACGTTGATTCCATGGCGCGGAAGACTCATTTTCAAACAGTATATACCGAATAAAGCACATAAATACGGAATTAAATTATTTAAATTATACTCGAGCGAAGGATATACGTGGTCAATGAAAATTTACTCTGGGAAGTCTGCTTATGGGCTTAGTGAAACGGGATTGGCACACAACGTATGTCTACAACTTGCAGATAAACTTTTCTATAAAATAATTCTATTTCTATAAAAATAAAACACTCCATACGAACCGATCAAAGGTACGAGCAAATATTTGAAAAACCACAACTCTTTGCCCAGATTGCTCTAATCAACCTCAACTTTGTATGGGCTGTTTTAAAACATTCCATTGAAATAATGTTTTAAAAACAAGTTTACGACAATTCAATCGTCTCATATTTTGTGAAATACTTTCGAAACACCTACCAATCTACCTTGTAAGCGCTCAAATAAGCGTCACCCGAACACGAGTGATACGGCCTAATCAGGATTTTTGACGTCACCCGAATACGGCTGACAGTCAACGTGTTAATAAACGTTATAGTTCACCGTCACCGTGAAATAGATTCCACGTTAAAGCAGGTTCGGGGATTTTCTCGCAAGTCCCCTGTAAAACCCTTCGATTCCTACATATATATCACGCCTAGTCCTTCGAATAGTATCCCGGTCTAAAGCAGGTCTAGAAAGGTATCTCTTCCTTTTCCATTCGTCCTTTACAGCACAACAGCAGCATCGAGGATACCTGGCTACTAAGGACGCCAAGCATCGTGGAAAGGACTCTCACAGCGTCTATAGGATAAATCCTTGCAATATAATTCCTGGACTCGATGTTAATCCAATTCGGGGGAGATTCTTCGAAGCGAAGAGTCGCGACGAGCGATCAATTAATATCGAATAAGCGTCGATGAATAATTTTCCGCTACTCGATGTACGACGAAATTCAGCGATTCGTCTCTCTCGGGCGCAGCACGCGGCACTCTCGCCTCGTTCGGTCTTACTTAATTGTGATTCATACCTTCGCGATCAGATTAACGGCCTCGGAGGGGAGAAGAAAGCGGCGGAAATCGTACGTTTACGTTGGTGGTAAATGACAGAAGTAGAGTGAAAAATGCGACACTGTCATCATGCTCAATTAACGACCGAGAATGAGTACCTTGCAACCGCGGGCTGATCTTAAACGCCAACAATTTCGAGTTCCGTTATGTTTTCGCGTATATTCCAACTGTGCACCTGCATCTGGATTAATCTGAACCGCGAGAATCGAGTTTACGCGATGGGCGACACACATTTTTCCCGCTGTCCAGCTCCTAGAAGCGCGGCTTCTTTCACGGTCAGTGGGTTAATTCCTGAAAACGACGATGGCAAAGAGGAGAAGGGAAAATCGGCATTGTCTCGAACGTTATCCCGTACGATATTAATTATTGCACGGGAATTACTTCTGCTCGGTAACGAGGAACGCGTCGATCGGCAATTTCTCCTTGAATATTCAAACGAGAATGAATCGCAGCCTACGACTACGGGAAATGCGATTCTCGCGATTGTCACCCTGTTAAAGAATTAACGACCAGTCGAAGTGCGTATCAAAGAGGACACCTGTCTGGGAATCTCGGAATTTAAGTCCGGATTAATTAAATCCAAACAAGAGCATCCAATTTTCGTCCGATTACTAGAATCCAATGGCATCGATGTCTGTAACCCCTTGCCATATCATTTAACTTAAGAATCCGGGCCCAATGTACAGGAAAGGAGCCCGAAGCGACGAAGATAGAATATCGGAACTTGAAATAACGATATAAGCAAGATTTGTTCGCGTAGCTACCATGACTTACAAATTTTCATCGAACCCGATGAAAAATAAATCTAATAATCCGTGATAAATTCTCATCGCGAGTTAGATTCGTTAAACTATGGCAAGGGGTGAATTTCCCAGTCGAAATTACTAGATCTCTGATCGATATCTGGAGCGTTTCTGAAAAAATTGATCCATAGATCTAACTATCGTCGGGTGTTTGAAACATTCTTCTAAAATTACACGTATCGAGGCTTCCACTCCTGAGTCCTTCGTCGAGAAACGTTCTCGACTTTTGCAGGACCAAACCAGGCAACTATAGATCGTGGGGATACTAGGCGTAAAATAATTTGAATTCGGTCAGTGTCTCGATCGAATGGATTACCGAGGATCTACGCGAGCCCTATTTAAAATAGGATCCATCGATGGTGGATGAGGGAGTGGAAGGGGAGAAAATAAAGGACGTTCGATGACGGGAACACGGGGACAACGGCGAAAGAATGAAATAGAAGCCCGACACCCCTCCAGTGTGCAATTCTGACGAGCTGGCAATTCGATCCTGAAACAGGACTCTGGAGACGGCATAAAGCTCGCTCCGCGCTCGTTTGTCCTTTCTTTCTTCGTTTTAACCCAACCCATCCCCCGCGCCGACACTTCACGATCGTCCGTCTGTCGCTATTTGTCTCGCCAACTTCTCCGCCTTTTTGTCCCGGCGCCCCGATCTGTCCCCCTTAAAGATTCAATTTAATTCACTCACCATGAAGAGCTTTCAAATATGCCTTCCCGGCATTGATCAGCTGCCTCGCCCCTGGGTTGAACTTGTCCAGGATGTTCTGCAATCAGAAATGTAAAACGTGTTTACGACCGTTCCCGTTCTTCGCCAATTTTCTAATTGGTCTTTGCAGAAAGTTTAAAGGACGAGACTGACCCCCTTGCACTCGAGAGGCGATTGTCAGTCACCGTAAAATTTCCAAGACCCGTGCTAATTAAAACACGTTGCCGCACATTTTTAACACTAGTTTTACGGACGTCAATTTGACGAATGGGTTGCTTCAATTGTACGATGTTAACAGATTTAATTAACTTATATTAAGTCTGTTAATATTTCGATTGTTTTCAAATTAAACGCATCGTTTGTTTTTTAAAGAAAATATCTTAAAAAAGAAATTGAGTAATTTAATTATTATACGATTCTTTATTTACCGCTCGAAAAAGTAACGTCAGTTTTGTAGCAGAAAATCTGTGAATTTCTACTCTTCTCTAGCCAAAAAATCTCAATAAACTTTGGGTCAGATCTCGGGTGACGATTGAAAATTATTTTTTTACGGATTTGGGACTGATGTACCAAATAGTCGTTTCGGTAATTTATTAATCGGTGGATTTCCAAACTCGTGTCAGAGATTGAAAAGGAATTCGAGGCTATGGAAAATTATAGACGAGGAGGCAACGATTCATGGTCGTATAGGCTGGATCGAACTGAAACGAAGGAAAAATTTATTACCGTCCAACGTCATTGGAAATTAATCGGGCAACGCGTGGCTTTTAATTCGGGATCGATCAATTTATTTTCACTCGCGTTTTACATCCGCGGTACCATCGAAATTCGTAATTGGATAAAATGATAAATCACGCAACGCGATAAAGAAATGCCGTTTGTATCGCTATAAATAGCCGACTACGCAACAGCAACTGCGCCTGTTCGAATTCATGACTATCGGGCACGTCTTCATCAGGCCTTGATCGATAGCCGGCCATATTGGCCAGTGTTAACGAGCGTGAGCTAATCAGATTACGTCACTGTGACGAATTAGTTTCCCGAGCAAAAGTCAGCCTTCGAGGTCTTGGAATGCGGTTTACTTGGTCGCGGACTGCGCGTTCCAGGTGAGAAACTCGCATTCTCCGAGGTGAAACGCCCTCAGTGTAATTCGCTCAACTCCATCGAGTGATAATTTTCTCGGTGATCCGCTGGAAATCGACGAGACTCGACGTTTCATCGTCTCAACGGACAATTCTGTGCAAATATTTGAAAAACCGTCGAGCGTCTGTCCTCGCGATTCATGATCGGAACAGTCTACGAATATAAAAAGTGTCTTACTAAGCGTCTCGAAAGTCTCGCAATCATACTTTATCGTTCAGACGTCTCTTCATTTCAGAACGGGAAATGAAAAATATTAATTAAAATATTCGAATCGAACCCCGTATTCTGAACTGTGACTTGGAATGTGGATGCACCGTCGGATCAATTTCGAGTCTCTCTGAAACAGCGGCAGAAATATTGCCGCAAATTCGGAGACCATACAGCTTTGCACGGCCACACGGAGGTGTACGTTGCCGCCGCAATTAGCTTGGAACGTTTGCCCGACACTTCGTCATCTGGTCTCCGAGACGTTGCCGGTCGACAGAGACGCGGACAAAAGCTGGAAGCAAACGGGGCTGAAAAGTAAACCGAGACAATGTCAGCGGAAACTTGGCGGTCAGTTGATAGCGGGCAGATCGTGGAACAAACAGGAATCCGGAGGACACCGATGGTCGAATAACGAGAGCCACTGGCGTGGTCGCATGCTATCGGGAGAACGTATACGAACGCCCGCGGCATTCCAGCTTTGAGGACGAGCGTACACCGTCTTCCTGTGTCTATCTCTTCCTGCAGCCTTCCTCTCCCGCTCTTTCTTCCTCCAGCTCCTTTCACTCCGCGCCGTTCAAGGCGGCGCCTTTTACCCGCTTCAGCCTTTACGCTCTCCTGGAGACCCTCTCCTGGTATCTCCGAGGCTACCGGGACAACGGGGCACAGGTAGCGGCCACCCGCAACAAGAAACATCGAAAAACACCGGAAAACACCGTAATCCCAGCGACACCGGCTAATAAGGAATCGGTGAGCAACCCCCGGTGGGTCCTTTCGCCGCGAACGCGACGAATTGGCTCGAAACGAAGGATAATAACGACCTATCTCTTTCGCTCTTTTCGTCTCGCGACGAGTAATGATCCGTGTACCTTGAAAAGCGAAGCAGTTCGCTAGCTCCGGCAACCAGGATTCCTGGAATTTCCCAGTTGCTCGGGAACATCGGCTGTGTCGGAGGAGCAACGATTGCTAATAACTTGGCGGCTACGTGTTCCTCGAGACGTCTACCAGGTTCTACTGCTTCGCTATTGGGAGGGTGAGATGCGAATCTATGGTTCAATTAGCTCGCTCTGGTACACGGTCCAGAATTAATGCTTTTTTCGGGCAAGCGGTTCCGGCTTCGAAACAGGTTCGTTGATTTTCTTTAATAGAAACTTTGTTCGGTCTATCCGATAGCATTCTGTCTGATTTTTTCGGTAATTGAAGAAACTTCGAAGCTTTCCCTCGAGTTCTTAGTATATAACATTTTCCTCTACGAACTGGGACCGAATAAAATTTACAAAAATATCTGGATTCGCTCCTTTTCCTACTATACAGGCTTTCGTAGGAAATTTGTTCTTTCCACTCGCTGGAACACACGTAGGTTCGCGTTGCTTTATGGTCCTGATCTTTGGAAAATCATGTTCCGCGACACGCACCAGCGTGCGATTTGCGATCAGTCCGACGAACTTTAGAATGTTCGAACGGTACGCAAAGTGTTTAAGCGTCGTATAACGCAGACAAGCGGGGATAGGAGCGGAGATCGTATAAAATCATTATAACCGTATCTCGCCTTATTATCGAGAGCAAATTTATACGAGTATTCTAACTACGCCGCGAATAACAAATCAGTTCCGTCTGGTTTGACACCCACAGGCATCGCCTCTGTCGTTGCACATTAATTTTCATTGCATCGCAATGTTCCGCCGTGGGCAGTTACAAACAGCGAAATCATCGCTGGTGATTTCATCCGCGATTCTGTAATTGAATTACGTCCCGTCGAAGGTGAACAAGCGGTCGAATTTTCGTCGGTAATTTATACGTGCTACCTTGCTGGCGAAAAAGTCGAGAGAAGTCAGGAGGCCGCTGTATCGTGCCCGGTTATCTCCGCTCACTTGTAAATCGCGAATGAATGGAGATGGCAAATGACGGAGAGCGTTGAAGATAAACAGGATCACGGTCGAATAAATTTTCGTACACTCCGGATACCACGGGAACAATGCCGGACAAACGCGTGCAACTGTTTCCTTGCTGGAAAGGCGAATAAATAAATCCCCGTGTATCTAGAAAAACGCACATTCGCGATTTAATTTAAACGCGCTTGAAATTTGCGCAAACATCGCGCTACCAGGGATCGTACTCGAAAACCGTCGCAATTATCGAACCCCGCGAATCTACTCTTGCGAAATTTCGCTCGTCTAGAAACCGATGATACAACGAGAACAGTGCCGAACGAACTCTGTCCGAGACACGCGTACAACCGTTTTCTTGTTGAAAAAAAGGAATAAATAAATCCTCGTATGTATCCAGGGAAACTCGCGTTTGTAATTTAGACGCGTCGAAAATTTATGCAAATTTCGGGGATCAGTCTCGAAAACCGTCGCAATTATCGCGCGAATCTTCGCTTGCAGGATTTCGCTGGTCCGAAATTAATAAACCACCTGGAGCGATCGAGTAACCGGCTATCGTCGCGGCGACTCGATAAACTCGGACACGTTTCCAGCGCGATGTTTAACGGAATGTCAAACAGAAAGCTGGAACTGCGAGCACACCGACCGACCACGAACGAAAGAGTAAAGCCGGCGCTTATCGTAAAGACAAGCGGCACGAATTGGGCCGCGGAAACTTGGGATCAGATCTCGAGGCTGAAGTAGTTCCGGCTGAGTTGGAAGAACAACGCTCATGTGACTCGTTCGTGAGCCAAATAATACCGCGTATCCTCTGGCGGGATAACGATTCTCGTCGTAGCAACGGGAACGTCTTTGCTTATCGTCATTCCGTAATTTCGCCGGAAACGTGGTCAAAGGGTTGACTAGCCTGCCATGGCTGGTCCCAAAGGTGCAGCCTGACTCGAATTCCAAATTCCTGTCCCTGGGATGATCATAGCCGGAAACACACACTGTCCACTGCATTATGCCAGCGCAATCCGTCGAGGATTCTGCTTCTTAGACTCGCGTAGCACCCGGCTAATGAGATGTGTCGAGTGAAAGCCGACTGCCGACTGCGATTCCGATGCAACGAAACAAGCACACTCTGACATTTGTAGGTTGCAAAACGTGACGCAGAAGCCTACGTTGGGACGTTGCTGTGTCTCCGTTTGCCGACTACTTTTCCAATCCCGAATGGTCAATTACCTGGCTCTTCTGTTGGGACTTAACCCATTTGCATCACCGAGCGGAATAATCCGCGCCCGATAATTGTTACTTATCTATTAGAAATTTATTTACCGTGCAACTACCTGCGAAAATAAATATTTCAGTTAATACGTCGTTTAAGATGATTTTACTTTAGAGTTCGTTTAATTTTTGGATTCTATACAAACGAGAGTTTCTTTGATACACTTAACTTCGATCAAAGGCTTGAAAGACTCTCTTCAAAGCGTGACTGCAAATGGGTTAATCGCCAAATGGCCAGGTTCAGAGATTTACATTTAAGCAAAAGTGGGACTTGCTAGATCTGTCGGCAGGCAGGTATTTGACTCAGCCTATTTTAGTATCATCGTATTTCTATGGTATTCAATGGTCAATTATCCTATTCGAAAGACTATGTATCGAGGATAGATATTTACACACGGAACTATCGGCGTAAAAAAGTTGGTATATCGTAGAATAAAGCGTTTCGACGTGTCATAGCGCTAACTGTGCTTTTACGACTTTCAATAGCCAATTATCCGACTGTTCCATCGGGATTTAACGCCGGTCGTTTATCTGTGAATATTTCAAAGAATTACAGGAGCCGGTATTAAGATAAAAAAAAAAAAAACTTGGATTCTAACGTAAAGAGTTCGACGAGTCACATCTCTAAGTACAGTTTCGTTGCTCGCTTATCCGGCTATTGTGTTAAAATTTGACGACAATCATCGGTAGACGTCTCCAAGTATAAAAATACCTAACTTTCAATGCTTAATTATCCGCCAAACATTCCCATCCAATCACGACTACGATCCTCCGTAGATCGATCGCAAATTGGCTGCTTATTGTTATTTCGAACATTCGCACATGCGAAAACGAGGGTAAGGAACTTTTGCTAGACGTCGGAAGTACGCGTTCCATCGATTATCTTTCTAACCTTCGACGCTCGATCGTTTTGCTATTACTCGTCTCGATTCCTAATTAACGAATGGTTCTTTTTTGTTTCAGGTGAAATTGGGCAAGCCCAGCGAGCAAGAGGTTTGCCGAGTTATACGGAAGCGTTCGAGTCACAGCGTCCCGCTAAATCGTCGTAGCGCGGGGCAGTTTTCGCGTGCAAAACGCGGTCGTTAGGTGGTTGGAGAATTTGGTTGGTCGTCGGGCGCGACCGCTTAATCCGGACTATTGCCATTCGAGGGGATCGACGGTGTGACGAGACAATCGTTTCGCAGTGACCTGCACGACGGTGAAACGGTCTGCCCGAACGGGCGAATCGGCCCGAGGCCAAGCGGTGTCAGCTCGGAACGTGCACGAGGTGAACGAACGATGGAAATTCAAGTGGTCTTCCGCTATTCAAGAAACGACCTGTTTGCCCGCCGATATTGCGCTCCATTAGGCAACATTCCGCAGACGAGACGCGACATTTCGCGGACGTGCAACGGCTGATTTTTCCCCGGCGACCATCGCATCGATCATCCTCCTCCCTCGCTGCTTTTTTCCGGCTCTGGTGAGTTTTCCACCTTTTTCCCATATGTTCATACTAGAACTACCCGGTTTCTACCAGTATCGGACTCGTTTCCTACCTTTTGTCTTCGTTATTGCCGCGGTTGCTTTCGGTAAAATTAACATCGAGCTTTATCCCTACGCGAGCGTAATTACGTGTGTTCTTTTATTTTCGTTCCACTGACTTAATTCCATCGATAATGCACGTATATCGTGTGCAGGTACTCCTTACAGATCGGTAATTATAACGTTAGGGATTCTATCACGAGTCTCTTCGTTCTAGTTGGCGGAAAAATCTGAACAAATTCTCACAGATATTTCGTTGAAGTGTATCACGTTGGAAGCTGCGCTGTACCAAACAGCTCGAATACGGTAGAACGAACCTGATTTAAGGATTAATTAACGGTTGATGTTAATTCTTATTAACATGCTCCCTCTTCGATTATTAACCGCGCTCACGCTATACCTCTCGTAATTGCAGATTACACCTCGCTAATTCCGATGTTAAACGACCGAAGAATCTGTAAGAGCGCGCTAAGGAGCCCGCAGAGTTTTAGTAGCCATTCTACCGGTATTCCGTTGGAATAAAGAGCGCCGATCTAATTTCGTCGAGTAATCACGGCGAATCGGAATCTGTCTGGTGCCAAAAGTACCGCTCCTTTTTCGGGATGCACGTAAACCGTTCGAATCCGGCCGATCGATCCTAATCGCAGGGTATTTGGAGTCCATCGGCGCGCCACCGCGAAACGATCGGTGCAGGTCGAAAGAGATTTAAAGCAAACGTCCCGTTCACGACGGATTCGAGCAAACGAATACGCTTAATGGAATTATTGGACAATCTAATGGAATCACCGGCGTGGATGACTCGCGAGCGATTTCAGGCCACGTTTGCCCGGCAAAGCGCCGATTGCCAACGCGAGTCGGCAAATTTACCCGCCATCCTTTCAGAAAACCGGTTCCCCACGGAAAGCACATCATCCTTGACCTCCCGGCCGTCGAAAAAATATCGCCGGGTACCGTACGTCAACGTTAACCGTCCCGTTTCGCCATAATAATTTATCGCGCCATTTTTCCTCCGACGAAAAAAATAATCCCCGCCTGTTCACCGTGTTTAGAAATTTCAGGGCCGATTAAGTATCCTCGATCGTTCGATGTCGTAATAAATTTCAAAGCTGATTCGACCTTCGCTGCTCTCAGAAATAATTCCGTCTTTCCATCTTAACTATCGGCTCGAACAGACGCGAATCGAAGAATTCCGTGATTAGGGTACGAGTCGTTTGAAAATTCAAGCAATCCGCCGCGCTTTCTGAATGGTCAACTCGAGTCTTTTAATGGAAGTTATTCGAATTTTTCTTTCCTTGATCGATGATTTCCATTTCTTTTATTTTAACTGTCGCCTCGAACGAACGCGAATCGAAAAATTTCGAGATTAGAGCGAAAATTGTTCGAAAATTTAAACTATCCGTCGCGATTTCTGAAAGGTCTTCGAATCTTTTAATGGAAATTATTGAAATTTTTGTTTCTTCGGCAGATAATTCTGTCTTTTTTTTTCATGGCAACGAAAGGTCGCGAATCGAAAAGTTCTGAGATTAGAATACTAGTCGTTTAGAAGTTCAAACGATTTGTCGCTATCGTTAATTTTCATCTTTTAATGGGAATTATTCAAATTTTTCTTTTTCACCGTTTTGATTCGGAAATTACGCGAGTAATCCCGTCGTGAAAGTAGATCGGTTCGGCTCCCCTGAAAATGGCCGTCCCGTAAACGCGATGTTTTAGCCTCCTACTTTTTGCGCTCTGAATATATAAATTTTATCTCACGTGCAGCACGAGAGCTATCATTTCACGCTGCTGCATGGGCAAACTTATTTTTACGTCATATTACATCACGTTCCCCGTAATAAACGGCAGAGAGTAATAATGGCGCGATATCTCACTGGCTGGTCGCAGCGTCGAGTTATTTTTCTGCGGGACAAGCATTAGACAAAAATGTTTTCGCACAACAAAGAGAGCGTGTTGCACGTCGCGTAGGATGCCGGAAGAAATAGATCCCTTTCGTTTACCCGTGTATTAAATTCCCCGCGCGTAAAGGAACTTTTTTCGCCAACGGGATAATTCCGAAGTCGCGCTTAGCATTCGAAATATTTACCGTACAACGATTTCTGCCGCAGGTTTTATTTTTAGAAAAACAAGACGAACGTAACGGGCAGAGATTATTCGATCCTGGACCAAAGCTGTCAGTCATGGTTGCAACGGCCAAATAAAACGCGAACGTTCACGAAACGAAACGGAATAGAGTCGGACAGTGGTACTTCGATTTCGAGCAATACCGTTACAAGTACGACTGTTATACCGTGGCCACAATGCTCTCCATTGAAAACGTTTTGTCCGCGATAAAAGTACCTTTCTACTTCCTGTTCTTTCTTTTGTCCATGTCTCTCTTCCACTCGCTGTAAACAGATCACGTATCTATACGCATCCGCGTAGCAATTCTACTCGTCGAACAAAAGAACACTTTGTCAGAAAAGAAAAAATTAGAAAAAAGAAAACGAAAAAGGAAAATGATCATGCTTGCGTATATTACGCGTGTTGTGGTTACATGGATACCCGTATCGATTGCTATTAAGGTATTTAAGGGACGAGAGGCAGGAATAGGGACATTTGGAAGATGGACGCACGGAATTTCGTTAAACGTTTCACTGGCCGATGCTAGGAATACTTTCCGTGGTATCGTTGCAAAATTTTATAACGTTTATCTTGGATGGTGAAATAACACGTTGCGTCTCATGAATATTTTAAAAAGAAATCTTCCTTTCAAGGTGTACGTTATCCTCGATCACGGCTGATTTCGTATGCCCGGAGGATTGACCGGTGGCAGCGGATGATTGGAAATAGTTAGCCAATCATTTGCATCGCATTAGCATATCGATGTAAGTAGCGTTGTACGTGATTGTATTAAATAAGTATTATTCGCGTCATGATACTTTCATCCTCGACCATTCCGTAGGTTCGATCGATTTTCGTTTCACTGAATTATACCGTGATCGATTGCCTATGGCTCGTCCAGCTTTTTTCCCCAGTTTTACCCATCATACAGTGTAGCTGTCGACAGTCGTGTGTACGAACCGTCGGTTAGGTCAATTATCCCTCGGTGATTGCAACTCAAGTTTATCGAATTACTGCAATGTCTATTAATTATTCGGAATATTCATTTGCAGCAATGATCGAGATTCGCGTTATCGTATCGCGGGAAAAGCATGCGCAAATTAGTTCTTCTCGCTTCTACCGCTTCCTCGGATTCGTGCTCCGGGTATACTCGATTTCCAACTTTCGAAAACGGGTACACAACAAATGAAAAAAATCTTACGGTGCATTAACCAAAGGCTACTAAGGTCTTCCACCGAAAAAAGAGGAAAATATTGAGGGTTTCTTCGAAGTCTTATTCCATCGGTTATCAATTTGCAAACACGGACATACTTTCTAGCCATTTTTCGGGGATACTGTCCTTTTAAAATTACGACTATTTCGAGTGAAAAGAAAATGAAAATCAGCTGGAGAATTATTCGCCATAGAATCCCTCGTTTTACTTAATAACCACTGCTTCGAAATCGTCATAGTATTCCCTCGAAAAAGAAAAAAAGAAAAAAAAGGAAAAAGAAAAGAAAAATCGTGCCCGAAGAGGTTAAATCGTCGCAAGTATATTTCCTTTGTGTAAAAAAATAAAAAAAGGGACCGGGGTTAATGAAGATATTTACCAGTCGATAATTCGATGGCCGAAATTTCACGGATCGTCGACACCCAGAGTGAGAGCATAATCAGGTAGCCAGGCCTGCGAGGAATGTGGATGCTCGCGAGAGAAGCGTCCTCCCTGAATTCTGCGCCTGGTTTAAAAATCCGACGACCGTTCAAGGATGTCAGGAAGGGTGCAGGACGAGAAACAAGGTCAATACCGGGCGCAGCAAGGTTAAATTTAACCCGGTACCGATTCCGTTATAGTCCACATAACTGGCCAGGCTGGCTAACCGGCGCTCGGCAAGAAAATGGAAGCAACACGGGCAACAAGAAGGTTTCTCTTATTGGCAACCAGTTGGTCTCTGCAGGAATAAAAAGAGCCGGCGCGCGGAGCGAGGCGAAGCGGACGGGGCTCTCTCGCGTGGCAGAGTGAGAGAGAGAGGAGACGACACGGACGCCGGTAAGAGGACAGGAAGAGAAAGAGAGAGAGAGAGAGAGGACGAAGCAGAACCGGGCTGGAAGGCGGAGATGAAGAAGAAGCCAATGAATGTCGACTAACGGTACGCGATGCATGAATTTCGTGTGCACCGATGTATCGGTGCGAGCTGCTGTAAATGCCATTCGACACGTGTAAAGATATATCCAGGGCCGGGCCAACGACACCCGAAACCCGGCGATATTTTCGACTCGGTTTCGATTTTTCTCCGCTCGATCCCGTTATCCAGGCTACGCCGCGAATATCGATGCGCTCCGGCCAATTCCGAGAATTAGTCGAGCTCCGTACTGTAAGGTCGATTATGCAAGTCGCAGCAACGAACCAGAGAAGGAATAAATTTCCTTTCTTTTCCGTGGCACAGGGATTTTTTTAATTCGGCAAGCTCCTCGATTCTGTCCCCTCGAGTACTTTGGAAACGTTAAAAATTAGGAAAATGGAATGGAGAGGAAATGAAAGGAAATTGGGCATGATGGTTGTCGTAAGACCTGTTCGGTATATCAAATTTCTATCGTGTCAGAATTCTTAGTGTGAACGGGAATCGAGATAAAACGAGAAAGATATTTGCACCGTGTGCGATTCGCGATCGATGCGTGAATGGCCACACCCGTGTGGTCTTCCTTTAAGAACAGTTACTTAATTATCAGTCGAGCTAAGCGATTACCGGCTAAACCTCTGTACCGCATCCTTGAGGAATCGACGTACATGTCCGGTTTCACCGATAAAATAGTTTCGCAATTTACCAGTGGAAATAGGGAGGTACCGTACGAGATTGGCCGCAAACGTTTAATATATTAGGTTGGTGCATATGAAATGTCGGATTTTTAAGCGAATATATATTACTTCATATCTTTTTTCAAAAGCTGTTTATTTAATCAAAGTATGCTCCATTCGCTTCGATACACTTTTCCCAACGAGACTTTAAAGCATAGATGCCTGTCTTGAAAAAATTCTGATCTTTAGAATCAATAAACTCTGATATCGAATTTTTCAAACTGTCTTCATTTTCATACTGTTTAGCTCGTAAAAACAGTTCTAAATGTTTAAAAAAATGAAAGTCGGTTGGCGAGAGATCCGGTGAATAGGCTGGGTGCTGCAAAACTTCATATTTCAATGGCTCTCGATGAAATCGGGATAGTAACGATGAGCATACGTTCAACCGATCCAGCTTATTTCGCTCAGTTAGTTCGTGCGGTACCCACTTATCCATTTTCTTCACCTTGCCAATTTCAGAAAGATGTCGCAATATTGTTGTATGGTCAATTTTCATCCTGGTAGCCTGTTCCCTCGTGGATACAGTTGGATCCGCTTCCACCAATGCCTTCGGATCATCATTTTTCACAGACGTTTTGGGTCTCCCACGCGGATCATTTTGTAGCGAAAAATCACCGGACCTAAATTTTTCAAACCAACGCTGCACTTTTCGATCATTAACTGTATTCTCCCCAAACGCTTGGTTTATGTTGCGTGCAGCTTTTGCAGCATCATTACCAAGTTTATACTCGTACAAAAAAATTATACGAATATCGTTTAGATTCATATCTGTAGAAAATTCAAATCAAATGACAAATGGGAACACTTTCGAGAAAATCTCCTCTGTTGAAATGTGACTCTAGCAATGGACAGTACGACTATAAACGAGGTTATGCTAAAATCAAAAGTATAACGAAAACAGGAAGACCAACGTTCGCGTGTAAAAAGATCCGACATTTCATATGCACCAACCTAATATAAACGATATGTTATAAACGAACCGGGCGAAAAGGAAGTGGAAAAGTGTACGATTAAGATTCCGCACGATATGTTTTATCGTTAAATTATCCTACACGCGTGATACCTGTTTTAAGCGATGTATTTCGAGACGCGATAAATCAAACTGTCCGCGCGATAAAAAATTCATTCTTACCCGTGAATATATTTTATATTCCATGCGCCACATTTGCCTAGAAATTTGCGACGAGGCTCCGCAGCCGAATTTCACGTAGCATTTACTCCTCATTTTCGCCCATAAATTACGCTCTCACGGTCCGTCAAAGCAATTCATAAATCCCGCGTACCCCGCCCCCCGATCGCGAGATAATTTCTTCCGAAGTTAACCTGGAAATAACACGGTTTACATGCGCGAAAGGCCATGGCAAAAAGTTGCGAAGCAGAGTTTGCCAGTTGGAGTTGGTCGATCGGAACGACAGTTTCGAAACCCGGTAACGTTTCAATGAGCATTCGATGATTTCACGGTATTAGAAGGGTGCTTTCTCGGGGGCCCAACGTGGCAGGCTGTTTTCGGCCAGCCGAATGAAATTTTAAGAAAACTGCAACGTCGCGCGGAATTTAAGATTCGCCAAGTTTCGCAGCGTGCACGTTTCGACTTCGGAAAGTTAGAATCATTCCTGGAACAGAAATTCCGACGATGACATTCTTCTTCGGACCTCGTGCGCGGTAGGAAATAAAATCGAACACGGACGAGGAAAATCGTCGAGAGCAATATCGCTGTAGGTGTAAAATAATTTAAATAATTCATTTACTTGCTATCGTTGTGATAGATCCTTAAGTTTGACTTATAACCGATGAAAAGAATATATAGTTATAATTTTCGTCGGTTCCACGATCCTAGGGAATTTCATTTGAACTTTTATCGCTACGATAATTTTAGAAATCGTTTGCGAGGGTAATATTAACCTTCAACTGACAACGCCACGTCAAACTGACTCGACGCAAATGTTCCCGATGCATGCCAAATTGTTATAATTATACCATAATTGAAACAAGATAATTCCGCTTCGATCATTTGCGAAAATTGACTTCGTAGTAAATGACGAATAATAACGAGTCGCTTAGAAGCCAATACGGTTAAGTAAACAGGAAACAGGAATTGAGAAAATTAATGTTTTTCAATACTTTTTTAAAAAACAAAAAGGCTATCCGACCTGGGAAAAACGAAGTAACTTTAATAATTAAAAAGAATATTATTTATTCCATTAAAATTTGCAAAAATCGGGAAAGATGAGAAACTAAAGCACATTGACTTTTCAGCGATTCATATGTGCAAAAATTCAATTCCATTCTTTTTGCTTTCATTGTCCGCTTTACGTTAAATTAATTGGAAATTATGCGATTAGTCGCTTTAAAAATAAAACGAACGATGCACATAATCGATGATCAATCGTTTCTATTCGATTCGTATTCTGACAATTGTTACTGTCCGATTTTGCTGCTCGGCGCGCGGAATAGTTGCGGGTTTTATTCGCAAATCTCGCACCCTTTATTCCCTTCGAGTTTCCACGGTTTGCTCGGGGCCTGGTCCTTTTGCTCTTATAACTTTTCAGCTTCAAAGGGAACAAAATATCGTTAAACCGACCCTGAGCATACGAATCGCTGATACATCTACCTGTCCTCCTCCCAGCGTCCTCGCTCAGCCTACGCTCCCTCTTCTCCCTTCTTCTCTCTTCCTCTCCTCTCTTCGATCCTCTGTTTGTCTATCCGCGAATTCATCCTGACTATCTGGGAACGCCATCGACTGATCTGAATTTCAGATTTCCCGTGCCATGCTCCGGTAAGTAATGCTCGAGCCTTGGAACGTATGATCTGTCAGCACGGGCAGCCGTAACGAATGTAATTTTTGGCCTGTGTCCCCGGTTCCGGCGAATAATAGCGATGATAGATGCGAGTCGCCTTTGTCACTTCGGGCTTTCTCGATAAACCGGGAATGAGTTACATCCTGTTAAAAGGACTTTTTCGGGATTAACTCGGCCGGTGATCGACAGGATCGCGGATTTAATCCCGCGTGATCGCTGAAGCAGCAACACCGTTCCACTCGGCGGCCACCTTCCAGCCACCACCTTTTTTCCCCCTTTTTTTCACTCTATCCCCTCTTCCGCGATAAAACGCGTCCTTCGAGAGTAATATCTCTCTGGGGCTTTGGGAAATTTGTCCAATTTTCCACGCGCAATTCGCGTTCCTCTTCTACGCGAAGAAATTTCCTATTCTTCCTTTCAAATTTTTAGAACCGCCAGGTTTCAGCAGTCCCGATACGTTCTTATACGCGAGGAGGAAGTGAACGTCTGTTTTGGAAAATATTCCGAGTTACAGGGAATCGTATCGAAACGCGAAAGTGAAATAAGAAATATTCTTCGACGTCGAAGTTCAAGTATTCGTCGAATAGCGAATAATCTTATCTCGAGGTTCTCTAATTGACCAGACACACGACGTGGAAGACCGCGAAGCAAATGGAGGAATAAGAAAGAGAATTTTGAATTATCGTTAAGGTGAATTACGTTTAAAAAGGTACGTAGCGATACGTGAAAATTCTCCGCGTAATTATCGTCCATTAGAAACCCGCATAATGAGGTTCCACAGGCTTGGAGAATTTTAATACACAAAGAAAACACGTGTTTCATCCCGCTTTACCTTCGTATCTCGTACGCGTTTCCCCGAAAATGTCTATTGCCTCTCAAAATACGCTTCACGGACACCCAGTATTTTGGTATATCTTGGAAACGTCTAGAGATTACGTAACCGGGATTATGTAAATTGAAAGCCACTTTATCGCGTATTATAATTTTTGCCCGGCTAACGAGTTACACGCGATTTACGAGCCATCGTGTGTTTACGTTACTCGTTTTAATCGTTCGATAGCACGCGCGAGGACTCTCTATTCTAACGAAATTTCGAAAAAGTTGGCGAAATCCGGCGAATTATCGAGTCGGTGGAAGAAAGAAGATGCGTAAGGATAATCGATAGCGTGTCGGAAAATTGCGGAATAAGTTTCGGATAGTTCCGATGGGAAAGAGGAACCTTGTGCGGTTGGACAGACCTGCGTGTCGTGTTTTCCGGCATCTCGAAAAATTCGAGCTGACAAGCCGTGAAATGGAAGGGAATCAATTACGCTTTAAATCAGGACCGCGCGAGAGAAGCACGCGGAGATCGATTCGCTCGATGGCGGATAAGTTTCTCGGTATAAATTCATTCTTTCCCGTAAACCCCTGTTCAGCCGAGGGATTTCGCTCGTCCAGATACAGCTCGTGATCGCGGACCAGGCAGAAACGAAGCGCGTTTGCTCTCCCGCCGACCCGCGGTCGTCTAAGCAGAGGAAAAACCCTCTAGCGTGGATTATTTCAACGATTTTACGATGCGTCAACGAGATTTACGTTGTCTCTCTTGGAAAAAATTCTCCGAGGAACGGCGGAGAGATTCGTTGGCGATCGACGCGCGTGGATGTTAACGCAATGACAGCCGGCATGAGAAACATTTAAACCTTTGCGGACGGGACGGTTCAAAGTCAACCGTACCGTGGTGCCGAGCTCCTGTCGCGATAGTCGCTTAAAATTGCCAGCGCATTTTTCTGCTTAAACGCGGTTTTCGTTCATAGCACTCCAAGTCAAATTCTGGATATATTAGATGCACATGCACAGATTTTCACAGATTTTTTTTCTCGGCTCTATCAGTTGTTTTCGCGGAACGCATATTTGAGTTTCTCAGCCGTAGCCACGCATTTACGTGGGACACATATATGCATTTCTTGGCTGTATCAGTTGTGTTTTCGCGGAACGCATATATGAGTTCTTCGGCCAATTTGATGATTTACGCAGAACGCATATATGCGGCGGTAGTCCGCAAAGGGTTAAAGCCTGA
>NIJG01000047.1:3899264-3954207 GCA_002201625.1 Euglossa dilemma | reverse complement strand
ATATTTTATATTAAATTATATTAATACAAATCGACGTGTAAGACACTCGCACCAACAAAAAAAAAAAATATCCACATCATTGTGGGAGACAGCTACTGAAGCGACAGACTCAGAAATCCGCGTTTTCGCGGGTCCGGCTGTCAATGTGTCAAGATGCGTGTGAAATTGGTCGGTTTCCGAAATTCTGAAAAAATGAATCTGGCTGCGGCTGAAATCGAGAAAGAAAAAGGAGCTGATCACCGCGCGAGACTGGGGAAAAAAAGAACAGGACTGGTTGTTGCATAAAATCGCAAGACCCCGGGTTGATTACCTTAAAAAACGGAGAAAAATTGAAATTGGTTATTTGGGAGGTGAAATTGGCCGGTGTGCAAAATTGAGAAACAAAGGCAAAGAATGGAGGCGGAGCTGATTGCTCTGGAAGATCGAGAAAATTCCAAGTTCTCGGTTTCTCGAGATTCTTTGAGGATGAATATAATTACCGCGTTGCCGAAAGAGAGGTGTATAAAAAGGGGAAAAGAAACGGACGAGAATGCCGAGACGTGATATTAAGATTGCAAAGTTGAGCTAGAGAAACGATTTTATCGAGCGATCGCAACGATCTCGGGAAACGAGAGAGAAAGACGCGAGAAAGAAAGAGAACTCGGAGATAATAAAGCCAAACGGTGGAACAGAAGTTGGCCATTGAATTATCGCAATTACCGCTCTGTGCGAGCTACGACACTGGAGAGCTCAGACGTTTCAACCTTCTTTATAGTTCCGCGACAAGTGACCGTTCTAAGTTGATTAATTCGCAGCGGGATTCTTCGTGATTTCAATCCTCGTCGAGTGTAAATTGCCCGGAGAAGTCGTAATGACCAAACTCGACGGGAAAGGTCGAAAGCCGGAGAAATTGGAAAAAGAAATTCCCGAGGAAATTTTCTTTTCTCGCCACCGCGTTCATTCTTTGATTTTCTCTCTTTCCGCGGTTAAATAACGAAATCTCGCGTTACGACAGTTGGCCGCAGCCCGTGAAACGCGAGAAAGCTTTCAGCCGCGGCGGAACGTCGAAGAAAGGGTAGAAATGAATGGAAAAATCCCGCAAGATACCACCGCTGGTTTACAGCTGCGCAACGCGGCTGGAAGGAACGTTCTTGAATTTTAGTAGGTATCCATAAATATCGGAATAAGAAGACGCGCGAGGAAAAGTGTACGTCATCGTGATTCCTATTTACGCTGCAGATAAGTCGAGATAGGAGGAGGAAGGTGGGTATCGAGGAAAAGATGTAACGCGTATCCGACTGGCGCGAATCGCCTGAATTATGCACGTTTAAATCAGCCAGCTAGCACCGGGTTGTAATAAACGGCGTTACATGCGTTTCGACGTCTTCGATATTTCGCAAAGCAGAGAAATTCCGTTAAAAAGTACACGGAGAGAATTGCATATACATCGTCGTACGTATCGTGGAAAATAAATTTTGCGATTTCGCATTTCTTTCTCTTTTTCGCCGCAGATTTGCCAAATATTCCGTTATATTTGTAGATTTTTTATTCTTCAGTATTTCTACCAGTCCTGTCTTCAAAGATGCGCGATAAAGGACTAATTTTTCATGGTCGAAAAAATTCCCGGATCCAGACTGAAGCCAGCCGAATAAAATCAAAATCTCGCCGCGCATATTCCACTTATCTCCTCGCGGAAACTCATCAAACGTTCCCGGTGGGTAGCAACGATTCGGCGTTACCCTGTAAACTGGCAGCACGTGGTCGCGATTCTCTCTCTGCTTCGTCCCCCTGCGTGCCACGGCAACGGTTTCGATTGCAGAGGGAAAAACAAATTTCAGCGAAACTGGCGGCAATTCAGCGCCGGTCAAACGAAAGAGCCTTAAGCGTCTAATTATCCTCTTCAATTGCATCGATCCGCGCGCGGCCCGACCGCACGAAACACGGCCGGTTTCAGCGAGTGTCGGTGAAATTTCTCATCGCCGAGGCCGCAGCTCGGGCTCTGGCCGACT
This sequence comes from Euglossa dilemma, assembly GCA_002201625.1. Taxonomy (NCBI): domain Eukaryota; kingdom Metazoa; phylum Arthropoda; class Insecta; order Hymenoptera; family Apidae; genus Euglossa; species Euglossa dilemma. Next base: position 3,952,219 of record NIJG01000047.1, on the reverse strand, counting down.
CCAATTGAGGATTAAATTAAATAATGACAAGGACGCGAGTGCGCGGGGCCCCGCGACGTGCTGCGTGCCGCTTTAAACGAATCGCCAAAAAGGACGAGGACACCGGGCCCGGGGATTTTAAATAACACGGTATACCCGCCGGCGTATAATTTTCCTTGGAAAAAGAACGCCGATGAAGAGAAATTAACGGATCCCGCGTTAGACGCAACGACCAACTTCAAAGGCGTCTTTAAACGCGCGTCTGGTGAAATGCTAGACGGAGATTCGTTCTCGTCCCCGTTCTTTCCTCTCCCGAAATTGCAGAATTTGCATCGCCGTGCATCACGGTGCATCACGGTGCACCACGGTGCATCACGGTGCATCACGGTGCATCGCGGTGCATCACGGTGCATCACGGTGCATCGCGGTGCATCACAGTGCATCACAGTGCATCATAGTGCATCACAGTGTGAGGCACGCGTGTCTGTTCCGTGGGCCGGCGTGCATCATGATGGGTCACACTTGTATTTCACGAAATATGTAGTACGGAATAGGTTTATTTTTCAATTCCCAACATTATAATCGGGCACCAAGTGTCTGCGGTTAAAAATTTCCACGGGGAACGGGGCCGAGAAAATCGGACACGATGGAACCCCGGGGAAAATTTCGCTGCCATTAGCGAAGATATCTGGTAGAACAACGAACCATGTCGCTGATTTCACGATTTTCGCTTCTTTCGTTGGATTTCTTGAGAAATATTTATCGTTCTAGGTGTAATTAATTCTCCGATACGCTGATCGGATGTTCGTATCGACAAAGATGGGGAAATACATTGGCATAATACGTCCCCGAATTTATTCCGCGGCTATCTATATTTATACAGTATCCATTCATAAATCAACCTGTTATTCGAGATACTTGGTTCGTTGCTCGGTGAATATTATTTATGAAGCATTATACTTGTCCTCCTCCTCTTTGGCATTAAGGGAAGAGTCTAGCTAGAATGCTGAAAATCCGCGTATTTTGAGGAATTTTCTTACGAGAACATATCTATTTAATTACTTTGAAAATTGTCAGGTGTTATTAACACTAGGTTTACGGGTTTTTTTTGTATACCTATTTCTACGGACACCCATCAGATTTAGGGTAAAGAAAACCACATATTTTCTTCAAAAAACAAACGATGGGTTTAATTTGAAAACAATCGCAATATTAACAGACTTAATGTAAGTTAATTAAATCTGTTAACATCGTACAATTGAAGCAACCCATTCGTCAAATTCACGGGTCCGTAAATCTAGTGTTAAGCAACGATGAAATTACAAGAGAATGTTTTATTTACGATTTGCGGAAGGGCAGAATTTCGAATTATAACGAAGTCTGTAATTGGCAGGAGTTGTAATACAAAAACATTTATGTATGTACTCTAAATTTCAAACGAATCGGTAATCTACTTTTTGAGATATCTTCCCAGCCAATTTGAAAACAATGGTTTCGAAAGAAACGCGCTGCGAGACTTTTAATATTTCGAGGATTACATAATAAATTTGGAAGTATAATTCCAGGACCAGTTCACGGGTCTTGTCGTCTTTTTCCCCGCTAAGTATCGACCAGAGACTCGAATTTCCTCTTTCTTAAAAGATTCACCGATCCAGACGCGGGCTTGCAAATTAATTCTCCTGGTTTCGCAGGTTTAAAATCCGGTTTAGGTTGTCTAAATTTTTCACGCTCGAAGCTCGATTTCCCCCGGATGTTTCGTCCACGTGATACAACGTTAGAAACACAGAATTGCACTTAAGTGTCTCGGTCGTCGAATTTCTCACTCGAACGCGTCGAATATTTGATAAGCTTCCGGCGTGACGTCTGAGGACGGACCGTGGGGGAAAGAGATAAGCCAAACGGATCTCGAGGTGGAAATCGAAAGAGCCAGGGGACGAGATGAAGCGAAACGCAGGGAGACAGTGGAAAAAAGGAGGTAAGGAAACCGGTAAGGAGGCGAAGAGAGAAATGTGGGTCTCTTGGGCACGACCTCCTGACCCTAGCGGGTTAACAGGCGATTGTCATGCTCGTCTTCTACGCGAAATAAATCCTCGCGAGCTCTGGCGTGCGGTAATTTAGTGGCTGGGGTCACCGTCCCAGTGAATCAGCGTATTAAAATGCTGCCAACTATCGTCTCGCAAAATTCGTCGCGATTCTGTCTGGCTTGTGGTTTCTCTTTGCGTATAAATATTCCAGGACAAGAGTACACTTGTTAATTTGTATCTTTAAATCAAGATTCCATTATTTTATATCAACTGGTGACAATTCGTGGATGACTTCCATGAATTTTCTTATACTTTTTGAGAAAAGGTTCCATGAGCGTTTCATAAGTTTTGTAATCTGATACTTCTTAACCAGTACGAACACTTTTAGAAGAAGGTCTGGGCAATGGTGTGATAAAATTCAAAACATTCTGGTAGATGTAAGAAGGGAACCTTGCATTTCTTACACTCCCACGTTGTTTCTCTACGTTTTTTATTTTTCTAGCAAACTCTACAAGGTTTGGACCGTCTCAATTTTGAATGCTGTTGGGTCGATGTGTTTGGGAAATTATTACCACAATTCTCACTGCTCTCATCGCGAAATCTTTCCCTTGAAATCATCTTGTGGGGAAGCTTCTCAAGAATTTATGGAAATCAATTTCTATGTGCGAATGGGATCAAGAATAACTTGAAACTGATCACGATACGAAGAGATAATAAGAATGTGTCACGAGTCTGATCTGTGCTATCTGTGGTGGGGCAAATTCCAAACTGCGACCATCGTACCACGAGTGATACCCATAATATTTACGATTGGCCCGATCATCGAACGGAAGAAGTCGTGCGAAGGCTACGCGAGCTTGTATACGATTTCGATGTTTGGTCGAAAATTGACCTTTACTCCAAATCTTAGTAGACCTCGCGCTAGATAGGCCACCTGCCTGTTAACTCGCAGAGAACTTGCAGAGAGGTTCACACGTTTCGGTAGGAAGTTAGCAGTTGTTCCGGCAGCGCGATGCGGAAAATCGATGCAGCTTCTTTGCTTCGTCCCGGAGAGCCCGATAAATTAGTCGTACTCACGGCTTTAACGAGTTTTGTTCCTAATTAAGCGGACCACTCTCCCCGGTGTCGATACGCAAAGTTATCCGAGCGAGCCAAAACTGAATGGTAAGCGAGACACAGGGCGGACGAAATAATCCTTTAACCGGGTTCCCAATCTCGCGTAATAAAGCGCAATTACCATTAATTGCTAGCCAGGCAAGGATTACCCGACGAATGACACTCGGAGATTGCAGACAGTTGAAGCAGGTGGCGTAATAAAACGGGGATTAACACTTTTGTTCAAGACAGATCGCTATCCGACGCGCTCGTGCAATCTCTCGTGCTTTAATTTCGATCCAGGTTTTATTTCATTTCAATTGTCGGACGTAATCAGTCACAGGACGTGATGCTAAAGTGTCGAAATTGTCGGGTCAAACGATCTGGTAGATTAAACCGATAGCTTTTCCTTTGAATCGCTCGAACAAGCATTGGAAAAGAAGACAACAAAATTCTTATTTACGAGATTGCACAGACTAGACGAACGCGTATTCATCACTTCGGAGGTAAATAATTTTGACACTGGTCACCCGGAAGATTTTGAGAATTTTTCGCATTTTCGAGGTATTCGAAATTTGCCCAAAGACCCGATAGAAATAATTTCATCCAGAAGCGGATGATCGATTCTACGGAGCTAGCTCGAAACACGAAGGACTCGTTCAGTTCACTTCAGGTCATCTCGGGAAGATTAACTGTCTAGTCAATAACCATTTAGATAGGGTAGTTTCAACTGGACATCTCGAAGAATTAATTCCGTATTCCATCGAGAACGAAACGATTTCCCGAAGGACCCATAAATTCCGGGCTGGAATCAATTACATGTTAACATTTAGCACGTCCGGGCGCAGGTTTACTTTGGCCACGATATCAAACGGAGTTTAACTGACAGCTCAGCCAATCGGTTGTAGAGTCCTCGCGGTTAAACTTCGTTTAACGCCGGGGACTTCACGGCTAAACTCTGTTTAACGCTTAAACTAAGCTGCAGGACTTAGTTCTCGGGGAAACGTACACAATCGCGCGGAGCCTGTTTAGATCTTGAAACATCTGCCTGGAATCCACGCGAACTTAAATAAACTTCCGGCCGTTCCTTCCGCCAAATTAGCCATTGCACCAACTGTTTAATGCAAATATATTCCACGACGCGGAATATAAACAACGGGGATTCGAGCTTTTGCGTCGACCGGCAACGTTTTCGAGCAACACCGCCGGCGAGAGCCCAAGGAGATTATTCTCTCCAGATCGAAGTTTTTTAGCGTTTTATTCGCGTAATAAGCATCCTATCGCGGCTCTCGGGCACGTTCGCGATTATTGTTTCCGCGCGAGCGAGATCGCGGATGAGGAACGACGAAGCGAAAGAAGCGCGCGGAGAAAGAAGAAGGTAGCGATGTTTTCCCGCGCAGGTACTCGGCTGGAACGATCGTCAGAGGGAAAAGGAAGGGAAAAGGAAGGGAAAAAGATAGCAGTGGATATACCGTTAGCGAGATGGAAAGGGTACGAGTCAAACCGGTGGAATTTTTGGGCGAGCCGGCCCGATCAGGCTGATTAATAAATCGGCCGGCAGCCGATACGGCTAAATAATCACGGCGTGTTCCAGTGGCAACGGGATGGGAGGTGCAATTAATTTCTTGTCGCGGCTACATTCCGCGGCAAAGGGGCGGAGAGAGTCGGTCGGATGCTCGCCGGAATGCATATTCGAGCGAAAAGAAAATTGCCGGCTGTTTATACGATCGCGTGATAATGGTTAATTATTTAGAATTATATAAAGCGGGGAAAATTGCGTTGCCGGCGTCGTAAAGAGGAAGCCAACTGCTGCTAACCTTCTGAATCTATTAATCCGTAAGCGCGCTCCGTCCAAGATTCTGCTGCAAGTACTCGCGACGTGTTTATTACGCACCGTTGCTTAATTAGAATTACAAACCCTACCGGGGGCGAGTCTGATTCCCGATCCCCCTGATTATTCCCCCGGCTACGTCGAATAATTGCTTGCGAATAATCGCGAAATCGCGCGATTTGTCGGGCGTCGGGAATTTTTCACGATCGACGAGAAGTCTAATTTATCGTTAGACCCGGGGAAAAAATTGACGACGCGTCGCGCGAGATTTATAGCGACGGATTATCTCTCGGATCGGCCCGATTTTCCTCCCGAGGATTTCGCGAAATAGCTATTCCGTGCCCGGCACTCGTTAACGAGTAGCAAATAAGCGCGATAAATCCGTGGAGAACAGATTCGATTTCGGGCGTAAAACTTCTCGTTCCACCGGTGTGCACCAGGTTTAATTAGACAGCGGTCGACAAATTTGACATTAATTATCGATAAGCCGGTAAACGATGGATTACGCTTTTAATATCCGATAACCAAATATCGCGTGCCTATTGTCTCTGCGCTGTAATCCATATCTCGAATCGGGGAAAAAATGATCGGCGTTATAATTTACGAAATCCGCCGTGTTGTTATCGAATATAGTCAGTTAGAGTTATCGGACAGCGTGATAAACGGCGAAATCTTCGCTGCGAGTAACTGCATAATTCGGAAACGAAGAATTACACGAGAGCTACGCGAATGTTAAATGGTATTGGAAGAATCTCGAAAAAGAGGCGCAAGACTTGCTGCTGTTTGTACAGTTGCTGGGCTGAAAGTAATTGCACGAGCCAGAAGCAGTCTCGAATGGGACTCTCGAACGTTATACTTCACAGAGTCCCAATTAATCAGCAATCGATCTTTCACCGTCGGATAAAGCCACGCGAGGTACGAGACAAAGGTCCGCAAAGCACTATTAAACGAAATCACAATAGACGGTGAAAAAATTCGAAAACAGCCACTCGTGGAGCCGCTGAACCGAGAGCAATTATGCGATTCGTGGTAGTTTCTCAAATAGGACCCTCGAGCGTCGCTCTCCGGAGGATCCCAATTAATCAACGATCGATCTCTTAGATCTCGATACTGTCAGATCGCGTGATCGTCGCGACACCATCGGGCCGGTGTAAAATTTTCGAATAAGGGGGACACGAAGCGCGGAGAGAAACGAGATCGTAACGGAGACGACAAGTAGCTCGAGAAGCAACGGTTTGCACGGACGAAAAGTAATTACGCGAGCCGGAAACGGAGAAGCCGAAAGCTCGCACGGATCGCGGCCGTCCAACGATCGTCCCACGAATTTACATTGCATGAATATATACGTAAGCTGGGTGGAATTGTTGGTCGGACAAGGCGTCGCGACGACAAACCGATTGTGTCGTGTCGCTTGATGGTTAGCCACCGAACAACCGAGACATTTCAATCGGATTAGACGGGCCCGCGGACCCGCGCAAACTTTTAATTACATTCAGTTAACGGGAAGAAGTTGCCACTCCATTTCTATGGCAGACCCTGGCTAGTCGTCGCGCCGAAGATCCTTCATATTTATGAAGTTTACTCGAATCTTTACCTCTGCGACTCGCGTGCACGTGGCCCCAACTTCCGGCGAAATCGCTCTTTATCCGGTGCACCCGACTTAATAACGCGTGACCGATCGATATTACGCGAACAAAGGATAGATCCGATGAATCGGTTGCCGAAGAAGCTCTGAGAATTTTCTCGAGGCTGAATCGCGAGCGAGAGATCGACGAGGCTAGATTAAGTTTCGTCCACGAGGATTTCAGGCCGAACGATTCGATACAGCATAGGGTATTCTCGTTAACCCTTTGCGGACGAGTGTCGAATATATTCACATAGGTGATGGTTCCGAACTATATCACACAGAGGACGAATATAAAACGTGTCATATGTAAACACGACTAAATTTGTTCGTTTATGATACTGTTGGATTTCATGAAAAAGTTATTTGAATAAAGCTTTAGTTCTTATAACGCAAACGTGCGACGTGAACATTTTCTTTACTGCACGCTCCAATACCTGTCGTCCATAGCGACGCTCGCCCGTCGAAAACCCGCAAAGGGTTAATATTTACCGCGATGATCCAAGTTTGGGGTCCCATACATCTGGACATCTGTGCCACGAGGTTCCGCGTTATTTCGATGCTGCATTCGTGTTTAGAGCGTGAAAAATCGGCGTCCGATGGACACGCGGGCTCGTAGAACGCGTTTTTGCTCGAGCGGAATGCTCGAAGGATTATCAGGACGAATGATGGTGAGATTAAATAGCTATAGGCCCCGAGGGTGGATGTTTGGGTTAGGATCGGGTGCGAAAAATGAACGAATAAAAGGTGTGTTTGACTTATCGTCTTTTACGCGTTTGTTAATTCATTTGATTAATAAAGCTACCATCGTCCAATCTCTTTACATTATATATTCACGTAAAGATAGAACGGTGATATACCCGATTTTTTAACCGACGTACATCGTGTACTTGGACGATGACGTTGCTCGGAATCGTGGAAAACGTCCATCTACTTATGGCCGGTAAATGTAGACTTAGCAAACACGAGACGTAGTAGTATCCACGAGTACCGTGCGTGTCCTTTCGCGTGTCCTTCCGCACATTTCCTCTGTTTTACCTCAGCGCTCGGGCCAGGGATTGAAAGCTATTGAAAGCTACGAAAGCGGATATTCGCGTTTATACGAGAGTAAAAGGGAAATACGGAAAAGCGACGCGCAAATGGAAGAAACCTTGCCGTAGCCTGAAATCCTTGGGATGCGGAGGGATTGTTACTACTACGTGTCTATCTGTTGCATCCTCCTTCGGACGCGGACCCTCTCGATGCTCGCTACAAAGGCGCGGGAAAAGCTCTGAAAGCGCCATGTGTCTGGACCAGCTGGACTTTTTTGCCATATCTTTCGCTACCCTTTATTCAAAGGAACCCCCGTAATGTATTATCCTTGCTTCCTAACTTTGATGAGACGCTACGTCGTTATAACTTCCCCGGAAGAACTTCCCTTTCTCCTCTTTCTCTCTTTTTATTTTTTCTTTCGATTCGTTCGATTATCAGAAAATGCTGCAATTTTTGCGAAAAACGTGATACCGTTGTGGGACAAAGGGGCGAGGGGTCGTTATAACGATCCCAAAGAGATTTTTTTCTGATAGGAAACGTTGAACGTTCGATAACTATGGAAAGAATTTTTTTCTAAACTTCGTTTCGATTCGATCGATCATTAAAAACGCTCTAATTATTCGCGAATAACGCGAGAACGTTGCGCGACAAAGGGGGTGTCCTCGTAGGAAATGTAGAACGTTCGATAACTATGCGGAGAATTTTTTTTTTTTTTGGCGAAGTAGCAAACTGCGACGCTCGCACTTTATCGGGTACGAAATCTACGTGAAATCTAATATTTCAGATTCCTGTATTTCGCTCGACCACTCAATATTAATCTGGCGTGCCGCCAGCATACCAGAGAAAGCCGTACATACGTTTTCCACGCGTGTACGCGCGCGCGATATCCACCGGTGTGTACGATCGTTGTAACAAATTCTTTTATGCAACGGTATCGGCGGACATTTCCATGAATTTTTTAGCGCATGCAAATCAACTGTTTGACCCCCAATATCTCGTGATTCGGTGTATAACATACTCGTAAATTTATCCGCCATTAATATTTATTCCTTTCCCGTTGCAACTATTTCGGCATGTTTTAACGCATTACGCTCGATATACCACGTTTTCTCCGTGATAGTATATTTATTTCGCAGAGGCTTTCACTTTATACGATCTCTTACGATACTCGATTTCAATTAAACGAAGCAGGGAAGCAACCCTTGGAAGGTTATCAATTATGAGAGGGCAATTGATTAATCGTATCAACGCTCCTCCGCTTTTCTTCGCTCGTCGATGCGCGGGCGGAAAGTATCCAGCAGCCTTTGGCTTTACGCTTTCAGAAGTTGGCGACGTTGTGAAAGTTCGTTAACGGAGCGGCAACTTGGTAATTAATGTCGTAAACGAAGGAACGGAGGGGCTGCTGCAACCCCCGACATCGAGTTAGGCCGGAAGTTACACGAGGCGGGTGGATTCTTTTGACAAATGGATGACAGCTGTTGCGCGAATTCCAGAGCGGTTTGTAGCGATTGCAGGCTGTAGTCGAAATCGGGGCCAGCGGAGTTTCTAAAGAGAGGAGAGCCGCTTTTGGAATCCCGTGTGAGGGACACCGAAGAAATTTCGATGGCCTTGGGTTAATTACCGGAAGTAGATCGTTATCGAAACGGGGAACGAAGGCAGCTCGCGAAACGGTGTCCGCCTCCGGCGTAACGTTAAACAACCGAATGTAATAATTCCGGGATATTCCTCGAAACAGCGAGAACGTTACGCGGCGAGAAAATACAGAGAAAGAGAGAGAGAGAGAGGGAGAGAGAGAGAAAGAGAGAGAACATGAAACTGCCGAAGGAGAAAAGATTCCTGCGAGCTCGTATTTTATGCCCCAGAGAAACCATACGTTCAAGCGCGCGAGCTTTTATTGCCGGTGAAAAATATGCTACGCTTTTCGCAATTTCCCTCTGTTTAATGGTATTCACGCGGGGGGTAAGAAACGGATGTCGGTAGGAAGGGGGACGGGATGGCGTTAAATAAGATGGTAGCTGCGGGAGAGGAACGCTCGGAGTTTGGTCAGGTGGGATAAATTTTTGCGCACGGGACACGATGTAACGCGAAAGGGCGGATGTTTCGCCGCATGGCCATCAAGGAATTACATTTCCGCGCCAAGAACAAATGCAAAATACACGGCGGTTTTAAGTCGCCGAGATAAATTGCGGCGAGACCTCGGCTCTCCGGCGAACGTTGCCGCAAGCTCGCGCCTGTTACCTCGTTTCCGCGCTGCAACTTCCGTGTAAGGTGCTCGAAAGCGTCTCGAGAATGAAAATAAAATGTCTTCGCGTGCAAAAATTCCCTTGTTAGAGACGGAAGAGTTGATACTTCGGGCAGCACGTTTCCATTAACATCGGGCCACGACTTTAATCCGCTATGATTTCTCGCGCAGCTACAGAGAGTACTTTTAGCGAGAAAAGAGGCACTCGTGATGGAAATAGCGTCGCACTGGCGTCGAACAACGTCGATTATAATCTTTACGACTGGAAGTAACGATTTTTCAGTTCGGAATAAACCGATTCGACTCGCGAATGTTTCGGAAATATTGTAAATTACTATTCCAGTGTGAATTTTATGGATTTTGGACAGATCCCACGAAAGGAATCACAAGAGAAAGAGAGTCACATCCACGATTAATATATGTCCTTAACGTTTCACGCTAAAAGCGCCGATATTGAGAAATCTATTATTCGCGATATAATAAAGCTTAAACGGTCGAAATGCCACTTTGAACAATTGCCCGATGGTGAAGAACAAAGAAGACGCTTTCAAATGGTATACACTTGACTGCGAGACACCTCTCGTTATATCCGCCGATAGTGCAGCCACTCGTTAAGCTTCGTTTCAAGCTTCATTTGCATTCCCCGGAATTTCGAGACGTCCCCTAAACTCTCGTTGCCGATCGTCGCTTTCTGAAACTCAATTACGCCAGTCTCGCCGTATCGATGAGACGCGTCATCCGGCGAACTTTAAATACCGTGAATTACGTGGCGATAAGCAGATTAACTGGAGTGCTCGAGTAGGAAACACGGCGCGCCGCACGCGGAAGTTCCGCACTCGAATTCGTTCGCTGACCGCGCAAATTTCAAACCGGCCGCGCGCTAATTACCGCGAACTTCTTTCGGGACGCCGGTCCTGCCTGCTAATTAGTCCAACCGGGCATCAAAACGGGGCACGAAATCGCCATCTTCCGGTCGTCCACTCGTTTCCACCGCTTTCACCCTCGTTCGCGGCCTCGTCCAAGGGGTTGCTGGTCCGCGAGAGAAAACGAAACGGCGGAATCGAGGGGGCGCGATTATCAGCGGCGCGTGAACCAACCGAGGAACGAAAGCCGGTCGAGCGAGAAATTTGGCAAGTGTATCGGCATCCAGCGAACAAGTTTCCTTGCTCGTGTGACTTGCTATTACTCGTGATTAATTTGACGTTGTTCGGCAGAAACCGGGTGAATCGCGAAGCAGCAGAACCGAACTTTGTAATTTCTAACAACGCGGCCAACTAGTTATCTCGTAATAAATCAGTCCGACACCCTCGTCAGCGTTACCCTTCTCTCTTCTTGGCTCTACGCACGTGTCGAAATAAATTTTTACTCCTACCCGATTTTCAATTCCTCCTTGTTCCTCTATCAATCGTCATCGAGTCGAGTACCTAGTTTTATCGAGTCATTGGAAGATGTCGAATGGAGCAATCAGAAACGCGATGGGTTTTTACTCGTAATTTCGGAATTACATCGCGTCTCCTTTGAGACGAGTGTTCAGACGGCTTCGAGTACACTCTGAAATCCCGGGGATTCGGAGTCGAATCGATCTCAGAGCGTACTATAGTCGTCTTGGTTCTAGGTTCGTCTAGATCGTAGACGCTGTCGCAGTCCCAGAATCCCTTAGATCCAGGCTTGTCCAGGTTCCAAAGAGCCTGGAGCTTTCACGGTCCCAAATTCCTCTTAATCCTTGACTCAGCCGAACCTCGGCTTGCCTTGACCCCAGCCGCAGCCTTGGTGCTCTAACTTGGCTAATCTCTGGGCTAGGATCTCTGGGTCCAAGAAAACCCCGAGACCAAGGCCTCGAACTTCTTAGGCTCGCGAAACCGTTAAGACCGCGGTGTCCTTGATATATGGCTCTGCCGTGCACTCGCACTTGGCAGACGCGAAAGTACGGTTCGCGGTTTAATGGGAAAACGGGGACAAAGTGGGCGAAATCACGGCGAGGGAATATTCGATTGGACGAGGGAATATTTTTCCCGATACGCGCGAATTCGGAAAATAAATATCGGAGAATAAATATCATTTTCAATTCGCATTTCAAGCGCATTTCAAGCTCGGCACACCGAAAGAGAGAGGGTATCATGATCGTTTAAGCTGCTCAACTCCATTTTCAAATGTTGCAAATCGTTTCACCGGAAAGAGCTGGCGATATTTTTTTTCACCTTTTCCCTCTCCGATATTTTTTCTCCCCCCTCTTTTCTCCCTATTTGCCGCGAAACCGAATTGATGTTGACTGTTTACAGACGTACCGAATGGAAAAATGGCGCAGGAATTACCGTCGGGACGTTTAAGATCGCAACGCTCGCAGTCCGCGTTCTCCGTTCGCAAAAGTTCTCCGCGTTCCGTGCACTTTTATTGACTCGCACCGAGCCAGGGTACTTTAAACAGCGGAATCTTCAAAAGACCCGGGGGACAAAGCGAATAGCCGGTGTCTATCGTGTTTGCCAATCGGTCAGTCGTGATCCGGATAGTCGGACAGATTGCTAACAGTGGACCAGTGGAATGCTCCGGCAGAATTACGCAACCAACTAAGTGCCCCGGAGCAACTAGACTTTACTATCGCTCGAGAAAGGGATATACCCTTCTCTTTCGACCCCCCTCGCTCCTCTCTCGTCTCCCGTTTCTCTCCGTCTATCGTATCGAGCGTGCTCCGTGTTCCGCTCTCGCCGGCTCTCGCTCTCTCCGTTCCATAGCAGTTTGTATAACCGCCGCGTTGCCAGCCGGCAACCATACTTTTCATCCATTCTAATTCTCTCTGAAAATATTCCCGCGGCCACGAAGCGTTAATTCGCCGCGACGCGGCAGACGCAGGCCCGTGACGCGGCGACGTCAGAGGACTCGCGTAATAAATCGCCGATTTTTATCCGGCACGGATCCACGCGGGAGTTTTTGATTCACCGTGAGAGAAACGTCAAGTCGGGATGCCTGCTGAAGAAACGTCCAATGGCCTAGAATCCGTGCAGTAATCGCTGTTCTGTAAGACTCGCGTTACAAATGACGCGCCATGGAAAGCTGATCTATTAGCGCCCGGCAGTTTCTGCCTAAAGAGGTCGAGTTCCACCAGGCGACACCGAGAAGTGAAAAGAGAAATTGTTTAACGACTGTTCGATGCAGCTTTGATCTAACTTCGATTTCCAAGTGTTTCGAGTATCCGGTGTACAAAGCTCCCCCCGGAATTTCGATCTCTCTTCGATTCTTTGTCCGCCCGAAAGTTTGCCAAGCTGCGAAACTCGCGACGGCTAATCGAGTTCTCCAACTTCTCTCTTCGGACCGGACCCGTTGTTCTACTCGCGTTTCTCTTCCGCGTGTAAACTTCCACTCGAGATCTTGGATTTTCATTTCTTACCGGCAAAACACAGCGATTCGTATTGACACATTGCCAGAATGCACTTTACAAGCGTGCATAGCAAGCGATACGATGCTTATTTTGTAAATAAACATTCGATCGAGTCGAAAAAACACAAAAACGAGATATCTCGTCTTTCGTACACAGTTTCTTATGATCCTACGCGAACGAGCAAATGGAAAAGGAGGAATAACATTTTTTTCATTCGAAGACGGTACGCATATTAGGAATTGCTTCAGACTTTTCCATCCGCAAAAGGAGCTGATCTTGATGGTGGAAAAGGTAGAGTGCAGAGAAAAACTCTGTAAAGAAAGAATCATCCCCTTTCCATTGCTGGGACACTCTGTGTAATCTTTGGTAGCCGTGGAGACCAAGGACTTAAGAATTTCCAAGTCTCTTGGTCTCCTCGAACGTTTCGTTTTCGCGTGAAAATTCTCGGTTCCCACGACAGCAACGAAATCCTTTCGACGTAACACAAATGCGCATGATCCACCTTTCAACGGTGTAAATCAGCTTTCGGGATATTAACGGGCAAGCCACAAATCGCTTTATACAACTGCTCCAAGCTTCGGTCTCCCCTCTGACCACCCCCTTCCTCTTCTCTCTCTTTCTCTCTCCGCTGATTTCATTCAACCTTTACCTTTATCTCTCGATTTAGTATCGCGCTGGATACAATGGTACAATAGCGTGATAATATCACGAGTAAAAGTCCGGCATTGTTCGAACGATTACGCCCGCCCGCGTAATCCTTAATTGCATTTGCTCATAGCGCGAGGGGCCAGGATCTATACGATCCTCTGGATCCACCGTGTTCCCTGGCCCAACTACGACATTGTCCGAGGGTCTGCCACGCCATGCACGCATTCGGGATCTCGTGCAGCCCGAAAGACATTGTCTACCGCGTAAACGCACACATCCAGTCTATAGGATATTATACTCTGGCCACGGGTAGCCCAGAAAATTACCCAGCTGCCTGGTAAAACGGGCGATAGTTTGCGAGTACACGAGCAAGCGTGTTTTCATCTCGAATTTTACATCTTCCTTTTCCTCGTTATTAATTTTAAAGCACTACGTCTGTGTCTGACTTCCTTCTTAAACTCACTTCTTCTGCTTCTCTCTTCTGGGTTTATTTTACGTTTATTTTACGGTGGTATTTCTGTACATCCTTTCCTCGGAATGTGTCCCACAGATTGGAGTCTTTGATATATTTCAAGGTGTTCCTTATACGGACCTTGGATATTAGAAGCATGTATGGTTCTCTTACGTTTATTAACGCTAGAATTAACGCTCGAAACGTAGCGGCCAGAGGTAACAGTAATTTCAGCGATACTCGATTCTTTCTTTAAAAGTACGTATACGTTTCGAGTAATTGGAGAAAGGAAAATTCTGAAGTGTTTCATTTACTCGGTAGTTCCAGCATTGGAATAAACTTCCGCTTTTAGCAGAGAATAGATATTCGTTTCGGTATCGGTGTCCTATCGGTACCTCTGCGTTGAAATTTCGAAAATTTTTTGGAAATCGAGTCTCGTCTTTGTCATTCGATCGTACGAGTCGCGAACGTCCTTTCTTTTTTATTCCACCGTGCACGTGACTCGATCGAGCAAAGTTCGATACGTGGAACGATCAGTGGCTGTATCGTTGTCGAAAATAAAAAAAGAAAGGAAAGAGGTCTGGCGCGGAGATCAATCTGCAACGACTGGAACAGAACGAGTAACTGGTCTCGTGGAATTGTACACGATCGGGCAACGAGCACAGACGGAGACTATCATCGGTGTATCGGAAGGAAATTTCCAGCGGAGATTCCTAGATATGCGACGTTTAATTAAATGTATCCGTAGAGAGGGAGGCGGCCGGTTATTTATTCCACGTGTTTATTTCGAGTTTATAAATCCGGGACGAGCCGCGGCGGGTCCGCCATTAATACGGGGCGAAGTGACGAAACGAATGGCCGGCGATAAATAAGCTCCCCTAATACATATTCAGACGCGGCAGTTTCTCGTAACTTAACGTAATTGGTTAACGGAGCAAGTATCGACGCACTTAATTGGACGCTATAGCCCTTTCGCGTCTGCTTTATGTCTAGTCATTTATAAAAGAAGCTTTACCACGAGGCGGCTGGATCTACGCGAACCGGTTTCCACATCGGCCAGACGTCGTTCGATCTCGTAAGATCGTGCCTCGCGCGCGGGGTCCATCGTTTTGAAATTTCTTAGGCCGGACGTGTGTCTAACTTTCGAGAAACGTCCCGGCTGAAACGCGCACGTGTACACCTGCGACGTTCCGCAGGCTTATAATTCTCCGCTACCTCCTCAACTCTCCGATTTTATATCCGAGATGCAATGTAATTTGAATTTCGCACTATTCGCGCGGTAAAACATTTCCAAGGAAATAAAAGACAGCGTGACGTTATCGTTTGAGCGATATTTTAACAAATAACGAGGATTCAAAAGGTTTCTCGTCGAAATTGCTTCTTGCAGAGATTTTTGGACACACCTCTATTGGATGTATTTTCAGTTTATAAAGCTCGCGGTTAGTTCATCGATTATTAGTTCAGAAGGCAGCTTTTACTGACTCACACTGTACACAAAAATCGTGAAATTAAATTTCGTATCGAAATTCTTCCAATATTCCGTACGAATCTACATATCAAAAGTGAAATTGTGATGTAGAATATACAGTTTCACACCTGGCTGGTCTCTAACACGTCAATCTGTTCGAATTCTCTAACCTATTGTGCGAGTTCTATTCCGACGTGCTGAATAGCGAGTGAATCTTAGACATATTGGAACTGTTAATTGGTATTTCCCGAAACAATCGGGAACAATTTCGGAAAACGGAGAATACCACGGGGCCCGATGATTCGATCGAATATATTCCCCGATAATGGAAAGATGGCCGCGTCTCGGATAATCGAATTTACGATTGTGCACGATTTGAGAGAAGCGGTGGTAATTTTGCGAAAGAGAAAACGCGACGTTACTCTCGCGAAAATCAGCGTGCTAGAAACCCGTCAGTCAACTATACCGCCTAAAGCACCTTCGACCTTTCTGCCGTAGTTGCAGTCGCAATTGCACAACCTTAATCGACAACCATGATCCGGAAAACTATCATTGTCTGTTCCACTTCTATCCGCGAAGCGCGCGCACACACATAAACACACACGTACGCGCGTGAACACACTCAGTGAAAGTGGCAGAGAACACGGCTCGACACGGGAAACTTTTTAACGGAATATACCTTTCCCGATTACTCCTCGCGATAAACCCGATTGATATTACAATTGCATGTACGGCAAACTTGAAATGCCGATAATCGAAATTAGCATGCCGGGAGCGGGGAGGAGGCCGGAGAAATCCGCGAGCGTTAACCAGAGTCCATGGCGAACCTTTTACAAAGGGTTACGCACACGCGTACCCGCTCAGCCGAGTAACGAATGCAGATTTATGCGAGAGCGTCTTTTCCGGAAGACATTCTTGCGTATCCTCCAATGGCAAACGGAGGACTTTCCACGCCACTTCCAGGAGATGGTTGGTCACGATGGAAACCTGTTGGGCGACTGACCTACCTGAGAGCACCTACGACCTTCTAGCAACGCAGCGGTGCACCTCCGGTTGCACAACCGCGCCGGTGCAACGTATGCAAAGAGTTATGATCGAACAGGCCAACCCGTTCTATTTATCACGCCGTGCCACGACCACCGGGCCCCACGGGCCTAACTGCATCGACTCCTCCGCAAAAATCACGCACGTGCCTCTATCCGCAAGCGTATCGCCATTCCTCGCGCGAAACGCGAACGCTTAATCGTGCCCGAGAAATGAATCTTCTAAGAAATATCCGGTCTTTCCTTCCGAATTTCTTTCCTCGATCCGGTAGTTCAGATTTCGTTCGCTTATACCGATTCGCTCGATAATCCGTGTAAGCCGCAAACGCGTGTAGCAGACTGGCTAATTAAACGAGAACCGAGAAGCAGCGGGTCTGTTCGCTGGAAATACACTACCAGTCGAAAGTTGCTTTCGTTTATCTTCGACCAAGTGTCTTTTAATAGAGCCGTTTATGCGCTGTTGCAATCGAAACGAAGTATAGGAACTCGTTTTGACGCTGGATGTATCAGAGTTGGATGAAAGACCAACTGAAGGAAAGGAATTAGAAGTTTGAAAAGTCGAATCGGTGATTTAGATTATTCAATGGTTAGGTAAAAGTAGCAGATATAGATAATAGTAATTTCAGTGGTACTACCGCGATAGGTAAATGGTACTGGTAATAGGTCCAGCGATAAATATGCAAAGTTAGGTATGACAGAGGAAAAATTCGAAAGGTGCTGTTATCGAAACATGGACGATAGTTGTTTCTTTCTTTGAAATGTTTCTATCTTCGCGAGATAAAGAATTTTGACCACTTCGAATAACGCAAATGTAGCTCTGAAACTTTGGAAAACCTGTGAACGAGCATTAGCCTGTATTAAAATAGCTATTTAACAAATTCTTTAACAAATCAAATTACTCAGTCCACCGTTTCATATTCCACTTCACGATTTGCACAAATTAAAATCGAATTCCCATTTCCCGGGTTCAATTTCTTATCCCCGGGAATCAAAACGAGATTCGTCACTGTCCAAACGTATTTAGCTTCTAAATTCTATATATCGCTATTCATTTAGCAATAAAGAACAAACCCGCCTGTCGCGTCCACCGCTGATTAATCTTCATCGGCCGGGGTATATCGAAAAATCGCGAAAAAAAGGGTATCGGGCGTGAATTATTGCGCGAATCCTTTTGGAAATTTCGTGCTTTTTAATTCGGCCGGCGTCGCTGCGCGTATCGCGAGCGAGCGAGCGACTGGACGCGATTAATCCGAGCAGCGATATTTAAAACCGGCGGGATGCACCGGCCAGCCGCGTGTTTAATTTCACCGCGGCGCCGATAAGTTTCCGAACGGACAATTTAAATTTATAATCCATTGACTCCGCGAGGACATGACAAATGAAGGGAAACGTTATCGCTGGTCGTTAGCGGGCCATTAATTGCCGCGTGTTCGGGAACGCGTTCGCCAGCGATCGCGAGGATCGACCGGCGGTCGTCTGGATACTTCTAGGCGATAGTGTACGGGTTCGCCGAATGGAAAATCGCGTAGGATTGTCGTTCGCGGAGGAACTCGCGAAGCGAAAGATCACGCGGCACGACGAGAAAGTTGCTTTCGCTCGGCTACTCGAGAGGAGATCGGCCACTTCTCGTAGGCATTAAAACGCGCTGCACCGTAAGTCCCAGGGCCGTAATCCAGCTGGTACACGCTCGTCGATTCCGCGTATCTAGGTCCCCGCCAATACGATGCCGCGACCGCCATTTTTCTTCCCTCGATACACGCGCCGGGAATTTTTAATCGCGCCGATGCACCGCGATTTTTTCCCGTTACTCCGTAGCTGGTAAATTATTTTTTTTTTTTTTTTTAACGCTCAGACGGTACGTCGGAGGTAGTTGAACTGCTGGACGAATATTCTAGACTCGTGGTACACTTTCCCCTCGGTCACGGATAGCTTGGGTTTATAAAAGAATGCAGCCGGGTATTATTATTACGTTCTTCGATATTTACGTAGCGAAACATTTTCTCGCAGCTTTAAACATTTCAGTGTCGGCTTTTGTTTCGCGTGATTAACATTAGATTTACGGGATTGCTCCAATTATACGATATTAAGAGATTTAATAAACTTATATTAAGTTTGTTAATATCGTAATTGTTTTTAAATTAAACTCATGGTCTTATTTTTTAAGAAAATACGTAGTTTACTTTACCCGTAAATCTGACGAGTCTCCATAAAGATAGGTATGCAAAAACGTCCGTAAACCTAGTGTTAACGCTGAATTATTATTGATTATTTATTATTCGTCGAAGGAGATAAGATTAAACGTGGAATTTTCAGGGAGCCCTTTATGGCAGACTTGGTGTCAATAGGGATCGTAGATTCGCGTTTGGCAATGGTGTCTGATAGAAATTTAATGACGGTTAAGCGGAATCAAAAAAGGACGCACAATTGGTACAGCAAGTTATGCAAACGGATCCCGAGTGCTGCAATACTAAGCAACGTAATAATTTACGAGTACCGTATCGCAGAAAACATCGATCATCCGACGTGTTCAGTCTCGATTTAATAAAAGAACCGAGTTTACAATCTCGGGATAATAAAAAGAAGGAAAGATTAATCAACGAGCGTTGATCCACGCGATTCTACCGATAGAAAAACATTCGATTAACAAAGTTGCTTTATCGGAGCAGAAGAGGAGAATAATTTCCATTTCCAATTTCACGAAGAACGCAAACGTTCATTTCCCCTTAAAATTTCATTCCCAATTAACTCTATTACGATCGTATGTTTACTCTCAGCCACCAAAGTAAAGAACCATACTAATCTTGTATTGCATTAACTTATATATCAGTTTACACTTCCATCCAAAGAACATAAACTTCTAAGATATTTTTTCAAATGGAGATAACGAAATCTAATATAAACAAAGTCGGTCTCTAAAGTTTGGTCAACGATAATTAATTCCGACCAGCATGACACCTGTGTATAAATCTAAGACGACCGCAAAGGGTTAAATAACGATAATTATCGCTCGAAATTTCTACGAATTGTTCGACGATCGCGAAATATAATAACCGCGATAATGGAGATACACAACGATCCGAGGGGTCCCTTCATTGTGCCGAAGCAACCCTTCGCGAATGCGCGGCGTGACAGGCGTCGTCAGCGCGGTAAAAATTCTTTTCATTCGGTTGCCCATTGTCGACCATAAATCCCGGGTAGCGGCACTAAATCTTAGCTGGACAGTGATTAACTTCGGAACACTCGGTCGGTCGATCGAGCCGCGAAATCGAGTGGATCGCGGCCGTAAAATACCTCGTCGGACTTGGACGTCGATACTCGGCCGATCGCGAGATCCCCGGTAGCTATCTACGGCCCTGTCTTGTATCTCCGAGCCAAGTGTTCGCTATCGAGCGCAAGACCACCTTCCTTATTATTTCCCATTAAGGCTGCATGTGCGTTCCCCTTGCCCTCGATAGCGTTCCCCTTGTCCGAGATCCACTGGCATTTAAGAGGTGCTGGAATAAAATTTCACGGGATTCGGGACAACTCGCGATAAGTACCTAAACTCCTCTCTCTCTCTCTTCTGCGTGGAAGGGAGAGACCGAATTCGCGAACGAAACGAGGCAAGCAAAGTGGAAAACTACTATTCTCCTAGCCTCCATCTGACATTTTACCTTCTCTGGCGCCGTGCTGAATCACGCCGTCCTTTACCATTTACCCCGATTAATCGATGAAAAATCTAATCTTCTATATTTAACGTTTGTCTACTTGCAGGAACGAGTACATGGACGGAACGAGATCTCGAGACTCCTCGAAACTTTGGATTTCATCTCGCTGGAAAGACTACTGACTCCGTGCCGAGTCTTGCTAATTTTCGAAACTAATTTTCGAAATCGTAGACGAGGCGGAATCGAGTTTGACGAATCGCAGGTAAATTCGGGCAAGAAAGTTGGGGATAAACAAGCTATCGAGGATACTGGTTCGGTATCAGGAATCGCGACGGCAACTTTTACCGAACGATGGGCGGCAAAACGGGAAACTCGAAACGAACAGCAACACGGAGCCGGGTAAACTTGGCGCGCGCTTTATTGGCCTATAGGAGCTGGCCGCGATAAGCATATCGGAAGAAAGTTCGCCTCGTTTGCAGCCGGAATAGCGAGGATACGCTGTCCGAGCTTTGAGGAGCGCAAGGCGGAATACGGCGCGGTGAAAATGGTCGCGAGAATGCAACGTGTCGCCGCTTCGCGAGGAGTCTCGGCTTTGTTATACCGCGCGTATTTCGCCTGGCCGGTTACGTAAAAATTTTCGAAAGCATAGAAAGCGTGTAATTAAAGTACGTATCTAGTGTACGTAAAATTGACTTTCACGCGGGAATATTTTTACGAGCGTCGCGGGTACTTTCGCGGAAGAATTTTCATTGCCGCGCTCACGCTTACCGGTCATCGGGAAAAATATTTAAACGGGGACAAAGGATGTAAACGCGGCGATAAAGCGTTCATTAGCCACGCTTAAGCTCTTTGCTATTGTTCGGAAATTCACGCCTCTTCGGCCTGCTTGCGCCACGGCTCGTAATACACGCTTGCGACGACATTCCAACGAAGAAGGAATTATTGCGAAACACGGATCTTCGAAGCCAGCAGGGAAGCTTCGTAAAATAAAATATAATTCGATAGGAACGAGGAATTTCTATTAGAAAGCACTTACATACGTACCGTGCGCGTTATAGAACCGATTATAGTTGATAATTAGAGAAAAGAAGAGGAGCCTCGTTCGAAACTCGTTTCAACGAAACGAGGAAATCTCTGTTTGAAGGTACGAGGAAGATTTAAGCCTTCCGGCTAGGACTCAAAGAGAAATCTTTATAATTCTACGCAATCTGTTGCTCTTTATAATTTTGTAATTTAAAAACTACGCCTGGAACTCGCTTCTCCAGCGCGACTCGCTAATTCCTAAGCGAAACTCGAGAATATTTATTAATCCTTCGCACTTGGTAAAGGGAAAATAAGATTTCGAAGATTCTCGGTTTTAAAGACTATATTTTCTAAAATAGCGATAAAGAAGAATGGTATAGAAATTAATTTTTTTAGAATTTTATTAAACGACGACTGGAACTCGCCTCTCGGGTGCAAAAGGTTAATAACGTATTCGGAATTGAGTGGAACGAAGACGATCGAGAATTCCAGTCGCCGGAAAATGTGGTAAAAATCGTGTTTCACGGGGACAAGCGAAATTTAGCTGGTCAGGAACGGGAAAGCAGTTGTAAATCGAGGCGAATTTATACGGACTCGGATGATCGGGAGTTTTGGAGGGTTGCCTTCCGCGAGAATGGAATTAGGGCAATCAGACTCGAGGCTAGGAGAGAATGCAGGCCGCTGCTTTCCTCGAAATTTTCGCGATCCGCCCTTCCGAGAAGGAAATGAATCGGAACGAACATTTTCCGGCAGAGCGAACATGCAGTTTGGAGTTGAATAAGAAGTAGACATCAAAGCAAATGGGAACAGAAGTAGGCCAAGGGATTGATTCCGCCAAGACCATGCCGTGCTCACTCTCGGCGTGAGAATTTCCTGTAAATGCGAGAATCCCGAATAGCGAAGCATCTCCTTTCGCGTTGAAATTCAGAAAAAATATTCGAAAATCTTTGAAAACCGGCGCAAAAAGTGTAAAAATTCCCGCCGAAATTCCTCGAATCTGCTCGTAGCGAAAAAGCTCTAAGAGAATGGGAAAAATATCGGAGGGCAAATGGCAGGAAGAATTCGCGGTTGGTCAGTTTGACAGAGAGACTGAAAGAGAGAGAGAGAGAGAGAGAGAGCGTCCTTAGAATCGGTTCTGGGAGATATGAGAACGATTCTTTAACAGAAAGACGAATGAATGGAGTATTTTTCATGGAACTTCTCGCGGTCTAAAAACCAGCGTGCCATTTCTGTTGAAATAGAGCCGGGTCGCGGGAAAGCTCGCGGGAGGGCGGGCTGGAAAATTCGATCGACATCTGGAAATAAGTTTGAGAAAGGCTAGGACAAAGGGAGGAGCGTGGGAAGTTGCTCCGCGCCGGAAACAAGGTCCTAATGCTTCGGTTCCGAACTGCCCTCGAGCGGATCATATCGGCTCTAGATATGACTCACAAACAGATTTCATATCCGCCGGCGGAAATTGCATTATTTGCCGAGTAACATAACCGATTATTTTATCTGGCAAATCGATTGCCAGGCATTTACAACATTCTCCTATCATAATAACTCTACTCGCGTAATTGCGATTAATTTCGCAGCGTTTCGCGGAAACGGGCCGTTCGATTAAAAAGGTTTAATCTTGGACGATCGGCGCGCGTTATAATTACACGGTTCAGCGTTAAATTCGATATCGATATCAAATAATGAGTCTATCGGACTCTTAAATGGCCAGTACCAACGTTCCTTTTTGATTTACGTAAACGAACGGTGGAAATGATTCTCTCTTAAATCGCCGAAAGAGGCAAATCGAAAATCCATTATACCACTAGTCTACCGTATAAACAAGAGCCGAGTGTAGAACATTGGCGATACGCCGGGAAGCGAATAAAGAGGAGATTTCATTTCCTCCCTGGCAAATCTTATTTCAAGGGAACGTGAATGGGACGAGAAAAGTGCGAATCGAGGAGAGCGAGCGATCGAATCGCACGCTCAAAAAACCACGTAAATCCCTCGGTTGCACATTCGTGATTAGAATGCCGCGTCGGACGCTCGAATCGCGATTGTCTGACCATTGCGAGGGAAGAAAAGAACTGGAAATATAGGCAACGAGAATGGATGGTAACTGCCTAACGTAGTAAACTTCTCCAAATCCCGAATAATACGAATTATTTCTGACGAGTATCTCGAGGTATTCGAAATGTTTCAACAAAGATATCTCCGCGTGGGCCCAACAAAGCTCGAGGACATATTCAAAAATTATATTCCACCTTTCCGAGATTCGAATCGGTAATACAACAAATTCCAGTGAACCCAAAAAACGAAGACCTGTCCGAACCAGCAGGCAAACCCAACGAAATCGGAATGACAAGTAGAATCGCAGAGTTCCAAGTCGCTTCGAGCTGTCTCGCAACTCCGAGCAGAGCAGGAACGAGTTAGGTGTCTCGTAAAAGCGCGAACGAAGTGTCCGGGCCGCGATAAAAGAAAGATAAAACCGTTCGGAGAAATCGTGACACCTCCAGCTCCGTTCCACTTAATCGACATCGTGCCACGTGAACCTAAGAATCGACGAAAATTCGACTCTCATCTACCGAAACGGTTCGACGAATCTTCCTCTACGTCCGCCCATCCGCGATATTAACCGGCGATTAACAAGTAGTTCGCGAACAGGATAGCGATAATTAACCGTGGCCCAATGGCGCGGAAAAAGAAGCGGCATCGATCGTGGTTCGGTTTTTAATTCACCCGGGAGACGAGTAGAGGAAGGAAAAAAAGAGGCTCATAAGCCCGCTCATGAGCCAGAAGCAAAAGGAACAGAGTTCCGGCCGGATTCGTGGCTCTCTCGAACCGTTCTTCCGTTAATTCCATCTCCCGGGAACGACCAGCGCGATCTCGGCTTTAACGATGTTTGTAGAGGTGCGCTATGATTTTATAGCGATTATCGAGGCTCGCGGGCCGGTTATAAGAAGTGGAATAGACGTGGCCAGACGGAACGGAGGAATCGAAACGGCAGGGTGTGTATCGGGGTGAAAAGAATACGCGAAGAGAGAGAGAGAGAGAGAGAGAGAAAGAGAAGAGGAAGAGGGAGGAGAGATTCCATCCACCGCGCCCAGGTCGAGATGGTCGCTCATAAATATTCATACGGAATTCCTGAAGCCAGGAAAACATCCATTCCTGCAGGAGCGCACGTGTGCCACCGTGCATTCGGCAATTTCGTGAACGACAAAATGGAGGGAAAAAAAGGAAGCACCGCCGGGGATCTGCGCCCCGGCATCATTCCAACCGGCGAAGAGAAACGAGGGAAATTACCATAGGCCAATTTCTGATCGGTCGCCTAGGTAGCTGACCGAAAATGCGCCTGCCGCGTTACGTTTAAGCGGGATTTAAGGGCAGCACGCGTGACGGGGAACGAGCGATACCGGAGAGGAGATAAGAGTCGTGGGTCGAAAGGCGATGAAATTAACGTCTCGTCCCGACGCCCGGAGGAATTGCACCCTGCACCAAGCTGTTCCGGTTTCCCGGGTAATCTTGGAAAATGTAGGATCTCGCGATCGACGGTATCGGACTACTTAATCGAGCGATTTCACGCTGTCGCGTGGTTAGTCGCCGATGTTCTCTCGGCAGATGCGAGTTGCTCGCAAGCTATTACTCGTGGAATTTTAATGAAATTTTTAGCGGGAAAGTGTCCGATTTTTGCCGAAGCTTTTATACTCGATATAAATTCCTGCTTTTCGTTTCGCGAAGTTTGTCAGCTGGAGAGCATATTTTTGGAATTTCGTCAAATTTTCGGCTGAAAGTACTTGATCTTTGCCGAAGCTTTTGTCGATTCGGTTAATAAGTGGTGAAGGAAATGATAATTTTGTAATTCCACGGTTATGGTGTTCGCAACGAAGTCTCAAACATCGGTTCAATAATGCTGTTAGGCGAGTTGTATATTTCTGATTTACCAGCGGTTACGAGTAAATAAAAAGAAACACGATAGGACTCGAGTTTCTTCGTTTGTACAAGCTCCTTGTACAAAGCTCGTTTTTACGCGTCTCTACGTCTTGCTTTCCAAACGGACTCGAACCATTTTTCTCAACTCTCCACAGACTGTGGTGCGCGTTATTATCTTATTAATTTCTACTCCTCCCTCGGGAGTCTAAAATCGTAATGAGCCAGCGAATCCTATTAGCCCAAGTGTCTTCGATCGCATCCTCTATCGTCTACCTCGATCCAGTCGGTAAAATTATTCTACGACTCGTGCATATCGCTTTCTGGAAACTTGCGAACTATAAAACGAACGAACCACCGAACGAGTCGCGTCTATGGTAATTTTCTTGCGACTATTCGCACAAAGCGATATCGGAGCGCGATCTAGTCCTCGCAAAGATTAGTTCGGAACGACGCTCGTACATACTCCGGCCGCGTGAAATTTACGAATTTTCCTCCCGCCATTATATAACCAGAAAAAAAGGAAAACAGACTCATTGACATTCAGCCCGGAATTTCCGCGATATTTTTGCTGGAAAGAACGATAACGCTGCTAGCGCGACGCTTCCGAGAAGCGAAGCGCGCGTGTATGGCTATAAAGTGATTCGAGTTACGACAATCGAGCAGCGTTCTTTTTATTTGGCAAACAACACGCGCAATGACGTGTCGTAAAATTTATCTTGCCATTTTAATGCCGAAGGAAGCCCCGCTAGGGGAGGCCCGTGACAAATCGCGCGTATACCGTTCTTTCCCAACTGTATTTCCGCGAAAGAAAAATTCGCGCGCTCGGTGACCTGTAAAAATATACCACGTTCCCGTTTGATTCCGTCTCCCCCACCCTTTCTTTTCGCGTTGCAAAAGCGAAGCAAACCGAACGTGCTGTGCGACCATTTGCAAAAAGCGCGAGAGATCGATATCGAGGGAAATTTATCTTTTTTTCCCCCCTGGTGTAAAGCATCATTCCTAGCCCCGTGCACCAAAGTCTCGATTTCAGCTACGTTCCCTGACATTTCATTCGGCAAAGGGATCCTTTTCTCTCCTCTCTTCTTTTATTTCTCACCCCTCTTCTTTTATTTCTCACCCCTCTTTCACCACCCCCTCGTCGAGCCGCTATCAATCTCACCGTTTCGATCTCGCCTGGAAATCACGACAGGGAAAACCGGATATACCGAGGCGGAAAGTAAACCGAACATTATATCTTTCGTGTTTGCACACTTACTCCGAGTGTGTCGCGTTTCCTTTGTCTCTGCTCCGAACCCGGGACTTCGATTTGAAATTTCCGTTAAGTGTCGCGTCGACTGAAGGATAACTAAGTTGTAACTTTAGCGTCGATCATGTATCCGTTGTTATCTGGTTTCGACGAACTACGCGTGTAAAATTCGTTTCTCTCGCTTTCCTCTCGAGATAACACCGGATCTAGTCGCTCGGTCAGCTTCGACGATACGTTTCATCGATTACAGGTCTGCTACTGAGAAAAATATTTCCACGCCGTGTATTAAATTTAGGAAACGAATTTGTTTTCGTTCGGATGTATATAAGGAACATCATTCGCGAAAAAGTTCGCGATCTCTCAGCTAATTAACACATAGCGTATGGCCTCGCACATTTTTCGACGCGCCAGAAACATTTTTAATTCGCATTTGGTATTACGAATTCATGGTATTCATTAATATTACTATATATTTTTCATAAGTCTTTTACATTTTTTAAATTTTTACGCTCCTGGAATGTCGACATTCAATTCTTTTTCCGTTATTTGTCGGGAAAATACGCGAGACTTCGTTACCCTGGTAACAAGAAAATCTGTTTTTAATTCCTTAAACCATCGGTTGAGTTAAAGGATCCTGAAAACGAGATATCTCGTCACCCGTGCACGATGCGTTAATTTCTTTGAGGTATATCTCGCGTTTAAGCTGAGCAACGATTCTCGAGCACGACGAATACAGCAATCTCTCGGCAATTTCTCCTAAACGTTCCACTTCGTCCTCGTTAAAGAGTAATATTCAGTGCCGACCATTTCTCCGCGAGCGGATCGCTCGTGCATCGAAGATCAATCGCGAATCCGCGATCTATGGAGATCGTAAAGCGAAAAGAGACGAATGCCAAGGATACGTATATATCGAATAAGTTTCGCGCTGCGAGTCGTCCTTTTCTCGCTCGTTTCGCTGCTATCGCGGCTGGGCTGGCTTTTTCTTCCTTTTGCCCACATTCGTTGCCACGGACAACAATTTCTCCGGCGTGACGTTAGCCTGGCATCGCGTTGAGAAATTTGCATGAAGAGGCGCGCACGCCCTGGCTACCTTTTGCATAAAGGCAAATTTATAATTGGCGACGGGCCAATGTCTGCAACGCTCCGCTCCGGCCTCCTCCGCTCGATCCGCGTAACTGCCGCCACGAATTTTGATTTCAATCGACCTATCCCCTATGTCGGCCCACCCTTCGCTCGCCTACGATTCCACGGAATTCGGAAAACCTCGCGGGTCGCGCGATCGTGCGGAAAATTTCACGCCTCTACCGCTCGCGGTCTATGAAACCGAATTCGCGGATCCAGCCTGTCTCTATTCGTCATCGACCACGAGGTTCGCGATAAAATCGCCGATGTGCGCGGATAAGATAAGGATTTAAGCCGACTCGTTAAGCGCTTAACGAAAGAAACCTGTCGCGGAAACGTCGATAAGGATTTTTCGGCACCGATACGAGCGTTTTATTGGCTCGCAATAAAGCAACGAGCTTAATCGCTGGGAAGCACCGTATTTATGGGGCAATAATTCTTATTCTCGCGGAATACTACATACCAATATGCGAAACCGAATACGGTAGCGCAGACATGTGCGAATTTTTCAGCTGAGAGAAAATTCAGACAAAACCTAGGTCAATCCCTTAACGTACGATTTACACTCGAAAATTTCGGGCCGAAATCGTATACAAGCTTGCGTAGCCTTCGGGACATTCGCACGACTCGTGTAATACGCTGATCGAGCCAATCGTAAACCAAATATTAGCATGTTTTCCAGTAATGAGGAAATACATGAAAGGATATACCAAATTTTTTTTTTATCTGTTCGATATTGGTCTTTTTAACTCTTACATTTTATGGAGAAAAATAAATAACGGGAAGAAACAATGTTATGTCGACTATAGGATCAACATAGCCGAATCTCTACTGAAGAATATGCCAAAACCGATTTATAGAGAACGAGGCGTATTATCTTCCGGAGATGCGTCAGAGAGACTGTACGCGAAGCATTGGGCTCATTTTCCAAAGCACATTGATCCAATACCCTCTAAATTAAGGCCGTCAAAACGTTGTAGAGATTGCCAAAAAAATAAAAAACGTAAAGAAACAACGTGGGAGTGTAAGAAGTGCAAAGTTCCTTTACGTGTACCAGAATGCTTCGAATTATATCACACCATTGCAGATTATTAATTTTGTATTTCGGATTTTTGTATAAATAAACTTTTTGTAGTACTTGCGTCTATCACAATTATTGCATCAGGCTGTAATTACATATCAAATATTCCACAAATATTCCACGTAATATTTACTTTTGGCCCGATCATCGTACTACGAGCTATGCTCGTAATATTTACGTGTGGCCCGATTATCGTACGCGGGTTATGTCCGTCGTTGTTAAGCGGTTAACTCGAGCACTGTGTCATATTTAGAAATATCCGATTCCTATTTGTAGGTTGATTACGAAAAAGATATAATAAGCGACGCTAACTTCGATGATGCGTGTCATAGATTCATCGTCATTGAAATAGTTCTTATAAAGTTCTTAATACGAATTTGTTAAAAGATTAATTTTCGTATAACGCGATTCTCGTCTTAACTTAAATTAACCTAAATCTTCCTAAAGTACCTAAAGTAGTAAACTCATTTCTGCATTCCCGCTATGTCTTCTAATGTTTTCTAAGCTTCTCGAAGCCATAGAAATCTTGCTCGTTTGGTCGCTAAACCGATCAGCTGATTGCCAGGTATCAGACACCGGCGAGTTAAGAACTATTAGAAAAAATATTTGACATAAATGTTGGTTAGCAGTTGTCGCGCGTTTGCGGCAGATTTTACACGCTGAACGGGAACCAAGCGTTGTTCCACCTTTTTCCCCTGTTTGCCTCCTAGTGGTGGTGCACGGGAAATTCGCGGTTACGTCAGTTGCAAGTCCTGCTCTCGGCGTAAACGCATGACTCGGAGAGGCTGACTACTTTGACAATTAATAGCCAGGAAAGCCCGAAACACCTGGATCGCGCTGGTATATAAGTATCATAAATGTTGGCAACTCAGAAACAAGCTTTCCGTATATCACGCGGACTGTTTCCAGCGTTATCCAGCCGAGTTTATACCCCGGTGTAGACACATCGCCGGAATTTGTGTCGCGAAACGAGGGCCACGCAGTTACTATGGCTTCGATAAAACGCAGGACGCTTTTACGTCGTTCGATTAACGCGTCTCGCGCACATTTTTCGTCCTTTCCCGATTATCCGTCACTTTGCCGGGCTAAATGCAGTCGATGGGTGAAAGGAAGGATCGAGAATAGTATTCGCGTTCCACGAATGTTTGCGAGAGTAAATCCGATCCGTACAAATGAAAAATGACGGAATCTCTAATTCCAAGGTAAAGAGATTTCGCGGATGTTGGAAAGAAATTTCTCGCGAGAGAAATATTTATCCGACGGGGTATGATTTGCCGATCGTAAGTCGGAATCGATCTTCAGAGATAGTTTCGGAGAAAATCGGCGCGATTTTCTACAAATTCCAACAGGTTGCACCCGGGTCGTTTCCATCGGTTGCAGAATTCGTGGGCTTCTCGGTAACCAGCGATACTTACCGGTAATTCCACGGAAGCGTAATTTACAAGCATTCTCGGTATAATTGATAATAAAAATGGCTACCATCGGCGAAGAATTCGTCGGCAGGCCAACAGTATCCATTCCGCGAGGTATGCAGCCATAGAACCCGGTATCCTCGCCCTTAATTGGCCGTTTCTAGTTCCTTTCTCTATCTGTATCCTTCTCGAATGACGACAATGTGCCTCGGTACGATAACGCGCGGTATGCACATCGATTTCAACCAGTCTCTCCTTCTCTATCACCCGTGAAACAAGCATTACCTGTGGAATATCACGTTTCGAATTGCGATTCGGCCAAGTCGCGTCAGGGATCCGCGCGATTCGCCGATCTCGCCGAGGATTTCCTTTTATTTCCGAGAATTTTCCTCCTTCTCTCCTTGCACGGCAAACAGCGGTCGCCGGAGCCGGTTGAAGCAGAATTTCTTCCCGAGCACGGGACCGTATCGTAAAACCGACATTTTCCGAAATTTCGACGTCGCTTTCCACGTTCGTCGAGGACGGAAGAATACGAAAGAGGACTCCTCGGAAATTCGAATTATATCGCGAACTCTAGGTTCGTCGAATTCGTATCTTACTCTGGAAAGAAAAGGGATAGGAGAAAGGAAATTATTAGAATTTCTCGACGATCGAATTTCCGCAAATTGGATAGGTGATACGCGTTTTTCAACGTTCGCAATCGCGCGGAACGATCAACTTGATCCGGCGCAAAGGAATTTCATCACCGACAGACACCGATGTAAATTAACGTGATTGTCGGGGGACGTTTCGCAATTTCGGTTTCGTATCTGCAGGTGCACAAAGGATTTATACCGGTCTGGTTATTGTTGCATTATTAAAAGCCATTATTCAATGAACGCCGGTATGCAGCAGCGCGAACGAATTTTCACGATTCCGCTCGCATTTATTTCGGTCAGGCTGAAATTATAATTTCAATTTAATAATTCGCTTACGCAACATTTATAGACGCTAATAACATAATTAACCGGGAGTCGCGCGCAAATAACGGGGCGATGTTAATTGATTCGACCGAAGGAAAAAGGCGACAACGATTTCAGCGTACTGGAGAAATCCTAACGAAGCACGTGCCGCGGAATCAAAGGGTGCAAGAGAAGCTCGATAAGTGGTAGCGGAAAAGAGGAAGGCAAGGAAAAAGAAGTTGTTCATTCCGCCCATTCACGCGATACGCTGCACCAGGACCAACCCGGTTCGTTACTATTTCTATCTCATTAACGACGCAGGCTGTCGAGACTGTAGGGCGCGTCTCGGTGTCTGCTCCTTTCGAAAAATACGCGCCTCGTTAATTGGACCTGGTAACAGCGTCCTCGTGGCCACGGGTTCGGCCTGTAGATAACGAAAAAATTCATCCACGTTATTAACCATCGGTAAAAATAGCGCGATTTCCTCCGGAGCCAGCCTGCCTGCCGGCGCAAGAACGATATTTTATCGCAATTGCATCTAGGTTTCGTCATTAACCGTTCCCCGACCGAGAACGATCGCGCGCCCACCCTCTTGCATCAAGATTTTACGATACCAGCTTCGTTTTTCCGATCGCGTTCGTTTTTCACGCCGGCTATGAACCGCCATTTTTTCGATTCTCCTCCCGGTTCCGTGTAATTTCGATCATCATCCCGCGAGTCGTCCTTTTGCCTAGACGTCTCGTAAACGCGGCCCGATCGAGGATGGGTATTCGAGTCTTCGAGAGTTGGAGATCGGCCAACGACACGCGTAGTCGCCTCCGCGCGGAACCTTCCGTTTTAAACGAAGGTCACCGCTGTCGAAATCTCGAGAAATTCGCGTTTATCGGTTAATCGGGAGATTTATAGGTAAATCGAGTACCGACTCGAGAAGCCGAACCTGGAACGAATCAGAGAAAACGCGATCGAAGGAAGAGCCCGATATTCTCCCTATCGACTCGACCTAGCTTCGTCCTGAAATTGCATTTTAGTCTGCGAATCTTCTCCCAGCCATGGATGCAGGTCCTAAGAGATTCGTAACCGCCGAATTTCCATCAGCCCGGGAAAGATAAACAGGGAAATCAGCCGAAGCTTTCTTATCGCTGTCAGAGCTC
This sequence comes from Euglossa dilemma, assembly GCA_002201625.1. Classification (NCBI taxonomy): domain Eukaryota; kingdom Metazoa; phylum Arthropoda; class Insecta; order Hymenoptera; family Apidae; genus Euglossa; species Euglossa dilemma. The sequence continues at coordinate 3,919,877 of NIJG01000047.1, read as the reverse complement.
CGGGACACGGTTAGAGATCGGAGAGCAGACTTTATTAAAAAGGGACAAGAGGGTGCCTGGCGTGGTCTCACCCTCGTGGGATCACATCCCTCGCTGCTATATTGCGATCTCCAGGACGAATCCTCCTCGGAAACGGATCGAAGCCGAAGGGAAATCGGTGGCTCGAGGCTCGACGAATAGGGTTGCGGAGTCTGTCCACGCGAGACTTCCTTTCGCGAAGAATATTGCAAAACGAACGTCCAGGGTCGGGATGTCGTGGACAAGTGGTCGTAATGAACGTGCTAATGAATACGCACAATGAACAGACCCTCGTTAGGACACGTGCTGTACTTGCTTGGCCAAGTGAACCGCGTTAGTCGCGGCTTACCAACCTCGCTTGCTCGCCTTTTTAAAGATTATTAACGGAGTCGTAGCAGTCGGCTTTGGAAGTCTTCGCGAGAACCCTCGCTAACCTTATCTCTGTAGCTTTTTAATCAAGAAACCGCGAAACGAAGCGACGCTTCGGCGAATGTTAATTTAGTCTGGACGAAACGATCCTTGAATCGATCCAATCGCGTGTCGGAGATCGCGGAATAATTGCAAGCCGTGCGACAAACGCCTGGCAATTGCGGTGCATTTACATCGCGAACCAGGCTAGTTCTTCGGGCGAGTGCTCGGTTATCGGGATTATCGAGCGAGTTGAAATAGCGGGTATCGAACAGGCGGCGCCGAGATCTCCGGTGTTTCCCGGACAAAGGAATTCGGCTAATAAATTGCATAAACCGCGCGACACTCGGCGCATCGGAATCGCGACGCGATAAGGCGAAATAAGCGAGGCCTTTCTTCTCTCGGGCGCTGGTAAATTTTCCCCGGGAATCGCGGCGATAAATCAGCCGGTGGTAAATCACGCGAAAGATTCGAGGAAAGAAAGAACGGCGCGGGCAGAGGAGTCCGCGCTCTCTCGTCTCGTTACAATCTCGATTTCCTCGAGACGGAGCCGTTAGAAAATAACGAGGTAACTACAGGTTAACGCCGTTATCGCATGACGGGGTTTATGGGGTCCCATCGCCGACAAGCGAGCCCCATGGCGCAAGTATATCACGACCCGTGCAGTTATGTTTCAACGGGGTATATTCCGGTGGCTCACCATAGGGCAACGATGGGACGAGCGGGGATGCCAGTGGATATTAATTGGCTTCCGATCTGCATCCAGACCACCGTCCAGACACCCCTCGAAACAGGTGCCCGCGAGGCGTCGCCGACCCAAACCGACATTAGTGCAAGCTCCAGTTTAGTTCAGACTACGTCCGGCCAAGTACGCGAGTAATTTATCCTCGGAAACGTAATAATCCGACGAGTGAACAAGTTCCCCTCGGGCATCGATTAATCTCCAATCTTCCTCATAGTCCACCGAGTTATCCATGCGTTCTCTCCCCGTTTCCAATTCTCCTTACACGTTCTCTCTCTCTCTCTCTCTGCTTCTCGCACGTTTGCACCTGCCGCGTTCTTAACCTTAACAGTCTTAATTTTCATCGAAATTAACTTCGTCGTTTCGAACACTCTCGCGAAATACTCTCGCGATAATAAGCGTTGCTTTTATCGGCGTTGTTTTCGTTGGGAAGGCTGGTAAACAACGAGCTTGCGGGAAAGAGGGGCACGCGCGACGAGGCGAAGAAAAATCGGCAGCGATTATCGCGTGCTGATGCAAATCCTATTACGGGTAGCTCGTAATCCCCGTGTATCCCTGGGTGTTAATTAACGAAACTTATTTATCACGGCCGCGTGGCGGCATTCTTGCCGACATGGACGATATCCCCGCACTGATCGGCGGCCGATCGGCAGGCAATTAGAACCGTAAATTCCGCACCCTCGCGATACTCGTCGATCTACGGCGATTCATCCGCGCGTGGCGGCCATCCGAACAGGTTCTCGCATGATTAATATATGCGCCGGTGAATACGAATGGCCGGTCTTTGTGCGCCACCGCGTACAAATCGCGAACCAGGGTGCACAGGTCGGGCCTGTAAAATTGGAAAAATTAAAGGATTATCCGGGATTACGAGCGGGAACAGCGTCGCGACCGCATCGGCCCGATCGACCATCGCAGTTTCGTTTCGAATTCACGCGTATCTTTCGTTTCCCGCGGCCTGGCCCGAACGTTAGATCGATTACGGGGGTGCGAAAAGGGAGAAGCAACGTGCCGGTACGGGCCAACCCCTCAAGCTTTTCGCTGCTAATTACGTTAATAACTTCAACGGCCAGGGAATTTATGGACGCGGTCTAGGGGATGGATCTTCCCCTCTCTCTCTCTCCCTCCCTCTCTCTCTCTCTCCCTCCCTCTCTCTCTCTCTCTCTCTCTCTCTCTTTCAGGTGTGCCGGAGGAAGCACGAAGACGAGGGTCGGTGGTACTAATTCGGGCTGGACCCGACATCTTAACGAAGCCATTCGCGGTAATATTAATTCGTTCGGTCATACTTAATTGGACGGACTCGGCGAATTCCCGCAATTTGTCGCGATTTATTAACGATTTCCCGGCTCGACTGCGGGGGAATAAAAGGCTCGGTTGTAATTGTTGTTTCACCTCTCCTTCCTTTCCGAACGTTTTAATGGATCCCTGACCTCGTGCTTTCCCGCTGTCCGGGCGAACCGCCGCGACGCGCGACGTCGCGGAGCTTGCCCGGGAAACTTCGTTAAGGGAAACGATAATTACTGTAAACAATTTTATTCCTTCTCGCGTTAAATGCCCCGGGGGGAATTATTCAGAGACGCGGAGAAAGCCACCCGGTTCGCGGGTTTCTATATTCTTTCTTATTCAGACAAACCGGAACTGCTTATTATGTTAGAGAATATAACAAGCCCCATAGAAATCTCATTTCTCGTAAGACGGTCGTTGAAAGGTCGCGCAACTTTGTTTCCCTTGTCCCTTTGTGTCTCTGCACCGGGACACTTAGCTGTCTACGAAAATATGGCCAACGAAACGAGTCAGCGAAGAAAAAGGAATGTACCTGCCCGATCGAGCCGACACTCCATTCTCTCTCTCTCTTTCTCTCTCTCTATCGTCTCGTTCCACCTTGATTATACCGGACAGCATTCGAAAAGCGAAGGAGAAGGCGGATTATCGATTGCTCCCGTCTCGTGAACTTTTAGGGACATTTTCTTTTTCACCGTTAGGCGAGGTTGTAACTACGAGCCGAATGGCTCCCTGTGAAGTTGTTACGTCGGGTATCTTTGGATAATAAAGACGTCTTAAGCGAGTTCTCTGGAAGTAGCACGGCAAGAAGCAAGATAGGTAGAAACTTTGAGGCCCATTGTACATTTATGAACGCGAGGTGTCGAAGAAGTTGTCAGAGTGGAAATAAAACGGGGAGTCAACGGCGTGTCCGACAACAGATGACTTTTCATCGAGAAACTTCGCAGACCGTTCGAGTTTCGCGATAATTTTTTCCCCCTTTCTTCCTTTTTTCATAATTCACGAGAGAAACTTGCCGCTGTAAAAAAGATCAACGAGAGATGCTCGGGTACGCAGGAACAAGCACCCTTGGATCTGTGTCCGATATTTTTTCCATCGACCCATCGATGGCTCGTTAACAGCTCGCAACAGCGTAACTGGACCGAGATACCGCCCATCTTTAAACTCGTTTCGATGTTCGAACGCCGGGTTTTAATTACGATGCTTCGCGACTCGTTCGGCTACGAAATCCCCCTTTAAATCTACCGTCGCCTTCGAAATTGCCGCTCCTAATCTCTCGAATCGGAAACGACCCACAGGATTTCAGTCCAACGATAACTCGGAGATATCCGAATTTTATTGCAGATTACTCTACGCGCTCAAGTCGAAACGTAGGAACGAAATTTTTCCCTCGGATGCTCGGTTTTCGAGGAAATCCGGTTCCAAACTTGGATCAACTCGTAATCAAACGCGACCGTCCGCTATTTCCAAAAGCGAAGCTTCGAATGGAAGAGCTCGCCTTTTCCCTTTCGACTTATCTTCTCGCGTAGAACTACGACTCGAAAAAGCGATATGCGCCCATTTCCTTCGTCGAGCTGGAAAAAGAGGGACCAACGGTAAATATCCTGTTTAACGGGACAATACCGATCACCGAGACGAGTGGATCGATATGGAAGAAGAGAAGGCCATAATCCAGTGTAAGCCGATGACTATCGCGATTTTCCTATTTTCCAGGAAACATTCGTCGTTGGTATGCGCAACGGGCGCCGTCTATGGGGATAATGGGGGAAGCGAAGCTCGGAGGGATCGCGACAAAGATGAGAGAGCGACGGAGTTTAAAGGAAAGCTTGACTGCCGAACGACTAATAACATTACCTTCCGCCTAATCATTCTCGCTCCCATGAACGCCATCCAACTCCGCGCCGTCAAACGTTCGCCGTTCTCGACCTTGCAGCATCCCCCTCGTGCAACCACCATGCCTGTATTCGCGCCGGATAATTTCCGAGGCGACACCTAATTATCGGGAAATTCTGCGACTAAGCTTGTCTACGGACATCCACCCCGAATCCGCGTGCTTTTCGAGACAGACAGACGGATAAGTGGCGGGATAAACGGACGGATTAACCGCGGCAACTTTTGTACAGTCGAGCCAACGGTAGCTCGCTTTTCGTTCGCTGAAAGTCGCGGGACGAGATACCGGGATGATGGTTATGGTTCACGGGTAGAGAAAGTCGACTGTGTTGCGTCGGGGATCAATTTTCCGTGAAATTCCTTTTCCTTAGAGGGGAACCAGCGCGGGTGTTCCGAGGTTCTCAGACTCGCTCTCGTTCTCTCGTTTCGCGCTGATTTCTACTTTTTGTTCTTACTTAGTTTGTTCCAGACTGATGTGCCTTTGCGTGCATGGTAATTTATTAATCGGTAATTATTAATCTTTTGCACTCCATAGGCGAGCCTCACTCACCGTTTAATCGGATTCTAAACGTTTGATTAATACGTCGAATTTGAAATTACCCGAGGATGCGTGGAGCGTCGAGGGAAATAATTCTACGGCTTAATTTCTATTTAATTCTATATTATTTCTATATCTATATCTATAGATAATATATCTATTCTATATCTATATATTTCTATTAATTCTATTATATTATATTCGTTTAGAAGTATCTTTATGGTGGAAAGTCTCGGTCTTGCTATTTTTATGTCACGAAGAAATCGCCGAGTGGAAATAACATTTTGCGAGATATTTTCGTATCCTTTGATCGTATAGAGATCTCGAGGATTGTTGTCCCGTCGGTATAGGCTCCATAAGTTTCGCCATGAATCGGGTATTTTTAACTTTCTGTTCCAAGTAATTAATTTTAAAGGCTGTCTAATGACCCGTGGCGTGAAAAATGGAAATTGCTCTACTTTCGTGTTTCAAATTCCACCGGCAACGCACCCGTAACCAGCGATGATGTACGGGATATATTTACCGGGAATATTTCGAGAATTTTCGAAATTTTCAGTCCCGTTTGAGGGTTAGGCTAGGCATCAATCGTGGCTTGTAACTTCTGCGTGCATTAACGTTCGTGTCTTTGCGGAAAATGTCTTTAACGTGCCGATATCGCGACGAATTTATGGCCTGTCATCCACAGAAGACAGTCCGCCGTACCTGTTGATGGTCCGATAAATAAATCTTTTTGTCAGCCACGGTGATTTCGAGCGATTGAAAATTTATGCCCGCTGCTGGCAATACCCGTGCAACACGGTAGCCATGTGATTATCTTCGATTCCTTGCTCGACGTAATCCTCGTCTGTTCGAATTTCGCGAATCACCGCTGTCGATCAAGGATTTCTTTCGACTGGAAGAATTCCAGGTCGATTGGAAACCAGTTAGAATCCGCGGGATCGCGAATTCTTTGCGATAAAATATCATCGAACGTAACCAGGAATGCGACAATCGACTATACCGGTATTCAAATCTTCGCGCGATAGTGCGAGCTTCGATTTAAATGCAAGAAACCAAGAGTGTCACTTTCGTTTGGGAACACGCGACGCGGAAAATATATTCCGCGTCTGCGACATTTTTCAATGCCGAGATATTCGAGATGAAGCTTTCGGGAAATTGATGAAAGTGATATCCAGAAGCATAGGTCGATATCCATTTTGGCCGACAGAGAAAAGGGAGAGATAAAGTGGAAGGACAGGAAAAAGCGGAATGTTAGGGAGAAAGTAAAGACGCGAAGGAGAGGAAGCAGAAAAATGTCGCATCGTTACAGGAACGATAAGCAGGGTTCGCGAAAGAAGTTCCGTGGCCGAAGCTAGAGCCTTAGGCCGGTCGAGAATTTCGAAATTCGAGTTCCACGGGAGTTTATCAGCCGCGAAGCTGGATAACGACTGGATAGCGGCTTATCGTGCCTGCGTGATATATAGACCGTGGAAAAACTTGCTAAACCGTTAAGGAGAGAAAGATTGCGCCAGAAATTTCATACACGCCCAAGGTTCTTGCGTATTCTATGGTATACGAGTATCAACACGGGAAGCACACATATGCGGCACCCATTTTTCATTACGCCACGTGTATCGAGTGACACGTGATCGAAGTATCGCCGTGTTTACACGCGTGTTCTCCAGCTGACGAGGCTCGCTGGGAAATTTGTCGACTGTCGGCGAGAAAATCGAAATCAGCTCTGTAAACCGGGTAGCATGCGCGTATCGGCACGATTATTCGCCAATTGCGAGTACAGCCAAGAGATTATCCAGAGAGAAAATTTTCGATAATTCTCGCAAATGTTTCTTCGCGGATATTCTCTCCTGAAAAATGATTTAACCCTTTGCACTCCGCTGTACCCTCTCAGGGGACATTAAAGTTTATTAGCGATTAAGAATAGTAATAAAATAATCCAATAATAACTTATTCTAGCACAACTTTTTGAGAAATCTATGTTTCCCTGAAGTTTTCTCTGGAAATGGCAGAAGAAATAGAGATATAGTAAAATTATTAAGATATATAAAAGAGAACAACACGACCATCCACATCTTTGGCGAACATTATTCGGAATGCAAAGGGTAAAAATTTGGTGACAAATATTGGTGAAACATTTAGCTCGTTTACGCGATATTTTTCGAAAGGATTATTGAATTTTCCTAGGAAATTTTGTTCTATCTTCCGGATCTTTGAATTTCCGATTTTTCGAGACGTAAAATCGAGAAAATTCCGAATATTTCGATTTTCGAACGTTTAGAATTTAAAACATTCGAAACTTTTGAATGTTGAAATTTTCGATGCCTCGAATTGCCGTTGTTCTAATTATTCGATTTTTTCAATTTAGAAATCGAGCAGTTTCCTTTCCACTCTTGACGTTACTCTCTCGAACGCGAATGATCGCTTTCGAAGACCTCGAGTGGCGGATTCTTGCGCAGAAAAGCGTTAATCGACGACAGCGTCGTCTAATTACGCAATTAATCGGACGCGACGCCGCTCGGCCGACTAATTTTATCGAAAGTGTAACAGAACTTTCCCGTTTTCCTGCGGCTGGTTTCTATCGCGCGTTGCAACCAGGTGAAACCAACCTGGACGATCGTGTTATCGCGATCCCGAGATCGATACTTGATTGGACGCTTACCTTGTAGATCTCATCTACGAGTCTAGTGAGTTCTTCGGTTTCCATGGTATATACCCCTTCGATGTCTGAGAGCTGCACTTTAACCGACTTCACGAGATGCTCATATTTTTCCGTCCTTCCGAAACCGGATCTCACGTAGCCGTTCCACTTTCGCGAAGTCGATCGTTCGGGATCGGAAACCGATAAATTTCCTCCTAATTCGTCTGTGTTCGTCGGCCGGACCTGCAACGAAAGAAAAAAAAAGAAAGGTGAAAAATAGACAGAGTAAGGCATCGTTTAACGATGCACACCGCCTTGGGCGTTTATTGGCTATTCAGTCTCGTCTAAACTCAACGGCCACGCACTTTACTCGAACGATAAGAGCTTTTAATTCCTCCTTCCCCGAGCTACTCTTTCGAATTCCGCGATAAAGGTCTATAGTTAAAGTTCACGCTGGCTGACTCGCTATATCCTAACTTTTGTTATCCGAACAGCAAGCGCGCCTTCTTCGTTGCTTTAAAGCAGAGTTGCTTCTTCTCTCAATTTGTTTGAAAATTTTTAATTCCCTCGTGTTCTCGTTACCTACGAGACGCGATGGAAAAATTCCTTTGTTCGTGCAATCGCGTTTATCGTCTGGGTTAATTCGAATCCAGAAAATTTCACCGCGTTCTCCTTCCGAGTTTCGTTTGCTCGTTCGATCGGGAGAAACAACGAAATAGTAACAGCGGTTTCCGCGATTAAGTTGCGTCACAGGGACGAACGAACAATGTGTCTGAGGGCTGGGAAATTTGAATAACCCTGTACGGTTCGGGCATTATGCAAATGCGCGAAATCTGTAAATTATAATGCAGAAAGAGGAGGCGCTGGCGATTCAAGGAGATCCTCTGTATTCAAATTAATATAAAGAGGCTTAACAAAGTCGAAACAGTTGCCAAGCATGCTAATGTATCATGCTGATACAGCGCTAAGTGAATTTAACTGCTATTCGCCGGGGCAAGTTCGTACGGGCAACGAAATTGCGCGAATTATCTCCGGGACGTTCCAACCGGGCCAGGTGCAATAATTCACGAGTAACCGGCGCATTTAGAATAACAATTTACAAAATCTTCAGCGGCAAATTCAACGATGCCTTTATGTTAATGTTCGCGCATTAAAATTCCCATCGCGCGATACGAAGGACTCCCAGCATCTCGTTCTGCGTGCTTAATGAAAACGTGTGCACGGGAACGCTTGTTTCGCTGCTAGCATCCTTTTTCTTCCAGTATCAACTGCCTCTGAGTTTGCCTCTTCTTTCATGCAACCTTTATTTTCCGACCAGCTCGCATTCGCCACCGATTTCTTCCAACGAATAAGCAGAAATTATTTCTCCGTTATTTTTTCCTTTCCTCTTTACTTCCATACCTTTCACGGTTTGCGATTCTTCGATGCTCTTTTCATATGCCCGGACTTCTGCGCGATTATTTATTGTCCAATGATATCAGCCGACGACTTGCAATTCACAGATCGCAGAATTTCAGTTGCAAACTGTTCCTTAATTCTCCTTTTTCCGTTGCATAATTAGCTCTTAGATAATAACGGATCGTTTTACTCTCCCTTCGAACGAAGAAGCAGAAATTATTTCTTAATTGTTTCCTCTTTCCTTCTGTTTTTATTTCGTTATCTTACAAATGCGTTGCCGGATAACACATCGTTTCGTTGCATAATCAGTCCGTGAAAGATCGTCTATTTATAATTAACAATTCTAACGTTAAAAGCAAACGAAGAATCCGATGGAATTATTGCTCGCCCATATAGCGAGAAGATCCAGCGCAGCTAGCCTGTAATAACAGTTAGAACGTAAGAACGCGTCTGACACTTGCACTTGAATGGCGACCAGCGGCCGCAGAAATCTGAAAAGTTTTTCATTCGAGAAAGCCGCGTAGGCAACAACATTGCAGCGTATGCGCGCGTTCTCCACGATCCATCAGCGTTTCTCGCCTAGCCTGCGCAGCCTAGGCTGCGGCTAGCATTACTCATAGGTGGTAGGAGAGGTCACGTTTTCCAGGGTACTTTCATTCCGCAAGGACACCCGGTATATACGGCTGGCCGTGTGTTGTACGCTTGTTGCCGTAAACGCGTAGAGGGAGAGCAGGGCGGAAAAAGCGGCATAGCTTGGCCGTTTTATTTCTCGACACGCAGCGTGTGCCGTGCGTGTGCTCGCATAGGCACGCTTAAGGTGTCACGGATCGACGATCGAGAGTAGCTCGCTTGGCTTTCAACCTGATTCGAGAGCAGTTCCAGATCGAGAAATCGTGAAAGCTCCTCCGGACCGTGCTGCAACGCCGAAGAAGATTCAACGATTTCTTTCCTCTATTCTTCCTTTCCCCCTTTCTCCCTCCTCTCTCCCCTTTTTCCCGTCCGTCTGGCTGCTTCTTCCTCCGAATCGTCGCGTGACTACTCGCGCCAGTAGGATAGAAGCCCGTAGGAGTCGCCGGTTATCGCTCAGGCTGATAGAAACCAACGGATACCGCGATTTCCAGTCGACTGCCGTTTATTACCAGGTTATGACAGCTTCCTCTGTCTCCGTTATAGCCCTGTCAGCCGGAGCAGATGCGAGGATAAATAAACGCCGGTTGTGGGAGTGGATTAGCAGAGGGCTTGTCCCGAGTTAGGCCACTCGCGGATAATTTTTCACCGCGACGAGTTATGGTACCGGGAATTAATCGATTAGCTGAAAAGCTTGGTTCAGTAGGGCATGGATGCACGAAGGGAAACATATCGCAGTCAGCTGTTTGTAGTCGCAGGTTCGCGGATCCGAGAGTTTATCGGATTAATCTCTCTCCTGGGACTCTCGGACGTTATGACCTAATCCATTTCGGTGCCCTCTTATCAACTTTATTTCCTTCTCGCGTGAGTCTTCTTCGCTTCGTCGGTCGATTCGACCGATGTAATTATCAAACGAATTCCCCGAAATGAGGGATCGAACGAGGTTTAGAGAAAGAGATACAGGTGGCGCGAGTTGGCCGGAAATTTCGTCGTGCTGATGGGGGGAAGAGGGAAATAACGAGACGGAAGATCCTGTTATCTTTCGGTCACGGTGAAAACAGGGAAACTCGATCGTGCTGTTTGGAAATATCGCAATTGCGCGACTGTCCGATCGCAAAGTGAATTTTGCAGTAACTTTCCAAACGTGGCGATACCCTCTAAAAGCTTTCAGGTGAATTAAATTCTCTCGAAACGTTTACGATAAAATGTTTCCCTTTAATCTCTCTAATCACATGTGCTAGACTTGTTCCGCGTGCGCTGCAAACTTTCGGAATTTCATTCGATACACGCGTTTCCCCGGTATTCTCCCACGTACCAGCGACTCGATGAACTCGAAATATTTCGTTTAACGAGCCCCAAGCGTGTTCCTCCGATTCTCCGACAGCCGTTCCCTTCCCTAACTTTTCCATTCCGCCCGAAAAATCCGATATTCCCGCGCGCGCGCGCACCTCCTCTTTCTTTCCTGGCTCGCCGATGATTTTTCCGCCCGAGCTAACGATCTTCTAAATTAGCTTCCTAAAATATCATTGGTAACGAGTTATAGAAGCTCGAGTTCGTCGCGTTTCGTGGTTCTACGCGTTCGTGAGCCTCTGACTATCGAGCGCGTGTCTCTTCGCGCGCGATTTCTACCGAAAACTCCGCGGCCAGTTTTATTCCCGCCTAAAGCGGAAAAGACTCGCGGAGATTTAGCTCCGAGCAATGAATCTCGGCAGTTTTATAGCCGCCCGGTGCCATAAATCCACGAACATTGTTCGGTGCATTTAAATGTAGATCCGTGCGGAACGGAAATCGGGGATACAAGCGGACACGGGATAGAATCTAAGAAATTGAAGAAGTTTTCCAGCAAGGGGAACGAGTTTGCTTATCGATTAACCGGGATGCAACAAAGTCACGCGCAGCGCGAAGGAAATCGAACGGGTAGATATTCTGGAAATCGTTCCGACAGTCCGAGATTCTCTCGAAACTTTTACCTCGAACTTTTCCTCATTTTTTTCTCTACCGTAGAAAAGCTGTAATTTGCGCAATCGACGTGCAATCGCGGAGACGTTATTACTCTCGCGGTATGCTATTAATCCTTTTTCAAAGAGGGATAAAAATATCGTTGCCCGTTAGAAAGTTGATGGCATTATTTCCAACGGCGTTAGAAGAAATCGCGTGTACACGCAGCTTTACGTACTTTTATTCCGATTTTTATCCCGATATCGATCTGCCTCGATTGAACTGTTTCACTTGGACGTATCACCTGTCGTTATGTTGCCTTAAAAATTTCGATCGTTAATTTTTATCGCCCCGCAATGCCGCCAAAGGGTTGCCACTCCAGTGCAAACTGTTGGAATCACCAAAACGAGTCAAAGGGACTAGTTTTTATTCGCTATCCAGCTGGTTTTGAAAGTACATGTCCAAATAATGACGAGCGTTCAATTCGGTCGTTGGTCACGGGAAACTCTCGCGACGTAGCCTTTGACACCGCGAATTGTTCACTGACTTAACACACTGCCATTGATCGGGCCATCCGGAACAATTTAAAACGTGGCGGTACGATGCAACTCTGACTACTTGACCTTTTGCCATACTTCCACGAGTCTCGCTCGTGATGAGAACTTTCGGTTTGACACGTAATCGATTAACCGCGAATCGCGAATTAGTAGATTTATCTCGCATTTGGTAAAAACTACCGGGGCGTGTTAGTCTTGGCCGCTTCGGGCCTCTTTCCCGATCACTCGGGCCCATCGTTTCGGCACGGATTCTTCCGAGTTAACACGTTGACTGTCAGACGCGTTTTCAATAGTTTACCCAACTTTTCATTATGCGATGCATATTATTTGCAATATTTGAAATATTATTTGCAGCAGATAAAATGAGTTATAAAATCATGTTTGAAGCAGTATTCGAGGGTTCACCAGTGACCCCGTAGCGCTGAAATGCAATTAAATTATAAGTATTGTCATTTGTTTAAATTATATATATTTCCATCAATCTGGGCTCGCCGGTCACCGGTGGCCCCCACGGCGCTGTACCCGAGTCTAATGCCGGTCACCGGTGACCCCCACGACAGCCAACGTGTTAAATGGGTTAACCTGTGACAATTCTCGCGTGTACCACCGATCGAACCCCAACGAGGAAGATATTCCCTCGATCTACTAACGCGAACTTCGGTCGTCTACTTTCCTCGTTGTAAACCGCATCGCTGTTACGTCACCAGAAGTCAACGAGGGACTATATATTTATCGGAGCGGTCGACAACCTGTATCTTCTCAAATCAACGCTCTGCTCTCACTTTTCCGCGAGCGCTCCCCTTTCCCCGGCTCGATGAAATTTCTCTTCTCGCCGTTTCATAACGTTAAATAACCAATATCTTTCTCCACGCCGGGTTGCCTACTCTCGCATAGGCGGACGCAAGAATGCAGCGGCGAGAGGAAAGCGCGGCCGAACGGAATATGCCTCGGCCAAGCACGGAGATCTCTGGCCGATCCTGGCGAACAGCTGGCTCCGGAGGAATTAACCGCGCACGCCTTAGACCGTGGAATTTTATGGAAACGAATGATTCAAGCCTTCCCGTCCCTTTTCCCGGCTAGCTTCTGTCATTTTCCCCCGATAAACTGGCCGTGACGGAAACGCATTCTTTCACGGTTTGTCGCTCGTTCAGAGTTATTCCACGTTGCATCGACTTTGCGAGTCGAACGATCGCGGCAATTATCCAGGCCTCGACGGACAGAGGTTTAAGAGAAGCTATTCCCATCAGCTATTTGCTCGATTTTTCGCCCGGGTTTTTACGAGATATTCGGCGGATTTTAAATAGCGATAGATTCGAGATAACTCGGGATTTCGTTCGATTATTTAGTTTCCATTTTCGACAGGTTTATTCGAATTTCCTCGATATTTTGAGTCGTATGGATTTTTGTTTGTCGTCTCCACTCCCTTTCGCACGACGCAGAAATTCCTAAAAGGCCACTCAGACTCGTTCGAAATCTTATGCGCGCGATAATCTCCGACACGAGATCTCCGGTTTCTTTCAAACAGAAATTTCTCGAAATATCAACACAGCCAGGATTCTGTTGTTTCGTTGAGTTAAATAATTAAGAGGAGACCGAGGAAGGGAAAGGCCTATCCCTGGTAACCGATAGAAAGGAATCTCCTCTAGTTTCGTTGCACGTTACTCGAAATCCACGGAATTCGCGCGTTTCATGACTTAATTGCCAGGAGTGAAAGGAATTATGCAATGGCCGGGGCTGCTGTGCGGCGCGTAGATCGCGAAGACAATGCGACAGAGAATATCTGCGCGTCGCAGAAACGAAATGACATCAACCGCGGCTGTATCCTTTACATTCCATGGGCTTGTAATTCCTGCGGCATTTATAGAACGTAAACCTGTTGGTTCACCTGTGTTCGTGAGCGTTTTCCTACCCCGTACGCCTCGTCAGCCTCGTCCGACGCGTACCACCGTGAAACCAACACCCGGCCTAGCGTCTCCAACTTGCCACGAAATCGAGATTCCCGTGCGATGCGGCCGTCGAAATTCCGCGGTAAAACCGTGCAACGTGTTCTACAAAGCCGTGGGAAAAAAATCTCTCTCTCTCTTTTTTTTTTTCGCTACGCGCGTAAAAACGAAATTAACAGAGTCAGTCGGAAGGACGGGCACGGAAAAACTTGCCGAATCGTTTCTATGAATTTTTCGACTGGTAGACCGACGCGTATAACAGCGAGCTAACGCGCGGAAGAGAAACTGTTTCCCGTTGATTGAAGGATATGAACGGAACGCGTAAAATCCGCGGACTAGCGGAAGGGAGGAGCTGGAAGCGGGGCACGCGGAATCCGCTCGGTTGTTTCGAAATTAATTATAGCGAAACGAATTCGCTGAAAATCCAGCGAGCGAGAGTCGGTTGGATAACTTGGGCGTAAGAACCAGGAGAAATGGCGGGCGGATAGGCAGAGAACGGTTGCTCGGGGGCACGCGGATCGAGCATTCCGGAGGAATTCCGGCGAATTTTCGGCCCACCGCGGAAAGAGAAACGGTCTCGTTGATAAATACCGATAGCAATTTCGGTCGAATCTCGCGGAGGGATGGTGGACGCGTGTGATAAATTTCGTAACACGGAGAAAAGCGATTTCCGTGTCGGTGGTCGCCGGGTGATACTTTCCGCGAGAAGCCAGATAAAACGCTTCTTTTCCGTGAGAAAGGCGTAGCTGCTGGAATTCAGGACGGATTCCTGGTTGTCGGTGGCCGGTGCTGCCACTGTGCCGTCTCTTTTCTCCTCGCGTGGTCGCGATATAGAAAATAGACGGAGGGAAAAGCGAGGGGGGGAAAGCAGGCCGGCCGGTGGGGAGAATGAAATAAAATTACGGAAAGATGCGATGACCGGTGACTTTTTGCTAGCCGGCCACCGGCCAGAGAGAGACAGAGAGAGAGAGGGAGGGGGGCGGGAGAGAAGGAGAAGGAGAATCTGCCGGAGGTAAAAAAAGAGAGAAAATAAAAAATGTGAAAGGTGCGCCCGTCGGAGAATTATCGGGATTTGTTCGTGAGGTCGCATTCAAATCGGGCCGACGTTGGAATGTCGTCCTGCCTCTTCTGTCGTAACAGTTATAAAACGGTCCTGATATCCTGCAGGCAGTAACGCACGCCGCGTGTGTATGATTTCACCGACGTACGTGCACCTGCAACGGGCCCCGATGTGTGGGCGTAGTAGCGTTCGCCTGGTTCGCGTGCGGCTCTTCCATGATATCCGTTCGATCGATGATCAAGCCGGATAAGAAGATCCGAGGGTAGCGAGAATTTTTGTAAATCCAGTATCGTTTCGTGTCCGAATCGTGGAACAAAATCGGTTCGCGCATGATAGAACAATTCTAATAGATACACGCGAGATAAACGCGAACACTCGCTTCCTTTATTTTCGTTTCTGTTCGGGTATGAAAATTTTATAAAATTTCTCGACTCTCTCGAATGCCGGTAACACTCAACCAGACAGGTAGATTCGTAAATGATGGAGATTTTTGTAAATTCAGGCATCGTTTTGGATATATGATAGTAGATATAGGATAGACGTTTACACGTTTCCTGGGAAAGAGGACTAATTAACGCGAGACAGGGCGTCTCACGGGTAAGAGTCGTAGTTCTTAGGCAGACAGTAGCCGGATGTAAACATTACTGGTCAAGTTCGCGTTCATTTCCGTGGATGTGTTTGTGTCTCAGTCGCGTGTTGTCCTCTGCCGCGTTCGGACGAAGCGGCTCCTCGTGTCCGGCATTCTCTTCGACTGTGGCACGCGTAGTTGGAGCGTAACCGGTAAGTCGAGGGGTTAAATTGATTTGTAAATGTCGATATAATTCTTGGAGAACGGGGTCAACGTGTCACCGGCTAATTATTCCAATTTTCATCAACTTCCATTTCGATTCGGATATTCATTTGTATCCGACGAAAAAATCATCGGTCGCCGATTTAACAGCCTTTGTCGTCCTTATTTAGTTTAGTTTTAAAAGACTTATTAGTCTTTTATAGTTCCTACTCTGGTCGAAGTGTCGAATTCGAATATCTCGCCCTCTGCGAAATCCATTCGGGAGCACTAACGATCGCGCGAAGAGAAGAAGTAATTACGCGGTGCAATTTGAAAGTTGGAAGGAAGTTGGCGTGGCGATAAACAAAGGAGAAACAAAGTGTCCTCGCGTGATAAATTGCAAAGTTGGGCAGCGTCCGAGGAGTGGCGAGTAGGAAACGGGGTTCCACCGTGGAAAAGTCGGCGACACGAGGCACGAAAGAATGTTGCCGACCGCAATCAATGGCTTGTCTCCTTGCCGGGGATCGATAACGCGGTTCCATTTAAAGGGTGCATTATCATTCGCTCCGGAAGACGCGGAGGAATATATTCTCGCGGAGAGAAAGATCGGGAAAAAACGGCGAGGGTCGGTGGAAAACAGCCGCGACGGGGTTGGAAACGGTGACAGGGGCGGGGAAAAGGTAAACTGCAACCCAGGGAGAGCCTGTTAAAACAATAAAGTTACCCCGATTCTTGCCGGGGGAGCGCCGTTTATCGTCCTCGTTTCAATTTCGCCAAAAAGAATAAAATTGGAAGAAAAATAAAGGGGCGAGGAGGAGACGCGACCGTCGTCGATATTGCTGGAGGATCGCGCGCGAAAGCGTGGAATACGCGAGGATTATGATCGGCTTCGAGTTATCGTCGACGTATGAAAATTCGCGAATCTCGTTGGATAGTTTCTGATCGGTGTAAACCGTTTTCGCGACGATGTATTTAGCGATCGATATCGTCTAAGCTACCTGCGATGACACCTCTTTGGAATTTTCGAGGGTGCGTCTGTCATGTTCAATATTCAGAAGAGAGAATGGTCGGACAAGTTTAAAGTAAATTAAACCGAGAACTAATAAACCGAGGAAAGTCCTTGCAATAAAAAATATCAGAACTAACATCGAGAATATCGAGAAATAAAAATATTTNAGAATTTTCGAGGGTGCGTCTGTCATGTTCAATATTCAAAAGAGAGAATGGTCGGACAAGTTGTTCTTTCCCTTAATTGAACCTTTAAGTAAATTAAACCGAGAACTAATAAACCGAGGAAAGTCCTTGCAATAAAAAATATCAGAACTAACATCGAGAATATCGAGAAATAAAAATATTTGTTCAGGTGCATACTACCAACTAGTTTTCTCAAAAATAGTACAACGCGTGTCTTTGAAATTGTTAAATTTCTCGACCAGGCGATTTTTATATTTTTAACATCGGATTCGGTGTGGAAAATAAAACGGTGGCGGTCCACATTCTCTTCTCCCTCTTTCTCTTTCTCTACGTTTTAACGAGGTGGAAAAGTTTTCAGCGCGAAACCACGTGCTGTTTCCTTGGCGCGAATATTCTCCCTTCCTTCGTTTTTCTGTCCGTTTTCGCTCTACTTTGGAAGCTTCGACGCACTTTGCACCCGCTGTATGCATTTCTCCTCATCCGAGCATTGTACCCTAATGAAACGAAGAAACTAACAGTAAGTGGCGAGCGCTGTAAAGTTCCGCGAAAGCTTTTAATTAGGATTACACGTTATCTGAGACTCGTGCTGCGCGAGCAGCTATTTCAATTACACCGACGAACCTAGCCGAATGCAAGTGGAACAGTTTCGAGTTGATTTCAGATACGAATGCAATTACGACCGGAATTATTCGTATTTCTCGTTCGAACGTTACACCGTTGTCCCTCTCTTTCTCTCTCTCGTTCTCCTTTCGCCTCTTTTTTCCGCGACCAGCGTACTCTCCATTCGGAAAAACGTCGAAAGACCTCGGAGAAATGGAACGTGTAACCGGGTTCCGCGAAATTCGAGTGGCGTTCTGGGCCAAAATCGACACAACCTCGAACCGGTTCCCTCGAGCCGGATCGATGAGAATTTTTCATCGGCTTATCGATATAAATTTTTGTTTCCAACTACGGCTGCAGATTTCCCAGCGCGATATCGTATCTAGGTAAAAACAGCGATTTTAACGGGGAGCATAACAGCAAATACAATTTGATTTATGTCCATGAACGTATGAAATAAATTCACAACTGATCCGTGTCCGAGCACGACGTGACCAGTCAATATCGGCTTAAAAGCGAAAAACATTTTCGATTAATACTTCCTTGGATTCTTTCGATGGTTTCTCCATTGTCTCCTGTTGTGAACGCCATGTCGGCTCGTCGGCACGCGTGACTGCGTGGAAAAAAACGTTATCGAGCATTCTCGGAATCGAGGAATCCAATAAATCTCGTCCGATCGAACGATTAGACTGTCGTTCGAAATGTTACTCGTCTGCTTATTTTAACCTCGTTCTAATTTTATTTTAATTTTTTCTCCGCTCCGTTTCAACGTTGGATGAAAAATCGCACGCGTTCTGATCGAGACATCGAGCGATAAATTCGGGTGGACGCGTGGCTGACGCTAGGAAAAACGCGAAAAACGTAATCGATTTTTTATTCTTTATTATCCGTCGATTAGGAAGAAAAAGTCGCTATTAACGCGGAAATTTCGATCTCAGAGGGATAAAATAGCCACGCGACGGAAACGAATATTCGCTGTGATTAAGGAAGGAAATTACGATCGCGAGAGGTGGATAAAATGGTCCGAGATGAGAACAAATGCGACTCGGGAGGAAATTGTTCTTTAGCTCTTTGAAATACAACGCCCGGACACCTCTTGTGTAAAACCCACCGACAGCTCTGTTCTTCTGCAGAAAAATGTCTCCGATCGTTCACTTCTAATCGAATTAACCGGAATAACTAGCTTGCTTCTTCGCAGACCAGCCGCTCCATTGCTAATTATCAAGAAAAATTGCATATCTTCCTGCGAAATTCCCGAATTCTTTACCACTCAGAACTCCCTCCTGTTCTTTTCCAAGCTTTCAAAGATTCTTCCCCTGTTAGTTTCCGTTTCGCGTCTCGTTTAAATATCATTTTTCCAATGTCCTGTGAAAATACCCGCGCAGAGTGAAAATCGTGCTGCGGCAAGAATGGGCGAACATAAATTCGCCATTTATTCCAGCATTTTTTAAACCTCGATCTGAATTTTTAAATCTATGTTATTAAAATTACTTTACTACGTGCCTCCATTAACCCCGGAGCAGCCACGCCAGCACAGAAAAAAAATGTTAGCATGCATGGAATTACCTCGGTCGTTGAACGCGAAGTATACCGCGAAAGGGTGAAAAAGTCTGGGCAATTTTTGGCAAGCGTGCCCCCTCGCCCCCCGGGGCACGACGCGATTAACGCCGAACGAATTGGGAAGAAGATTTCAGCGAATTCGCGGATCGTTTAGAATCGCGTCCCCTAAATACAGTTCTCTTTAAACGAAGCGTTATTGCCACTCGTGGAACAGTCGTAAAAGCACAGTGCTCGGTTTGCTCGTTCGCGTTCAACAACTTTTCCACCGGAATAATCTTATCCGAGATCTACATAAATTTCCTCAAGTGGAGTTAAGTACGTAAATTACTTTTTTCCCCTTGCTCGCTGGAAGGGCGGACGTAGCACCCTGTATCTCACCTTTATTCTCCGGGTGTGTTGACCGTGAATCGCTAGCGGAATGCTAATTACTCGAACAAGGGTTGAAAATGGCCACGATTATCGCTGCTTGATCGGTCATTCGAGACGCGAACTCGCGTTCAGCGACGTAAGCATGCCACTTTAAACAAAAGCTGTCGCATTATCGTCCAGGGCCCCCTCGCTTTCTTTCCGCTAATTGAAACTTCTCTAATTGCCAGCGAGTTGCAGGTATCATCCGCGTTCTCTGATCTCCTCGATCGTGTCTCTTCCTCTCTCCGATCGGTCGCGATTCTCGAAAACTCTTCCCTCGACGAAATTCTTTCGCGAACCACTTGGGCAAAGTTTAACTTTACACTCGGACCAGGGGTCAAGTTAAATACACGGTCTTTTCAGCGATGGCAGAAATAGAGGGGGAAAAATACGGGAATAATTTAATTTTGACGTGCCTCGTTCGTTGATGGAACCGAGAACAAGTTTCCGGTTTTAGCCCCCGTTTCGCGCAACTTCTCTCTTTTTCACCGTAAGTTTTCATTTCCGTAACGTTGCGTGAATCGTCGGTGTTTTTTTGAAGTTCCACGGGGATGGAAATTTATTTGCAAACTTCTTATGCCTGAACGGAACCGGAAGTTCGTATTCCGCCGCGACGCGAAGAAACGCGTTAATTTTTACCAAGGCAAAGTGAAGCGAGTAATCATCAAAGATACACATCCATCTCTGGGGAAAAAATCGGAGAAAGGAGAAATTTGGTTTCCGGTTTGCCCGCTTGAGCAACGATGCGGTTCCGAAATTACGGTGAAATTCTTTTATGATTTATATTTATATATTTTCTTACGTTGCCCTATAGGTAACGTCGAATTTTTATTCTATATTTAAAAATATCGATGTTAACTCTTTGACTGCGGGTATATTTCGCCGCCAACTAACGCGTGCAGTTGGGCGTTTTCTCGTGAACCGTGCGGGATTTTGGTCATTCAGTAAAATCGCGGTAAATCGAAAACTATTTCGTATTTATCAACGAAAAATTTTTATTTTACACTTAAATATATACATAAAGAAAAAAGCAATAATAAAAAACCG
>NIJG01000047.1:3875371-3892224 GCA_002201625.1 Euglossa dilemma | reverse complement strand
AACTCGTTACTCGCTTATAGAGGACTAATTTTTATAAAAATTAACTTACCTCCGCGATTTTTTACATGAAACTAAGGAAACAATGTTAGTGCAATGAACCTTCCGTTTATAAGAATTGGTCAACCGTTAATTGCGTGTTGAATGTTGCCAAAAAGGTGGGATACTTTTAATCCCACTGTGCCCCAAAGAGTTAATTGATATATCAAATTTAAGGTAATGTAATAACAATATGCGATATATCGAAATCAAATCATTTTCCGTGTTAATTATTATACGATCCTTTATTTACCACTCAAAGAAGTAACGCCAGTTTTGTAGCAGAAAATCTGTATGTTTCTACTCTTCTGTGGCCAAAAAATCGTCCAGTGCAAAGGGTTAATTCGCATTTGGTATTATATTCACATAAGGTATTCATAAATATTATATATTTTATTGAAAATATAAGTGATTTCACCGTATGTCTTTTGTTTGCTCCGTATATTGGAAACGTTGTTTTTTGACCTGTGTGTCACCGATACGATTCTACTCTTGTACGATAAATATCGTGTTCTTCCATCGCTTACGTTTTATTTCGCTATAATCTCTGAAGAATGAGGTTTAACCCAGCTCTATCGGAATTACATCAGAATCGTATGGTATTTTTGTCTTGCAACCGGAGTTTGGAGAAATTCTACAATTTTTACGCGACTTTATTGAGAATGATATTAATTCGTTTTTGACAATTATTATGGCGGAAAATATACAAGAGTAATTCGTCGCCAGTTCTCATCGAATATGGGAATTATTGGTATATTTATCGTGCGATCAAAATTTTGAGGAATTCTACGATTTTGGTGTGACCTCGTCGGGAAGATTAATACTAATCCCACCACTGCTTGAATCGCTATTTTTAATCTCTCGATTAAAAATCCCGTACTCAACGTTATCGCTTTGGTCACTTCACTGCGTGACTTGTCTTCGAGTACAGGTATAATCAATTTTTCAATATTTTCTCTTGTTCTCTTGTAGGATTTTTCTTCTTTCCAATGAAGTTTGACATACTTAGCATTTTATTAATTTGCAAATTAGTAAGGGGATTCGCGAAATGCCAACGAAATAAAAGAAATTCAATTCTGTTGGCGAATTGTCATTGATTAAATGCTCTTTAAGCTTGCCGAATTCTAGGTGACAAACAAGATGGTGAATATATTTAGAATCGGTCGTTTTTAGGAAATCAAATTAAAATTCTCATTGAGATTTTATCGGGATGATCGATTTGACGAAGGAATTCGGAACATTGGGAACATTAAAAATTCGAATTCGTTGCTAAATCGCATCCGACAATGACGGAAGGAAATTTTTATTAACCCTTCGCGTTCGACGATTTTTTGACTACAGAAGAGTAGAAATTTACAGATTTTCTGCTATAAAACTGTTGTTTTGAGTGGTAAGTGGTAAATTATTTGATTTCGATATCTCGCATATTGTTATATTATCTTAAATTTGATATATTAATTAATATGGGCTTTCAAAATTTTATGACGACTGATAGTTGCCTCTCGAGTGCAAAGGGTTAATATTCGGTACACCTTTGAAAATGTTCGCTTTCAAGGGATCGCGTGATATTTTCCAACGGCGTCGCGGAACATAAATCGTTACAGGCGTCGTTCCGATAAAAAATTTGTCTCATTAATGATTTAATATTTTTCGAAAATCGAGCGACCCGTACTTCGCCGAATATTTGCCGTTCGATTAATATACGACGCAGGCTCGGTCGCCGCAAATTTCTATACAAAGTTAGGATTATTAATTTACTAGCGGCAAGTAGAAATTAATGCAATAAACAAGCACGTTCACGAGAGATAACAGTTTCGCAATGAAATATTCGTTTCAACATACGCGTCGCGGCGATAACGGTAACTAGCACTCGTTTTTCAATTTGCCTCGAATTTATATTTTAAAAACCGTCTTTCGGCCGGATACCACACGCGAACACGTGTGCTAAATATCGATTATTCTTTCATGAATATTTCCCTGACGATTCACAGGTGTCATCAGCATTCATGGCTACGGAGTGGGAGAGGAAAATACGTTTCCATTCGCGCAGCTTTTCCCGGATAGTAGGAAAGCTTTCATTGATAATTCGTCACGAGTTGGAGAATTTTTACGACCGTGCAGCCGCGACGAGAGCCGCCTTTTCTAATTACGCAGCTGGCCCTCGGTGACCGCGGATGCCTCCAAGTTTATGGGGTCATGTCGAAAGGAGGACTCGATGGAATTCATCGGCTCTCATTGGAATGTGGTAAAGGCCGGAATGAAGGTCGAATAAGTCTCTCAACCGGTTGTCGCAATCTCCAGCTGGTCATGTTTCCAGTCTAATGGAGTTAGTAAGTACATGCAAATCTTCGGCTGTGTTTCAAAGCGGCGAGAAATTTGAATAAAATCGTGCGGGGAATATGACGGAAAGTGGAATAGATAGGAGTATCCGAATCCTCTATCTTTTCCAGCTTTTAAGCAGCCATTATCACGCCCCGTAACTGGTAATAAAACGATAAATTATCCTCGCGCTGACTAGAAAGTATTAGGTTATCCTAAACGTTCTACCGAACAAATATTCGAAATTGATATTAGATTTACGGGATTAGATATTCTCTTTGAAGAGCAACTTGGTTATGCGCTATTAATTTATAAATGATACTTCGAGGTGTATATTTACGCGAAATTTACGATGTTCGTTGGGATTATTTTTATTTATCAGACTCGGAAAATACGTCGAAACGTGATCTCATAAACCCAGTGTCAAATTTGAAACGCACGCTTCTCTGTATCTTTCAGATACTTGTCATCTTCTTAAATGCACATCGTTGTTTATTAAGTACTGAGGATGACTGTTGTTTTTATCGTAAATTAAAAAGAATGAAACCTCTCGCTAAGCTTCTGTCGAACTTTAACGATGAAACTCGAGGAAGTTCTTATTTTCCCGGCTAACTCCTTACTTTCCTTATTAAGAAGTTATTAATTGGAGATACAAAGCAGATCTCTGCGCTGTCCTTTCCCGTCGCAAGGGCGACTGGGAAAAAGGATTATTTCGCGCGATTATCGACTTCCCTTCGAGAGCTCGCCGATGTCTTTGACGCTGGTTATTTTATCGGGACGCCGGCGTGAAGACGCGATTATAAGTTTTAAACGAAAGTTTCACCGTGACTGCTATCCAAATGCAGGAATCGAGGGCAATCTACGCCGGCGACGACCCACTTGCGCCTCGAATTTATTACTCGCATCCGAACCCTATCATCTTCGATCGGTGAAATAGCTTTTCCTCCTGCCCGCGACGCTTATTTTCGTCTCACCGGCGTCGCTCTCTTCTGTCTGACCTTCGGGCTTATCTCGTCTCGCGACCATACTTTCCTCCTATTTATCAATCTACCTCGGCATCTCGACGAAACCTCTGATTCGTCGCTTATCTATCGTCGCTTATTTGATACGGAAAATTCGCGAAAATGCGATTTTACGAATTCCCGAGTCTCGATTTTAATTGCAACTTCACGATTACGTAGCAATCGCAAATCGCGATACAGTTTATCATTACAGTTGCGCGATGCCATTGATTCCGTGTCCTAATTTATTATCTCTTATTATAGCTTTCTTCTATTTCCCTTGCGAATAAATTCTCTCTTCCAACTAATCTCAGAGCCTATTCTAAAAGCATTCAGGAATCGATAAAATAAAGTAAATTAATCAACGCTGTTGGTTTAAGGCGATAGATCCCTCAAGGATCTATGGATCGGTGGAGAAGATCGTTCGCATGGTTAATTAGGCAAAATTATGGAAGAAGCGTAGACAATGGCAATTATATGCATCTTTTCCCTCAGACGTTCCTTAAAAAGCGTATTCCACTCGGTTTGTTATGCAAACGAGCCGGAGCTTTGTAGGGTCGACACGAATTGCAGCCTCCCTTGCGGATCAGCCTGAAAACACTTGGTCGAACAGAACGAACTGTCAAGCGGGGCACGTATGTTCCCTAATTACACGCGCGGGACGTGTGCGTACACCGTTTCGAACAAGTCCGAGGCCTAGGTACATCGGTTCGTTACGCACCGGTTCGGGCTGCAATTTACGCAGTCGTTCGCCATGTCCGCACACCCTTGTACGCGTTAATCGCGACTTATTCCGATTCTTCGATTGGCTACATATCGACCATCCCGAATCCCTTCCGTTTTCTCGTCGTTCTTTTATCGCTGCTCGCTGGGAAGAGGAGCGAGAAAAAAGAAAACGCTGGAAAACAACGCGGAAGAGGTGTAATTAATTTCGAAATTATTTCATTTGCCACGATACACGGGTGTATCGCTAAAGCGTGGTATATTTCGTTTAAATAATTCCCATATAATTCTCTTTATCTCCCTGTTTCTTTGACGCAACCAAGTGGCGGCACACCGAGCCATTTATTTAGTTATTTATTTAACCATTTCCTTCGCTTTTCTCGTTCACGTCAAGCTATCACCGATCGTTCTGGCTTAGAATTCCTTTCGTTCAGCTCGCGTTTCATACTTTGCACTTGTTATTTTCAGGGTTTCTTTCGGAACATCGGCGTTTCCTGGGCTTCCTCTCGACTCGTTGTGCAACGAACGATCGTCGGGATGGAATTACATAAATTAATTAATTAACTTGAATTTACGTTTCCGGTCCGTGGCTCGGTCGACAAGATTAAGGAAATTTTTACCGATTTTAAACGCCCGTTGCGTTCGGTCTCTTTCTCCAAGTATTTCCCAAAGAAATCCCGTGTCGAGGAAAATTTCGAGCGCGTCGAGAAAGGTTTTCTCGGCTACCTCGTTTTTTCGCCAATTTTCGGAAAAGTGCTCTCTAATTAGGGTTTACTCGGTGGCATATTCAAGCAGAGGAAAGCGAGATCGAACAAAAGAAAGTTGTTACGCCGCGGCGCGATTTCCGCTGTATCGTCTGTTGCTCTTTTCACCGTGACTACTTTCTTCTGTTTAATTCGAGTGTCACGCGTTTGTGCACCGTGTCAGTTTACGTAATAGCTTGGCTCCGAATGCACGTAAGGCGTTCTCTTTGTGATCGTCGAGGATTATTAAAACGGAAATACGCCGCCGCGTATAAATGGCGTCTCGCAATGCCCGAGCGAATATGGCCGCTCTCTGCGGGACATTTCGAGCGATTGCGCGTCACGCGATATTAGGAAAATTGACAGTCATCGGACGCGATCGGCCGAATTGATGCTCCGGGAAATGATGCGAGTTAATCGTGATTTCGTCTGATCAGACTTGAATAAACTTGCTTGCGTTTCGCCTTGCTTAACGATCCTTGTTCGTGATAAATTGGCCGCGCACTGTCTAAACTTTGCACGATCTCGAGGCGCATTGGACATAATTTATTGCAACGCTGAGCGATTAAATTTCATTTATAGCAGTCCCGTTAAAAATAATAAATAGTCAATGCCTCGGTGGATCGCTGTTTCAAATGCGGCTTCGATATCGAATATGGGATCATTTCTTTTGCGAGTAGCAAATATATAATACTCTCTAGATTCTTTCTGAAACACGAATTTAACGTAAACGAATCCAATTAGTTTTTAAAAAGAAAACTGCACTTTGCAGACGGCAAAGCACCAATAACATCGTCGGCTTTACGAGGCGGATTAAAATCAATCTCCGTAAAAATCGAAGCAATCGGTACAACAGTTTTTAACCCGTCTAATTGAAAAGAGTTAAAAACACATCTTTTCTCTACACTAGTGTTACATTCACGTCCAAGTCACGAGCAGTTTCGTGCGTAAGTACCTTTGACATGAACTTTTCTGTCACTGTAGCCATTCGACATGTAAATCACACCCGTTGCGTAATTTCAACGTGAAAAATACCGATTTACTTGCGGGGATCTATATTGACGAAGACTGTGCCGTTCGCTGAAACAAATCCTATCGAGCCTTTGATCCTGCAAACACTTTCTTCCTGCGCGATTCCGCAACAAAAGCCAAAAGCAAAAAAGGCTCAGGTGCACGCTTCAAAGACACCGTGGGAATTAATTACAAACGGTGTTTAACGGGATGAAAAAAAATTTTAATACGAAGTCACCAGCGTCGCGATTACA
Organism: Euglossa dilemma; assembly: GCA_002201625.1. Lineage (NCBI taxonomy): Eukaryota > Metazoa > Arthropoda > Insecta > Hymenoptera > Apidae > Euglossa > Euglossa dilemma. The sequence goes on along the minus strand of NIJG01000047.1, from coordinate 3,886,137 downwards.
CGTTCGTTAATTACAAAAAAAATATCCCTTGACGATACTTGACGGGACACTCGCGATCGTTGCCGACTAGCGTCGAGTCGCAATTTACAGAGTCGTTTGGCGTGCTCCAACATGGTTAACGCTGCAGGCGACGGCGCGAGCTCCTCGTCGCTCGGTCTGATTAGGCTTGCTTATGCTTCATTAAATTTAGCAATGACTGCTCGAAGGGAAATTACGTTAGTCTAAATACGGCATTCAGAGGTTGGGAAATTTTCTCTTTCACCGGCGCTCGCCTATTTCCATGCGCGCGTCGTTTAATCTCACCGAGCAGCCAGTTTTCACATCCCGCGAATTTCCCGCGAAAAATCTCTCCAAAGAGATGTACACGGGGCTCGCAATTAAATTCGACGCGTCGGTGGGCTGTCATTGAGTTCTCGAATAATTGCTTCGACTTCTACTCGAATTTCCCGGCCCAGCGGACTCGCTCCTTTCAGGCGGCGTCGGCCACGGCGTCGGTGGCTTTGAATATCGCGAGAAGGCACAGGGTACTTTTCACCGTGCAAGCACGAATGATCTGGAGCATGCGAAATATTCGCCGAGGCCCCGACGCTGCGCGAACGCAGCCAGGGAAAACAACGATATGACTCATTGTGTCGCAGATGTTTGCCAGTTGCCTAATTCCACCGCAATTTGATTACTATTCGCGAACCTCAATTTCCTTGCCTCTCGTTTGTACAACCAAAGCTGTTTGCCCTCGTTCCGTTGTTAAATACTGGAAATCAAGCGTTTCCAGAGGCTCCGCGATAAGGGAGCCCAATTAAATCCTGTTTTTTCCTTTTTTTTCTTTCTTTTTTTCCTCTATAGAAAAGCAATTTTTAGATCGAATAATATTTACCTCGATATCGTGCTTTCTTTTAACGGTATTATACGCGTGTTGTGTATTTTTATTTTCTCTCAAATGTTCCGCTTTTTTCCAACGATATAGATAGAAGCTTGCCTTTGCTCGATTACGTCATTTCGAAATTCTTTCCTGTTTTTAAATCGACCGATTAAACCGACTAATAGGAGAATCTGAAGATCGAGAGAAGTAGATTCGGAAATTCCCCGTGTGATGCTCGAATGTAATTAGGTGAGAGTTTGGTGGGAAAAATTCAAAGGTGAGCAAAGTTGAAGTCGGAGTTAAATTCGTCGTGAATATTCCAGGCGAGGCAAAATGTTGGCATAGTTGTTAATCAAACACGCTGTAATTGACACCAGTAATTTGCAGCATCTTGAGAAGCATGCGACGAGAAGCGTCGCACGGCAAGCTATGGCCGCGAGCGTCGGTTTAAGTTGTCCTAACTTTGTCGTCGTTAGTGTGGTTATTACCTCGTGTTAGGTTAGACACATACGACAATATTAGTGTAACACACGAATCGCTTAGACTCTCAACGAAAATATACTTTTTATTAATCCTCCTATATTTTTCTCTCTAATTCCCACAATTTTTTCATGGAAAGATAAAATAATCTCAATTGTTCCACTTTCGTTCTTCGATCTAGTAATTAACTCTATTGAGATTGGAACTTCCAAAGCCACTGCCGATAAATGATTTCCAACGATTTACGATTTATGTCGTTTTAGTAACTTCGGCGTGACTTTCGCGACACTAAAACGCGAATAGTACTTCGTCGACTTGTTATATATTTACAACCGTTTGTCGAATTACTTCTCGAGCGAAACGACGAACGAGGTGTTTAAAAATTTTACTGTCCTCGTCACGAATATACCGCCGATTGCGCGACGATATTTGGTATCGCAGAAACGAAACACGCGCGTAATAATTTCGCGTGAAGCAGGAAAATTCATGTGCCGCACGTAACAAGCGTCTTCCAAAATTCCTGCATCGCGCGATTTTCCCTCGCGTTTCGCCACAGTTCGCGCGCAGAAATCTTATCGCGCTCTCTTACAACGTCTCGTAATTTCCAAACCCACGCGAAAAGCGCTCTTTCCACGCGAGAAACTTTCTCCAATTTCGTTCCGGGCATTTCCAAACGGCGAATCGATCGTGCGCTCGCTTTCTCGAATTTTTCAAAGCTTCGCCGAGCGGAAAGACGCGCGATAATCATCGGGCGCGCGAATTATCAATCGTAATTATCTCTCGTTTTTATCGGCCTTGTTTCCCGTCTCGCCGTTGTCCACGTGTCTTCGACAATCTTAGAAACGCTTAACCTCGTGCGGGAAAAATGTGGAATAAGTGGGGGAAATATAGGAATAAGAGCGTGGACAAACGTGCCTAGAGGCCGCTTACGCGTCGGATTGACTAGAATCGCGAGCATGACCATTAATACACCACCGCGTGCCAGTCGTGCTCGATATCAGCTTATCGAGCTCTTCTCTGCGCAGCTTTCATCGGTCCACTCGAAAAGTGCATAACAATTTGCTCGGGGTAGTTACGAGTGCACACACTCGCGCAGATTCGTAGTTTATTATCGCCGGCAACGATACGCGGATTTGTAAGGATCGACCGTTCCACTTGACATTTTCATTTTTCCCAGTTGCACAGGCGGCGATTGTTCGCCAGCCACGCCTAATGCGAAACATTGTTGCGCAGCGGCTGCATATCCCGACGATATCGCGAAAGTTATACAGGCTCGGAAAAATATGCTCGCGAGATGGAAAAATATGCTCGCGAGATGGAAAAATATGCTCGCGAGATCGATGCGTGTTCGCGTCGGTCCCTGCAGGGGAAGAGGAACTCGCGTGATAACGCGGCATCGATCGCGGCATCGTCTCCGATCGATCTCATTGTTTCCAGTTACGGTTTTCAGTCGCGATCTGTCTTTGTTCGAAGCTTTGAAGACGAGTTTGCGGTTGTTCCAGCATTTCGTTACGCCTCGACGCGAATTATTCGCGAACGAGTCGCGAAGCTTTGGATCAGGCTGTCGTGCGAAAACGCTAGGATAATTTCTATCGGGATATAAATTTCACTTTACAAGGAGTTTAGCCCTTCATGATCCAGAGTCATTGGAAAAATGGTAAATTTTTTTCCCACTTGCGCTGGGAAAAAATTCACCGACGCGTGTACAAGAACGGTTCAGTGTAACTCGCTGAGAGGTGTCACAAAGTGTTCGATGCCTCACTTTTGCTTTTCATTTTAGAATATGGGTTAAATATTGATACACTTAAATATTGGTACACTATGCAGTGCAATGATGATCTCTGTTCTGGTAACAATCCCATCTGACGTGCCACGCACGTCGTTTTTGTTTCGGTAACAATCGCATGACCACGTACATACCACGTCTTTGGCGATTCTGTGACAAAAGCATTACGACGTGCGTGGCACGTCTTTCCAGCGCAAGTGGTTCACTGTTTGATCGAATTTCGAATTCGATCGATCAACGCTGGAACTGCTAAGTACACGAGCATTCGGAGTAAAAATTCCGAAGCTATTTCGATTAATTCGACAATTCCCGTCAAACGTTTATAGGAAAGTTGCGATTCCAGAGGTTCAGCATGGCGTAACAACCAATCGAAACATTTGCCTGCGCGGTGCGCGTGCTAACCAGAAATAAACACGACGGATGTCGAATAATGGCCATTTACGAAACAAATGCGCTCTGTCTATGCAAACCGTTCAAATCCAAGCGTGCTCGACGCTTAAAGGATTTAAAACATTCCGTTGGAAACAGCGGTGAAATTCACGGCAGCGCGATACACGATGTAAAAGCTGGAAACTTTGGAGCAATGGCGCGGGCGTGCCATTTCTGCGCCTGGTGGTTTACCCGACGGTGGATTCGTACGGGCATGTTTCATAGAGATAGGTCAAATTGCAAAGGGTGGAGAAAGAGCCGAGCTCTCGTTGAGGGATGCTATATCCGTGCCAGCCGTGCTACCTGTGATTCACCGTGTTGCGTTGTAACCGAGAAACACGAGGGCACTTAAGACCACGGCATCCCGGGCTAACTCGAGCAATAAGATACACTGCTCGAGTTCACGTTCGCGCGATACCTCGAACTTCCGGGCCTGATGCTTCTTGACACCTTAAACGCTTCGTTTTTCACGCCATTCGCCCCGCGAGCAAACGCGTTCTCCACGACTTGGACGATCGTTTCCATCCCTTCAACGCGAACGTACGTTCCTCTTTTCGAGCCCTCTTCGACGCGAATCTCGCGGAAATCTGCTCGCAGCGCATTCCCGGGCTAATTTCTCAACGACCCGATAAACAAACGAACGTTCGAGATATCGTCGTCGTCGTCGACGCTGCGCGTGACAAGTCTATCGAGCAGAGAACGAATCGCGTGTCTCTGTATAACCACGGGGCTAAATGTCGCGTGTTTCTTTCAAAGACACCTGTACGTTCGTCGGGAAAAGCGAAGGGGATGAATTTCAACGGGGATTTAAATTTATGCTCACGAATGCCTGGCGTAATTAAATTTACAAAACGAGCCGACTGTGCGCAGCACGGTGGTATTAATTAAAGAACAGCCGAGATAACAGAACGGTTTTACGTATTCGGGTTATTAGCTATTTAGCGATGAGCTAAATAATATCGCGAGCCGAATTGCAGTTAACAGTGTACGCGTTTTAACGAAACATTATTTTCGAAGGAAGTCCCGTTTTCGCGAGCATCGCACGCGCTTTAATGAGTCTGCCTACTCCTGTCTCTCTCTCCTGCCATTTTTCCCATCATCCCTCCTCCAACTTTATTTTATTATTTATGGAAAAAGTATAAAACATCCCACCGGTGCATCACACGATTAAACAAGATTGATGCTTCGAAATATTTTCCATTTATCGAAAAACTTCTCGTACAACTACCCCATCGGGAAATACTCTTCGTTCATTCAAATATTCCATTATGAAAAGTTTATTGTATTAGGATTAAACAAATAAAACGAAAAAAGCACGCGCGAGCGACGTTTTAATTTTCGACTCCGGAACAGGCGATACATGTAAAATGCAAATGACGACGTGGACGTGTCACGAACATTAGTTAAGAATAGATTTATGTGCTATTTAAGTATACCTATTTCTACCAAGACCAGTCAGAATGGCTTAGTGGTGTTTCCAGTCTCTATTTACTTTTCAAAAATGACAAAAAAAGTTGAATAATATCAATTGTAATACAAAAATAGATTTTTATAGACATTATCAATTAATCAAACGCTTAATTGTTTGTAGTTCGTCGCTCACAATTTTTACATATGTAGATTTTTCATTGGAAGGAATTACTTATTCACCGTAATATAAGCTCCGGATTTGAAGCAACTGTAGCTATTTTCAATAAATTTGTTCCAAACTGTTGAACTAAAGCCTGAAAAAGAAAACATTGGAAAACATTGCAACACTTATCAATTGTTGTAGCTGCCCCTATGTCATTTCATCGCATAGAAACATGTGCCAGTAATTTTGACTGGTACTGGTATAAGTGTCAATAACAAAAAGTATATTTGTTACGAATACATATAGAATAGTATAAAATTCATAAAACTGATTCTTTAGTTATGGCTGTAAAAGTCATAATGTCGTTTCGGAAAGGAAATGTTACATGCAGTAGGAATTTTCAATTGAAATTGCAAAACCAGTCATTTTGATTGGTCTGGTAAATCTAGTGTTAAGTTTACCAGTCATCGATCGCAGACAACGTCGATCTTCGTTATCTTATCGTCGCGTTTAATCGTCTCTATCGTTCTTTACTCTTCCATTGACACTATTATTTTCGTCGAGATATCGATCGGTAATATGTATCCTAGTCTGTTCGGCGAATTGCTCCTCAGATTTTTTCTTCGTTTGAAAACTCGCGCATCGCCGTGAGTCAAATTATCCCCTTTGCGAACAAACTCGTTCGAGTTGCTAGGAAAGCTTGCGAGATTATCCCATAAACTAATTACCCGCGAGGGAAACCGATTGCAAACTCGGGCTGAGACTAGGAGCCAGGTCTTGCGAGATCAAAAGGCTCGATGTACCGGAAGTTAAACACGCAGCCGTCGCGGGGCTGTCATCGGGGCGAAGTCGAGGCGAAATCGAAACGGAATGAGAGCGAAACGAGGAAAATCGCGAGAAGAGCGGCGAAGTATTAAGAGTAACCCCGCGTCTGGCATCGGGACGGCGGGCGTCTTACGAGCTATATCCATTCCACGTGGCTTTGACAGGCGGCGTGATGGATACCGTGAAAATCTCGGCCCTCTCCTACGCGGAAACAACTCGCCTCGCGAGGGAAATCCAGTCGTATGCCGCCTCGTTCAACGCGTCTCGCCTCTGCTTCGATTTAGCAGCGGGTGTAGGCTCGCGATGCAACCCCGCTTGCTTATATTAGGTCGTCCCATAAGTTCGTTCGCGGTGATATTTACATTCCTCGTCACAATTTAGAAACTATATCGATGATTAACGTCTTTGTCAACGAAATAGGAAGAAGTCGTAGAACAAAAGGGCGACTAAACTTTTTCTTGATATTTAAAGGTTTATTCGACGTATAATTTTAAATGGTAAAAGTAAAAACCGGAACGAATTTATGGGACGATCTAATATTTCACAGCTTATTTACTTCTCGACGACGTCACGGGCCTGGAAGACCGTCCACGTGCCGTGCTCTTTCGGAAAACGCTGCGCCGATAAGAGGAAAGTAACGGATAGCCCGGGCTGGGAAATTTATTCGCTTCCGAACAGAGACGGGCCCCTGGGCTAACGTTATTGAAACCTTCCTCCCGATTCCCCCGCGAACAAAGGCACCCCCGTGTTTTCCTGCTACGAAACGTACGCGGGCAAACGCGGAACGTATTCCCTGCCGTTTCGTCCTTCTTCCTTGCGGCGAACCAGTCACCGGATTATCGGGGACGGATTGTTTCGACCCGGGTAAGTTGTTATACGAGGGGCGGTTCTGATTTCTTACGCGTTCTTCTTGCGATCGTTGCGCGTACCTCGCATGGGGATCCTATCCGGGGTGGCTTCGGTTTCTCGATTGTTGCTCGGGATATTTACACGAGACTGTCACCGGTGCAGCAGAGTCGTGCCTACATATTGCCATTCCAACGTTTATATCGACTGCTTTTCACGAGAATTTGCGCGCGATGGCGATAGCGAAAAGCGAAGTTTGCCTCATCGGGGATAAATAAGAACGTTAAGAATTTAACCACTTGCGCTGGAAAGACGTGTCACGCACGCCGTAATGCTTTTGTCACAGAATCGCCAACGACGTGGTATGTACGTGGTCATGCGATTGTTACAGAAACAAAAACGTGCGTGGCACGTCAGGTGAGATTGTTGCCAGAGCACAGATCATCACTGCACTGCATAGTGTACCAATATTTAAGTGTATCAATATTTAACCCATATTTTAAAATGGAAGGCAAAGTGAGGCATCGAACACTTTGTCACGCTTCCCAGCGAGTTACACTGGACCGTTCTGGTACACGCATCGGTGATTCTTTTTTCGCGCCGAAATCGTAGGTTAAAAGGGTTGAGGGATAAAATCTCGGGGAATTTTTGGTAGAAGTCGCGCGGAAAATGAAAAACGTTGGAAGAGGGAGTAGAGTAGACTTGGAATTCTTGGTTGCCCTTTGAAATTAGGAGAATGTCCCCGCGGATGTGGAAAATGGCTGTGCTAATGGAACGACGAGACGTTAGAGGCGCAAGATCCGCGAAGCCTGCGGAGATGTCGAATCGATCTTACATCTCGTCGACGTCGGAGAACAATCCAAGTAGGATGTATATATGCGTTTACATAACTGTCTCCTCCGCGAGTGGAGATAGGCTTTCACGGGACGAGAAGAAACGGAGACGAGAGACAGTCGAGTTGGTCGGATCGAAAGCTTTTTCACGCTGATGCACGTCCTACGGGTAACGCCTGCAGTTAGGGAACGGGCATTAAAAGCTTGCGATTAAAACTTCTCGATCGCAGCATCCCGCGAATTATTTAGACAGCTTGTCGTATTTGTAATAAATAAAACAGGCTGAATCTCGCGGAAGCTTTCAGCGTAAACGGGATTAAACGCGCGGAACTTTTTCGGATGACTCTCGTTCGCGGAATCGCGACGATCTTTGTCGTTGATTATTCGTTATTTCCAATTTCATCTTCGTTTTTAATACTTTCCGCGACTCTGGCTTCTCTCGGGGGTCTGGAATTTTATTTTATTCGAACCGTGTTTCTTTAAGGGACAGAAACAATCGTCGATAACTTTCGAACGAGATAAACTCGAATATTCTTTCAAGATCACGATCATTTTTAATTACGAGTACCTTTGTTTTTCTTTTTCTTTTCTTTCTTTTTCTATTTCTCGATCGACCAGGTTTCTTCGTCAGATTTATTTTAGTACGTCAGTAGTTAGGATAGGGTCGTGAATGGTAGACATTCTACGAGTGTCTTCCCTCCGAAACGTTTTACGCTTGGTCCCCATCGCTGACAAAATCTCCACCCGGTTTTCGACTCTACCCCTTCCTCCCTTGCGCCATTAAACATCTCCGTTTCACGGCCTCCATTAGAAACATCGCAATCTCCGTGTTGCGGCTGTCGCCTTTTACAGGGACAATAAAACACGCGACAGCGTTTCGAATACTCGAGACTCGGCTGCGAACCTGCAGATCTCCGGTCACGAACGCGTCGCGAAAGGACAATCGTCTTTCGACGAACGTAGCCAAAAGAGAAAAGAAAAAAAGAAAAAAGAAAGACGATGCAAACCCGCCAAGTGAAGCGAGAAAGAAACTCGAGGTTTCTGGAAACGAGGATTCCGCAAATTCGCATATTTCGCGAAGTTTCCCATGGAAACCTCCCATCGTCGCGTTACCTCGCCGTCCCATAACGTATTACGCGTTAAGACGGGGAAACGTCTCGGTCAATTAGCATACGCTTTAAAATCCGGTCGGAAACTGCGTGTTATTAATACGTTATTTTGCATAATGCATGATGGAAGAGTGCTTCTTTTCTGGTTTGCCCGGTGATCTAGCTCGTTCGTCTTTGTCTTGCCAGCGGATCGTGAACGGAATTCGGAGGTCCTTTCTCGGCGTGTCGCGGTCGTTTAGAAGGTAAAACGCCACGTTGGAACGTGATTGTGCAAGTATCATAGAATTAGAAGGACAACCGGATTCCTCGAGTCGCTCAGCGATGATCGCGCCTTTTGTTTTCTTTCTCGACGGATTCGCGATTACGGATTCAGGTATTTTTCTTCTTCGTTCTTCCACGCTTCGCCTTTCTCCTCCTCTGGATTTTCTGAAATTTTAGCTCACCGAGCCAATAATCAATCGTGTTCAATTAGTCGCAAATTCTCGTTTTAAATTTATCTATTATTACGGAGGTTCTATTTGCAAGGAAAATTTCATTTTCCACTGATAGGCCGATAATTAAACCGCGCAATTAATCGAAAATCATCGTGCCACGATATAAATTTCAAGGAAATATCGTTGCAAAATTCGATGAATCAATCGTGGAAGAAATCGAGGAATTCTTTATTTAACGTACACTCCGTGATAAATTTTATTTTACGACTAGACTAGGAGATGGACGCTTGGATTTTAACGATGATTTAATTCGCGATTCGTTGGAGACTCGCGGGTGATGATTTTCAAGGAAATCCCAACTAGCGATTAATTTCTCGAAATTTCCGTTCCTGCGTGGAGAAAGGATATTTTTTGTCCTCGTAGATTCATCATCGACAATAATGGCGGGTTTAATGATCCATACAAAATTATGATTGATACACGCGCGATGTAACATTCGCGTTATCATGGCGAACACGAAGGCTTCTTAATGAATATTTATTTGCCGCGTAAAATTTCAATATTAACCGAAAATGGAATGGCCACCGGGGACTTGCGCTCTTTGCGTCGCGGAAACTTGCGGAGAGAATGAGCGCGAATGTTAAAACACGAAAGTGGTAATGGCGACATTTCGCGTGTAATAGCCTGATTCAGGTGTCCCTAATGCACTTTTCAACGAATACTTGTTTCGGTTATGGACGCGGCAGGCAACGAAGAAACTTTCTGCAACGTCCACGTTAAATTTTACGCGGTCATTATTTTTCCATGGTACTTCGGTGACAATATCCACCGATTCGTTTCCATATAATAACAAATCGATCCTTTGTCACGGTATTATTTCCTGCGGTTCGCCATTCGGTTGTTACGCACCGATAAAATGAAATATTTATCGAATATTGATAAAAGTACTGTTCTTTAAACGTAAATGCAACATTTATTAGACTGTCATTAAACACCAGATTACAACAGTCCAGGTATTGATTTAATCTCCGTTAATCCGATGTTCGGATTACAATTTTATATTTCCGACGGTGATACCAATTCTCGTGTAAATTGTATTCGCGAGGACTCGGTGACGTACTCGTGTAAAAATTTTGATAGAAACGTAGGGTAGTTCCCGGAAAGAAAAGCGAATTATTCTCTCTAGGGACGAACTTTTTAAAGTGGAAAAAAATCTATCCGAGGTCAAAATGATATCAAATCAGTGATTATATTAAGTCGGTGCATATGAAATGTCGGATTTTTTTACACGCGAACGTTTGTCTTCCTGTTTTCGTTATACTTATGGTTTTGGCATAACCTCGTTTATATTCGTACTGTCCATTGCCAGAGTCACATTTCAACAGAGGAGATTTTCTCGAAAGTGTTTCCTTTTGTTATTTGATTGGAATTTTCTACCGATACGAATCTAAACGATATTCGTATAATTTTTTTGTACGAGTATAAACTTGGTAATAATGCTGCAAAAACTGCACGCAACATAAACCAAGCGTTTGGGGAGAATACAGTTAATGATCGAAAAGTGCAGCGTTGGTTTGAAAAATTTAGGTCCG
>NIJG01000047.1:3715693-3866844 GCA_002201625.1 Euglossa dilemma | reverse complement strand
AATAATTAATTATTATATATAACAAGATCGAATGATACATAAAACTGATTTGAGAAGAAAGAAAAATTTCACCGAAAATTTCCAATGAAAATAAAGATTAAAAAAAGAAAAGGGTAACTACTCACGAGAATTTGAACCTCCGACTGCAAATTAGGTAAATTAAATGACGCATGTCACTACGTGAAAATTACTTCTAAGTTAAATATTTATTATACAATTTCTTTTCGATTGGTTAAATATTTGCGATGGAAATTGCAATCACACTTGCCGCAGACAAACATATTCGTTGATCCAATAAATTTCGATGAAATTAGTAGAAGCCATATCCAATGTTTTCCTTGTAAAACGAGCCACTACGGTGAGGGGTAGTTTGTTTTCCACCCTATATCTATCGTTGAAAATTCTAATTTTCTCTGCGAGCATAGTAATTGGTATCTGCAGAAGAAAATGCCATTATCTCTTACCTTGCGTATCCGATATTCTTCCATTTCCTCCTATCCGTTGGCAACGCGTGAATAAAATTAAAGGACACTTTTAATTAAAAATAATAATAACGCGAAAATAAAGCACCAGACAAAATTTACTAAATCTTATCCAAGATACAGTTGCTGAATTCGGTCCATTAAGTATTAACATTTATTTCCGCCATTGCGATATCTATACAGAACTTAAACGAGTATAAATATAATACATCGCCGCTCACGGGAAAGTCGTGTAAAATCCACGATTTATCGGATAGAAAATAAAATTCCCGACAAACATAACAATCTGAATTATCCAAACATAAATTGCACGGTAAACGGAAATGCAACAGTCGCATATCCAACTTGTCAAACGATACAAGTGTCATAAATAATACAAAAGTTTATCACAAATTCGTAATCGGTTTTCTACGAAATAATAGCACGAAGAAACGAAAAGAAAGAAAACGATCCAAGCCTCCCGGATATACACTCGAAACGGGAAATATTTGCGAAAAAAAAAATTTAAAATGAAGGAAAAAGAAAGTAAAAGCTTGGATTCGACTGTGCAGAGCGACCAAGAGGCAGACACAGAACGCATCCAGGAGATGAGTTTCACGTTTTCTTTATTGTTATTAAATTAATATGTTGTTCAAGGACTTATACACATATACATATGTGCACAGGCGTGTAAACGACGCGCGCGTGCGCGCACGCGTGCACATATCGTATACGTCTATATACGCACGTATGTATGTATTGTATATAACAGCGACAATTACAATGCATCGTTTATGATCAGTAATAATAATCGTAATCGAAAACCTTACCGATTACTAGATGAAACCGAAAATACCTGGCGAAGTAATCATAATAATTAATCGTTTAATTAGTACAGTCGTTATTACTCGTAACCCTTAGTCCATCGTTTTGTCTTTAACGCTTATATCACTCGTTATAGATACAGGGATACAGAAAAATAATACCGCGCGGCTGTGGTGGAATCTTCTTAAAGTATTATGTATATATATATTTATATATATATATGTATATATATAAAAGGGGATCGAGGACTGTCATTAGAATAAATTTGCTCTCGCACTGATTCGCTCTGTCCCCGGTATAGAGTTTCAACCACGATCCAGGATCTAGCGCGCAACCATCCCCGCGGACCATTGATCGTCGATCTTGAGAAACGTCGGATTTCATCGCGGACAAGATCGTCCCCCCAATCTCCTCCGATATTCCTCTGTCGTTCGCTTCGAAATATTCGAAAACCCCCGGGAAACAGCGTCCCTCGATTATTCCCGATCATCCGTACATCTCCGCGGGCCGAACGCTCGCAAAATTTCATTTCCCCATGCCCGAATCCCACCGTTCGATCCGATCACCACCGAATCCTCGAATTTCTATCCCAAAACCCGCGAGAGATATTCCGAAACGAATTTCGCGCTCGTCGCAACGAACCGGCTTGTCACGCGCGGTTATCGCGTTGAAAGTTCGTCTAACGAAACCTACGTTTTCCTCGCGGCGATCGCTAAAGGTGTACTGCTACGTCGCGACACAAGAAGAAGAAGAAGAAGTAGAAGTAGAAGTAGAAGAAGAAGAAGAAGAAAAAGAAGAAGTAGGAGAAGAAGAAGAAGAGGACGAAGAAGAAAGTCGAAGCGGGGAAATTTCACCAAAAGCGAACGCGAGTCGCTAATTAAATTCAACTCGCAGTCGTGTCCTCTAACGATCTCTAGGTAGTGTCTAAATGGAAGTGTGAAAGACGACGGAACTCGCTCGGCGATGCACGAAAACGATACGAGAGGAGTGTCCCTGTGGAGATTATCGCGAGCAGATTATCCTTGGTCCAGCGATTTCCACGTCCCCAGAGAAAGAGGCGGCAAGCATCCGCGGCGAGATCGATGCACAGGAAATCCCGGACCGCGCGCCGCTTTTTAAACAACTTTAGGATAAATTGTAGCTTTACTTAACGATCCTACCAGCCGAACTCGTCTACTGTTCATTAGCGAGATCGGGATATCAATTTTACACGAGCTGCACTATTTAGGTCCTTGGTCCATTTTCGACGCATACATTTTATTTACAAGACATTATTACTCATTTTTTTTCTTTTTTCTCTTTTTTTTCTCTTATTTCTCTTTGGTGCGTGCATTGCCACGTTACTCTTTCTCTCTCTCTCTCTCTCCCTCACGTTCTCTCTCTCCCTTTCTCTCACCTCTTTCTCTCATTTCGTTTGATTCGCTTATTTCCACTTTACTCGGTTTCTATGCATTAAGAATCCTCTTCACGACGGATCGAGAGCGAATCGTCGAGAGGACCTCCGTGTATATAAATCGTTTTCACACGTCGACAAATAGATCGGGAAACTCGCGTATCCTTTTTGCCCATCTCTGTTTATTATTCGTTTATTTCGTTATTTTATCTTTATTCTTCTCGTCGTGGGACTGCTAGTCGAAGTAGCTCAAACGAATACAATCTGTGTGTCGGATGGTTCATCGGTTTATACGCTGTCAAGCACATTTTCCACCGTGCCTGGTCCACGGAGAAAGGGAGATAGAGAGAAAGAGAGAGAGAGAGAGAGACCAATCGATCGTTGCGATTTCGGCTACGAGGGTATTCGTTTTTGTATCCGTGTGGGTGACAGAGAAATTATCGGCGAATCGATGGATCGTAGCGCGAGAAATGTTCGTTTCGAGGATCGTTTCGTTATCGTTCCCACAACTGACAGGATAATTCCATCTTTTACTCAGAAAATAATTAAGCACGTTTGAAAATTTACCAACGACGCGTTATCCTCGGATTTACCATTCGAAGTAAAGGTAAAAAGATATTTCACGACGAAACGACGCAAGGATAATCTCCGAACTCTATTTCGGGAGAACAAATTATCCTCGGAGTTGCGAATTAAAATAAACGTCGAAGATTAAAAGCGAGAGATATTACCTGACACGATCGGCTAAAGAATCAAAAGACACCGTGTGTGTTTCGCGTTTCAAAATGGACCGATATTCCCAATGAAACGTAGCAATAAATCTCGAGGATGAAGGGAAAAACGAGTTCGTAGACTGACATAAAATTTGACAATTCGTTTGCTCCAATCCTCACCCTCGCAACCCCTTCGTTCTCTCCGCAGACCAAGCAAACGTAACGCAGTCGACTGGGATCGTGCCCGCAGGCGAAAGACAACATTCCACCTCGCCGTGATCGGTATGCAAATATCGAAGCTACTTCTCAGATTTCTCTCGCTCCAATTACTCTTTCTCTCGCCTCGATTCTCCGCTCCTTCGTTCCCTCTCACGTATGGCATGCTATTACCTGTATATGACACATTTACAATAATAACAATATGTTACTCGCCGACAATCGCCACCTCGGTCCACCTCGCACCTTAATTCGTACATTTTTTTTTTTCTTTATGTATACGTGTTATATTTATATACTCATATTTATATATTTATATATTTATATAATCCGAAAAGTTCAGTGTGTCGTTGATGTCTGCACGCGTATGTATGTATATGTGTGTGTGTGTGTGTGTGTTTGCGTGTGTAGCTCCCAGCTGTCAAAGGTCCTGGACCCCCTCCATCCCCGTCTCTCTCGCAGCCAACCCCATCCACGTTGCCCTGTCTCAACCCCCACGTGTATCTTTCACGCCCTTTGCTCGATCGTTTATCACAAGGTTTCTCGAATGCGTCGTCGAACGTCCCATTGTCACGCTTGCTAGCGATACTCGTCGCGAGATCGCCGATTGACTCCTCAGGATCGAGCAACGATCACCACTCGCCACGGGACTCGTCGGTCCATTCATCACGCTCGCGAGGATGACTCGCGCGTTGCAGATCGACATTCACTTTGCACCGTGTCGTACGTGGACCGGCGAAATGACACGCTGGATATCGACAGAAATTATTGCGCGTCCTATCGAGATTCGCTATGGTTCTACGACGCGTGCGATTTTAGCGAAGGTAGACAAGTCGCGGAGAAGAAGTAGGATAAAATTGTCAGGAAAAATTGAGAACGCAGGGGAGGAATTATTCAGAAAAGTTCGAACCGGGAGAATTTTGAATTTTAAGCACAAGAGCGACATACGAATCTTAATTCTCCCTGGCTCTTCAGAATTTTCTCGGATCTGTGATTCGAATACTCGATTTTTACCGTGACTTTCTTTCTAGGAAAATTATGTTTAGTTTTATATTTACCCGTGACTTACTCCCTTTCGCGCCGCACGTTTCTCGAGGTGTATTGAAATTCTCGAGGAATTCATCAGAGGGAAAGAAAATTCGTAGAATAAACGCGGATATTTTCTACTACGGAATAACGCATCGTCTCGCTGATCCCCAAGTGACACGATGTCAATGTATCGTTTCGATTCTGTGTAATTTGTAGATGCGTGTTGAGTGTACGGTCCGGGGAAGTCGAAGTTCCGTGGCAGAGTTCGCTGTTGTGCTATTCGAGCCGTTTAATGATCTACGTCCGATGGAAATGAGATACATCGAACCGGTCGGTAATCGTTGATCGGTTTTTCACTTGAAATCGTGTCTTATAAATGAATTTCTTTTACATCCGCTGGCGAGTACGTAAAGTAAATGAGATGAACGTGCGCAGGAACACCGGGAAACGGCACTTCGACTTGCCCGTGGTACGACGGGAAATCAATCGAAGGCAAGGTTCGGTTAGCAAAAGTGTGTCTTTCCGATTCTCTATGGTAAATGAACGGCAGAGTAGAAAATGATAAGATTACCGTCTTCGCAAGGCGACATGCGTGTACGTGTCCATTGATGCGTTTTACGGAGAACTTTTTTGCTTCTGCGATTCACGCGTAATCGATGCAAATTACAAATATCGTGTGCGTGGTCGGATAATTCTCCCTGTACCATCGTTCTCGTGCTAGCTATACAAATTCGCAACCTTTACGCAAGCGATTAGAAACGTCTCTTTCGTAAAAATTCGCAAGCCGGATGGTTATACGCTTGTCGTGAGTCCCGATGGAATTATTTCTTTTAAGGAGAAAATTCGCTTTGAAGAGGAAATCGTCTCGAAACAACGATTCCTCCGACATGGAAGTAACCACGAGAAGGTTCTGCTTCTGAGAAAAGAAATTAAATTCGAGGAGATGTATTATTCTTCGAAAAATGAAAAAAAAAATTGAAACAGGAACATCGGAGAAGAAACCTTGACGTGACTTTCAACGTAATTCCTCTAATTAATTAGCATCTATATAGTTATTCGAACCTCGAAGAAACAAGATTAATTGTTAGTACAGAGGAACAATTGTCAGAAATAAACCAAGCACGTCTCGCAAAATTCGCAACTCGCTAACGTAATCGCGCTTTCATCTTGGCCAAGATGAGGATAATTTTTACGAAAGAGAGAACAGCAGCGTTCTTACCACGCCGCGAGAACAAGCGCGCTGTCCTTTCATTAATTCTCGCTTAATCGTGTTATAACGTTGTCTCGTTCACACAGAAACAAGTGAATTCGTGCCGACCGGTCGTTAAGGGCTTATATGGCGGAAACTTGTGCGTAGCCTGGTCGGGCAAACGGTAAAAAAAAAAAACAGTTGACAAGGAAGCATGAAGGTACGCGATTCTAAATTCAAGATACATTGAAGTTATACATCGAAAATAGAAGCCGTGATTTGGTCGAGATCCGATTTTTCTTTTCCTTTCATCGAGCATGGTTTTCGATTATCGTAATTGTCGCATTTGCCATAATTCACAGAGTACATTGCTCTCCAATTTTATCATACTGGCCGAAGAAAAAGGAGAAAAAAAGAAAGAAAAAAAAAACGAGTGAAAGTAAAAATGAATCACCGATACAGCTTTCATTGTACTTTCAAATATTCCTCTCGTTTACGGGTTTTCCTTTTTTACGTTTATATCTCATACGTATATCAAAGCCAGAAGACAAGTGTTAAACCAACGTTCAATGTTCCTTCATTTCTCCCTAAGCGTCGCCGATAAAAAATGAAAGAAAATTGTTTCGCTATAAATTTTGAGACTTTTCAAGCGCTAGCGATACATTATACGCAGGGAAATGTATAAAAATCGTTTGTCGGTTATATGAAGAATAATTAAATCGTTACATGCATTTAGTATACCATCTTAGAGTTTCGAGTTTCTCGTGTTCCTTTTTTTTTTTTTTTTCTTTTTCATTTAACTCTTTTTTCATTGAAAAAGTGCGTTTATACCTCAAGACAGTGTTCGCGTTACTCCAATTAACATTACACTTATGCACGAGCGATTACGAATATTTATCATTCGACGATTACATTTATCGTGTTACGAATCACCGTTCTCGTGGCATGCTCAACACGTACGAGGATAGAAAACCATGCCTTCGCATTTACGAAATTCGAAAAGGAACGCTAAGAATCCACAATCAACATGGTATTACTCGTTACGTTCTTAAAAATTATACGAAGGAATGCTGTTGAGAGAAGGAAATAATGCTTCTGCCCGTACATAGTGCTCGGTTCGTTCCTCTTCCGCAACTCAACGGCACTTTGACAACATCGTTCTGTATTTTTCTTTATAATAATAGTCATCCTTAACAGGAGAATCGTTATAATCGAAGAATATTAATAAATCAAAGTCTTTGAACAATTTACTATATATCCGACGGTAAAACAATAAAACAGAACAATGCTCGACGTCTGTAAAATATCCGAAACGTCTTTGATACGTATTATCAAAGAAACACCGATATTTATATGCACAAGTAAGATTTCCGTCAAGTCCGATAGCAGTGCTATCACGCTGGCATAGAGAGAATTCGTAAAAGAATAAAATTTATAATTCGTTCGAAAACGTAAAAGCTACTGGCTACACTGGACACCTCGACAACCCAAGGTAAACGTACAATCGCGACGAAGACTGACAAACGCAATAGTCAAATTTATATTCGCATTTGAACACATGGGTACTCGCATAGTTACGAAGCAGGAAGCACATTTTCCTTCCACGGCATGTTTCTATGATTTCCGTGAACCGATCGACGTAGCTGTATCGACGAAACCTAATCGACTTCCTCGTCGAGCATGCTACGTTAGAATGAATGAGAGATCGCGAATGGCTTAACGCGCGACACGACATTAGAAGAAATGCGTTTCTTTTTCTCTGTTTACCTCGAATCACTTTCACATATTTTTTTTTTTCTTTTTTTTTGCGACGATCTCCACGTTGTGGCACATCACGATCGCTATTGCTATTTTTCGTGTGTACATACTCAATTATCATCGTTTACACGCGACAAGACGCAGACGAACAGATTCATTCTTTCTCTCTCTCACTCTCTCTCTCTCTCTCTCTCTCTCTCTCTTTCTCCCTCGTTCTCTCACTCCCTTTCAGACAATCTTTCTCGTTTCTTACATTTACATACCCGTTATAATAAAATACACATTCACGAATGTCACAGTGTTGCTTTGTTTTTTGTTCTCTTTTTTTCTCTTTGTTTTACCTTAACGCCATTAATCGCCCTCGTGCGTATCTCGTCCATCCTCCTCCCCCTCGTGCCCCCCCCCGCCCCCATCATCTTTCTGCAGCCGATTCTCCTCGCATCTATAATTATGTACAAGGTGGAAATTGATTAAGCGTTCTCTGATAATCGCTCTCTTCCTCACTTTCTCCAGCTCTCGCGCGACGTTATAAAAAATTGATTCGTTTCTACCCTCCAACCCCTTCCTCCCGTTTCCTCTTCGCCGGAAATGTACTTATCGCCGACACTTCCCTCTCGATGTCCCTCTAATCCCATCTGCCCCTGAACCCTACCCCGACTTTACAGAGTTAAGCTCGTCCGATTCACGGCGTGACCGGCGTAAGATCTCCTCTAGATGTTGCAACTCTTGACGTTATGAAAAATATTCTCGAAGACAATCGTGTGGCCCATCACAGATAGTTCCAGCGTCAGGGGTACCGGGCTAATATACACTTTCGACGTTCCATTGTCCCCGTCTGTATCTTCTCCCATCATCCTCTAAAATTAAACTTATTAAGGTCGTTCTTACGTCGTAAGTATGTATATGTATATGTAACAAGAGTCTTCGTTCTATGTACACGTGTCCCTTTCCTTCCCTTTGCCCGATCCAAACGTTTCAAGAGGGCGAGGAGCCTTCCTCGTCTCTAACGATCCATCCCCCGTTCGTCGTTCCGTCGCAGCACTCTTCCGGTTCGTGCACGAGTCCGCGACACCGACGTTCTTACACTTCCGGACCAAGCAGCCACCCTCGTAGCACGATCGTCGGGAACGATGGTCGCGTTACGTTCAAGGCGCGCATCATTTCTTTCCCTTCGTTTCTAATATTTACATCCCACCGAGAAGCACAGGGTCCGCTGGCTGAGAGGCCACCCCGGTGGATCCCAGTGGAGTTATTTTACTTTAAGGCAGTGTCATTCGTCAGGGACGAGTATCTCCGGATTCCGTGACGCTGCACGCGTCAGATCTTCCACGGAGGCTCGAGCTATCGTGGATAGCGTCGGGTTTCTTCAATCGTGATCTTCGTTCCTCCACCGGTTTGAATTCCGTAGCAGAGCCAACGCGATCAGATGCGTACAGGATTTTACTCTATCCTGGGTAACGTGAAAGGATGGTTCGAACTCGACTTCGAAACACGGCCCCGTGTGTCATACGGGTTCCTCCCGCTTGAAGTTGATGTTCTGCGAGGCGCAAAAGTCTCGGGTAAATGGGATACAGTTGAACAGCTTGCACACCTCGCACTCGTACATCGGTGCGTTATAGAACAGAGCTAAGAGCAGCGTGAACAGGACCACGATAAGGATCAGACAGATCCAGATCAGCCAGATCTTGCGGCGGCGATCATACGGGCCGAACGAGATGAAAGGCATCAGCGCGTACGCAGCGAGAAATCCGAAGATGAAACCGAACAGATGGGCGTAGTTGTCCACCCATGGAAGGATACCGAGGA
Organism: Euglossa dilemma; assembly: GCA_002201625.1. Lineage (NCBI taxonomy): Eukaryota > Metazoa > Arthropoda > Insecta > Hymenoptera > Apidae > Euglossa > Euglossa dilemma. Next base: position 3,857,454 of record NIJG01000047.1, on the reverse strand, counting down.
TCAGTAAGCCTATGAGGACCATCACCAATTTCGACTGTGTTCGCCCAGGATGCTTCAACATTGGCCAACAGTGGTGCACCTCGACGATCAAAGTTGCCAAAAGGGCGAAGTGCGCGCCTGCTGGTCCCACCTGGAAAAATGAATCAATTTCGTGACCAAGGGAAGTGATTTTCTTTTAGCTTCGACGCATTCTCATATTTCTAAAACAACCGTGTTAATCGCGAGATTACACGACCACGAAAATACGACAAAGTTCACCGTTGCACGAAATATTCGGCAATCTCGAGAGAACCTTTATAATTTTCCGATAAAGGAATACGATAGGGAAAATTAATTGGGAAATTTGTTTCACAGTGCCGGGTGTGACTTCGTTAGTGGAGCCAGTCTAAGAAACTGGCGCAAGTTATCGATAATCCACGAGACGCAAATCGCGTTAACGTCAGCGACCAGCTTCCTCCGAGCAGTCGGGGTGAAACAATAATTAACAGTATACCGCGTAAAGAGGAAGAGAGAAGGACGGGAGTTCTCCATAGCGGAAGGTACGTTTAACCAAACTAATTAGAACAAATTGGACGGTATTAGTTCTCGAGGAACGGCGCTTTCTGTCCGCCCCCTTATTCTCTCGCCTTCTCCAAAGCGGCTGCCTTAATTCACGAGTGTACAGCTCCTGATAGAGGGAAACAGACGGAATAGAGACTAGAGGGAATAGAATTGACGTATAACTGCAAGTTCACCGAGGTGTTAAGGGGGTAAACTATCGAGCGATAAGACGGCCGAGGGAGAAAACGCCGTACAGGAAACGATCGTAATGCTGTTACCCTTTTCATGGGTATGAGTCACGGTGCAACGCGGTCTCTGAGCAATTACTTACGCCGACTGGGCCAAAGCGTCGATTAAACACAATGAAATGCGCCGGTTAAACGTCCCGCGAGATTATTCAATTAAAACTTCCCCGGTCGTCGAATAAAACTGTGGCGGCAAACTGAATAATTAGCGGCCAACTTGATTTGTAATTCCTAAGGAAATCGACCTTTTGCCCGGCCAGACTCGCTCGATTTGCCGTTTCACGCCGAGCGTAGAACACAAAGGAACTTGGCAGTCGTTGACTAATAATCAAGAACGTCGTACCTCTGCTCTGTAAGGAACGAATATCGCACTGGCCAGATTTCCAGCTAATGCGCCGATGAAGTAAATCAAAGCAATACGCAGCGAGCCTGTCAGCTTCTCCAAGTCCCGCATCAAGAAATACTGAATCAGTACCGTGATAAACAGATGAAGAATTCTGTAAGCAAATCGCACGACCAGACGATAGTTAGCAAGGTTCCATCGATAAGAGAAAATGGCGATTATGTCCGAGTAAAGTCCACTGGAATCTTACCCAGCGTGAAGAAACATGGTAGTGAAGAGCCTATAGAACTGATCCGGCCACTCGGGATGAAGAAAGGGTATCATACCGCAGACGTCGTGTAAACACTCGACCTGAGAACAGAGGGACGCCTCCTCGTGGAAGTAACCGTGCACGAAATCACAGTATTCTTTCGTGGTGATACGACACATCCCATGGATACCGATGCAACAGGGATGCCCGATCACCTCGCACACCATATGCTCCGCCATCTTATCCTTGTATCGGCCTACCGGGAAGTTTCCATTGCTCCGTTGACTCCCGTTTCTACTGTTGAGCAAGGCAAAACGTTTTCCTCGATATTATTCAGGAAAAAAGTTTGCGAGAATCGTGTTACTACGGAGGGAGATTTTGGATGACGAATTTACCTAAATCGCTGATTAAACGGATTAGTTTTCCGACAGATGGGCCACTTGGTGATGTCATCTGGCCACTCGTACGGAGCTATACTAGCCGGAGCATCGCAGAACTTCGGATCCAGCCCGCAAACCGATCCACTTATACGTCCTCCTGGTCCACTGTCCCCAGGTCCCCACTTCTTCCACGTAGATATCGTATTCTAAGGATTGTACCAGCACTATCGAGTATTCTGATAGATCTCTCAACGCGAAACGAAACTTAATACATCGAGGACTACACGGTATGGGCTTGAACGCCATGCAAAGTTTCCATACAGTGCCTTTACGAAGGTGTAGAAATGAAAAGAAACGATAAGAGACAACTATTAATTCCATAGGAATTTACCGTAGCAGTCGATCTCAGTCCCCGCACCAGTTGGTATGAAAAGCAGATATTCATATTATAAACGCGAACTGTTAATTTTCCGGGCAGAAACGAAATTACAACTCACAGAGCAATCCGCTTTGCTCGACTGCACGCAGCCAGAGTCGTCGTTTCTGATGCAGCACGCGGTGTCCCGTTCCCTTTCCCGCCAGACGTCGATCTCCTTCAGGATTTTGATATCGCGGCGCATACACGGTGCAAACTTCGCGCCCAGATGAATCAAGTCCGCGGCCCTGGGACCAAACCAGAAATTCGCTGGTTCCTGGTAGTCCACTTGTTGCAACGATAGGCTGGTCACGAGAACCTGTGACGGAAATTTTTACCATGCTTCATCTCTGCTTAACACTAGGTTTACAGGGATTTTTTGTACACCTATTTCTACGGACACCCGTCAGATTTAGGGTAAAGAAAACTAGATATTTTCTTTGAAAAACAAACGATGGGTTTAATTTGAAAACAATCGCAATATTAACAGACTTAATATAAGTTAATTAAATCTGTCANTTTCTACGGACACCCGTCAGATTTAGGGTAAAGAAAACTAGATATTTTCTTTGAAAAACAAACGATGGGTTTAATTTGAAAACAATCGCTATATTAACAGACTTAATATAAGTTAATTAAATCTGTCATATCGTATAATTGAACCGCACCGGAATACGATAGTAAGTGAGAGAAAATAAAAATCGCGCAGGAATTTGCGTGAAAATTCGCGAGACATCTTCGCGCATGCGGCACTTACCAAGCCTGATCTGTGACTAAGATCCATGCCCACAGGTCCAAAACCGTAACACGCTATCGATATTATCAGCACGAGAACTTGCACGGTGGTGATCCAATACGTAAAATATGGACGATGATCTTCGAAGTTGTCCAGCTGCCTTCTCACGTCTGGTTTCTGGGACACGCTTTTCCGGAAAGACCTCCTGCAATCACGAAACGATAACGTTCACATCGCTTTTGCGTTTGCTATTTCTATCCTCCATCTATCGACTCGAATATGTTCCGATTAAACTATTTGTCAATAACAATCCTCGATATTTGGACGCTATTTAACACGTTGACGCCGACGCCCGAATTCACGTTCTGCTCCGTGGGGCGGTGCAGCGTTAGATTACGCTGTTCAACACGATTTTTGCGCGATAATACCCACTAGGTGATGTTTATACATCTCGACGAGCTAAAACCGAATCTGAAATCAGTTTTTGTCAATTACCCTCAGTTTTTGAGGAAATCGACTTTGAAAATCGCAATTTTTCAACTTTCACCTCCATTTATAACAAAACTACTAAAGCGACACGATTCTCGTTGGATTCGGTAAATTCCGTGGACTTCAACTGATACATTGATATACTATAGTTTAGTTATAGTTTTTCTGTTACATTAGAGCAATGATTGTCTTATTCAACACAGTTCCTATTTAAGACTTAGAGCAACATATATACAGAAACCACGCGCATTGTGCATATTTCCGGTGCGAGTTTCCGTTCAGTGACGGTACTTCGGCGGACGGGGCTGCCGTAGCGAAAGGGTTAATATTGAATGTCTGTTTATAATGCTGAGAATTGAAAAATAAACCTATTCTGTACTACCTACTTTGTGAAATACAAGCGTGACCCACCGTGATGCACGCCGGCGTGAACGTGTTAAAAAATAATTATTGATTACTCCGTCACGAGTTGTTCCTCGAAGATTCGTCTCATCTATTCTTTGAATTCGCCTACCGTTCTGTGTCCTCAAAATTCCAGAATAACAAATTGGATATTCTCGCTGGATGAAATTATAATTACGTTCATGACGAACTCGGATGAACACGCAACTATGTCATTACGCCGTGCAGCCACTATCGATAAATAACAATTTCCCATGGTAAACGGAGAGACAGAGAGCTCGCAGCCACAAAAGCAGTGCCGCGTGTTCGATAACTATATTCCTCTTGGCATTTTCTAAATATCACGCCGCCCTGAAAAGACGCTTCGCGTCGCGGCCTTTTTTCCTCTCATTTCTGATATTTGCCGCTTATCCACGCTTGTCATTTGCGTTCCGCCTGTATCTCGAACTGGGTTGTACCCACATGATAAATCCTTCGCGCGATCGTTAAAGCGGAATGAAGGAGAGACAGCGGGAAAGTTGTTTCAATAAAGCCGCGTTATCGTCTCATCCGTAGGGCAATAGTACCTCACGGAATAAAATAAATGCACGAAAAGCTACTTTCCACCCTACATTTCCATTTTCCTTCGTTTCTTTTCCTCTTCTCCCGGCATATATATTTTTACATGTATATATTTTCCACCTTTTTCCTTCTTCTTCGAGTTTTTCAAACCTCGCTAAAAGACGGAAAAATCGAAATTTTCGAGGTATTTATGTAAAGTTTCGACATATAAAGCTTTGGTATTCGATTATTGCCTTTGCAATGTGCATTCCTTTAAATCGGAGATTTCGAGAAGTTTTAAAACGGATTTAATTATCGAACTCCATATCAACGTAGACGTATGAAAGGATCACGAAAATATTTGCCCATAGCGTAATTAGAGTTCCGTTATTTGTTTTATCGAAATTTCTACCTTATTTTGCTTATTTGATTCGACCTGGATTCATTTTTGCATCTGCACATTTTGCAGTTGTGACAAATTGTCATCAGGTGAGAGTTTTTACGAGGCACGAAAAAATGTCGGCCAATAAAATTATTCGTATGGAAATTCATTTACCGGCCATTTCAAAATAAATTTTTTCGTCGATGTGAAACAACGCTGTATCAATATACAATGACCAGTCGATATCTGATAAACACGAATGCAGAATGCCGAACTAATAGGAAATGCCTGGCTGTCCGCTCATTCTTTTTCCCGATGACTATTTTCTATCGCATCATGTTAATGCGTTCTCCATATTGCGGACAAATATGACGATTCCGACGGCGAAATATCGCAGCGTCATAAATTAACGAATTTCACGTACGAGTATCTAACGGTAATTTACATGGAAAAATGTTTTCACGAGTTTGCAGACTTAATATTGTTCCTGATATTTATGAGGTAATTATTCAATGCATTAACAACAAGCTTCGAATTTAAACATTAAAAATCCTCCTGGAAATTATGGTTATTTATTAAGCGTAAATTATTAACTGCATCATGTTATTTCAACGAAATATACGTAGACCTGACTCGTTATTATATCCAGTACCGTTATATCAATCCAATTATGGCCTTAACAGCCTACAAAATTCGGATTAAAATTTGGAAAAGTTCGATTAATCGTTATTCCGAAAGTGAGGATTATTTTTTAACGATTCTCGGGCCGTTGGAAACGCGGAACCTTTCTCTTTAAAACGCGCTTCGTTTCACGATGATCGGACTTTCCGTTCCCGAGGTATGATCGTGTGAAGACCTCCCTAATTTTTCGACACGTTTACTCGGACCTCTCTCTCGCACTCGATCACTGACCTACCGTAACACTCGCAGCTGTGCAGTGGTCAGTCACAGACGCTGACTCAGCGTCTTTTTACCGTTATTACTCGACGCACGCATTTCCAGGAAAAAATGTAGGTCAGACCGGGTTCGACCCCATTCATAGGCTCGCGGCCGTACGAGCTAAACCGCTACGAATTTAAAGTCTCATATCTCAGGAACCGGATGAGATATCGACTTGAAACAAAGCGCGTTATTAAATACACGTCTCCCTCTGCCTGCACGGTGCATATTCCGTTTAAATTTCCCCCAGTTCTTCTGTTTATATCACAGGGTGAAGTATTCCCACGTTAATTAAACGATAGCCCAAATGCTACCGCACGAACAACCGGATACAATCGTTTATTAAAAAGTGCATCTGTAAATTTATCTTGCTTCGAGCAATTTCACGACATAACGGTAAATACGGCGGCTAGTTAAGTTACATTTGATTAATATCGTGGCCGCCGCACGTACTGTCGTACATGCACGCAAATGTTTATCTGATAGAGCAAACAAGGTTTGCAAATTGGTTTCATGCATTAAATGTACGTAATGGATATTTGGAAACTCACCCCAGAAATCTTCCAACAATTCCCATGCCGTACTGCCGCCTGTTACTGTTGTCGAATATTCGGTCGATGGTACTCGGAGAAATTCTTGTGCCACCGGTTAAATCCCTTCTAAGAGTCACCCCCTCGTCCTGCTGCGCCCTCGTGCCCTCGGCCAACGGGCCATCGTACCTCGACCTGCTCCAACTCGTTTTTCTGTAATCTCTTTGTCGTTGTAGATCATGACACTTTACACTCGACGTTGGATACTTTCCCTCCTTATCCAAAGTCGAGGCACAAACGCGGACAACTTCCCGATTGCTTTATCACACGAATTTAATCAATCACCAGGACATCGGAGACCCTCGAGTCTTCCCAGTAAGCCGTGCGAAATTAATTTCTTTACTTCCCAAACACTGTTTCGTCGACGCTTTACGCATTAACCCATAAAGGGCTGACATGTTACGAGATAAAACCATCGCTTTTCATCTAAAAATCAATATATTTTCTTGCCATGGACCGAACCAATATATCGACTTTTCGTCAATCAACGAGTAGGGAACAAAAATATAAACATTTCCAATTACAAAAGTGCATCGTTTACAAGTCGAATTTGGAATATTTTCAACATACGTAACAGCATTGCGACTGTTGTGAGATGCGAAATGATACGAGATAACGCACCGAATGTTATTTCAAGCCAATATAATGGTTTCCCGGCTGTCTAAGGTTTAATTGTCACGAAAGAACGGGAAAAAGGGAAGATTTCTACCTTGAAATGTAATGGTCCCTCGAGATGTGACGAGGTCTTCTGACCTGCCCATCGATCGTCGTCCTCTCGTCCTTTTGCGGCGCAAACCTACGTAAAATGACCATAAAAGGTCAACCGATTCCTGTTCGATGTGAAAAGAGAAGAGGAAATATTCTCAGGACTCACCTGACCAATTCCTCGGACGTGTCTCTGTCACCCGCGGAATCGAGCAGATCCGCGACTTTTGCGTTGTCTTCCTCGTCTTTCGGCAAACCACCGATGCTCTGATCGATTTGCGACTGCGACTGTTGAGAAGGTGGCGGCGGAAGTGGTGGCGGAAGCGGCGGCGGGGGTGGTGGAGGCCTCTCGAAGAAGGATTCTTCCTCTTCCTGACCGTTTTCCGGGGACGACCCCACCTCTGACCTCGACATATACGCGATTACGCTCGGTGGAAAGCTTCGTGACTCGGGTCTGGTTTGCGATCCCTCCCGGGGCCGTTGTCTCGTCAGGGACTGCAACGAAACGTCGATTATGCGAATAACATCCCCTGAACCATGTTCGCGGACCAAATTTGCACAACCTCTTTCTTCCCTCCGTTCTTCGCCGTCTGGGAATAAATTAATCGAAGGAAAATAGCTCTCTACCTCTTCTCGTATCCGCGACAGGGCGGAAGATTGGATGCGATACATAATTGCCTGTTTTATCGTTTAAGGGATGAAATATTAAGATTGCGGCGTGTTTTGAAGACTGCCAGGGAAACGTGACTTTTGCCTGCAGTGATCGTAAATACGATGATAAATTAAAGAGTCGAATTGCTCTCGGCGAATCTTGCAGCCACGGCGTCATCGCGGTAAATCAAACATTTTACTCGACGTTAACCCTTATCTCGCTTCTCGGCAATAAACTCACCACAGATCCGACGCACTGCCGAAACTCTGACACGTGTGCGCAAGTATCGCGCGTTCCTCTTTATCCGCTGTTCTATCTTCGCAACATCGACGCCCGAAACGGACGCAGTAATACGCAAATATGCAATTAGCGTCGATAGCCTGCCGTAGATAACGTTTTCCCGCATATTGTTGCTTTTACCAGTGTTTATTAATCGGCCGGCAACCCAGGCTCCGCCCGTGAGATAGAAACACGCGCTTTCGCGGCCATCCGTTGGAACAGGGTGTATCTATGATGCCGTTACGGCGGCCGCTAATTTCGAGAAGCGTAACGTCATTCATTAATATTAAACCGGTGGCTGCCGCGCGTCTGTTAACAATGCTACACAACCGGCCAATTGATTGGAACCGGCGTAATGCTATTTTACGGCGGTCGATAACGACCTCGGAAATTATTTTATGCAATTAAGCGTGCAATTATTCATATCAGAAAACAGAGAGCGCGCGTTCCGCCTGCCTGTGTCGCATCTCGTGCGTTAATTCGCACGGCGACGAACCGTAATACCCAGACGTCTAATAGCTACCCGCTGATTACGTTTCCTCGCCAAATCTTTCGCGCGAAAGCGACCGCCATCACTCGCAACCCCCATTCTAATTACCTACACGCGGAATATCCCGGGACGTTTTATCGAAGTTAACAAGCTGCCGTGACGGCGTGTCGTTTCTTTCCCGGCACCGATCGACTGACGCGATTTCCGACCCTTTCCGACCAGCGACTTTCGGCTCACGCATTACCTGTCTGCACGTGCTTCGACCCTCTTCGAGATGATGGATGTTTCAATTGCGGAAAGTCGGCTTTACCTTCGTCTTTCCGAGTACGACGACGCGCAAGAGAGATTTTATTCCCACGTTCGGTTCTAACGCGTCACGATTAGCAGTTTTAGGCGAAGTAACAAGCAGTTTAACCCTTTAGCTTACAATGACGCTTCAGAGGCTTCGTAAGGCTATCGGACCAATTTGTAACGATAAATCCTTTTTTTTGTTTAATAATCAACTAATCGTAATTATTTATCAATCATCTTGCAAAGTTAATTGTACCGCGCACGTGTATATACAAATCATAGGAAGTTTGCGATTTGCACAATTTCGAACGCTTAGCCAACGACCTTGGTGTCGCTTTTGTTGAAAGATAAATCGTAAGGCAATGGGTTAAAGGTACAGCGATAAATACGTAGCTACGCGAATATGCAGTCGATATAATAATTTGCTATTATATTATATATACCCCAACAAATTATCAGAGACTATTTTTGCTAGATTACTGCGATACTAATAAACGTGCGATCTCTCGTTTATTTAATTAGAGGAACGCAATAACCCGCGGACGGAATTGGCCCGAAAAGTTTAATCCGGTCCGGGAAATCAGGGAAATCAACGCTTCGAGGGTGAATCGAGATCGCGAGGACGGCTGTTCGGCCATCAATGGGATATTCCAAGCAAATCGTTGGCCGTTTTTCTACCGAAGGCGGGTTCAGCCAGCATTCGCGGCCATTTCTATAGCATTATGCAGATCTGTGTTTAATTACGTGATCGCGGAACAACGAACGCTTCTAGTGAATACTCATTAAGCGTGTCGCGCTTGGCGCGACGGTGATCGATATTAATGACGAATCAATGGTGTAATCCAATATCATCAGTTCGGCAGGCCAACCAACGGACCTCTGGTTATTAAGGTCCAGGAATTAATATGAATTACTGCCGAGCGAGCGGCGTTATTCCAATTAAAATCCAGCCTGCCGCGACCTCAAAAATTAAATCCCCACGGACACGAAACACACTCGGTATAATTGATAGTCTTTTGTTCCCTTTTGCCTCTTCCGTTCTGTTTTTCCTCTATTTCCCTTCTTTTTCCATCTTCCCAGTTGGTCGATAATAGCCACGAGGTATATAACCTCGTAGCTACGCATCGCGAAGAGGCAAATTCGAGCAGATTTGCAATCACACCCGCCTCGAGGCCAACGAACAATCCGTATCTTCCGAATTTTCGTTTAAATCGCTCCCTCCGTATTAGCAAGCACGCTAAAATTTATTCAATTCCCATTTTATCTACACGCATCCATCAACGTATACCGTCAAAATGGATCGAATACTATAGTGCATCGCACAAACGTCCAGATCGAGAGTAACAGTGCCAGTTAATTTACTTAGGAGATATCGACTGGCAACCGCGAAACGGTTGGATAAAACCCGCACGTTCGTTCCCGAAATTCGGCTCTCTTCTCGAAACGAGAGGCAACGATAAAAACGGAAGAACAACGACCGTGTTCTTTCCGAGTGAATTAGAAATTCAACATTATCAGACGACTACCACGAGTCCGACTTCCCAATCACGAATTCGTCCCTGTCGCGAAATCCGTGCTCGAGCGAACACCGAACGCACCGTCGGAGTAATCAACAAACTTAAACGACAAACAAACACGGCCACGGGAACAAGCTAATACGAGAGGAGTGGGATAGAAAAATAAAGAGAGAGAGAGAACGAGAGGAGAAAAAACGTGGTGTACGAAAGAAGCCAGAATTTACGTAACACTGACAAACAGAAGGGGAAAGAGAAATACAGAGAGAGAGAGAAAGGTGGTATCTGGTGGAATGGAAAGGTTGTAAAATCGAATGGAATTTAATTTCGTGCCCGACATGCCGGAATTAACATTCTCCATGTTTATTGCACCGTATCGAGCCCATCTGATGGGATTTTATATTGTCGTGACCCCAACTGTCCCCGAGCCGTTAATTGCCCTATCGGTCGGTTCTTGCTCGCAATTAAGCAATGCCGTATATCCAAGGGATACGCACCCCCGTGGAAAAAAAGGCCGAGCTTCGTTTATTAGCCTGTTCCGCTGGCTGAAATAAATATCGGAACGGCACGGATTTTTCTACCCTCCGTTTTGCTAACCCTTTCACCCCTCACGGAGTGGCTCTGCCCGTTGGCCATTCTACGGTCTCTGGGTATCGACGGAGATTTTAATAATCCTCTGAAAGTTGTCAATAGAGATACTAACATACTGTTTTCAAATTACGTCGATACATGCCGCGTTTAATTTTTATTCTTCGATATTTCGTCGTTGGATATTGCATAGTTTCGATATAACAATAATATACCGGGTGTACTCATCCATCGCGCGTACCGATACCAACGTTGATAAAATATTCCTTTTAAATGCACCATCGCAGTTTCATTGCTTCAGCGACCGTGTCGATAGGACACCGATCGTACCAGCGCGTAATTACAACTCGGTGAACGTTACCATGGCGTCACCATGATTAAAGAAGCGACATGGAACGCTGTCCGAAAAGGGGTCGTACGTTTTGCATAAAAATATATTTCCGTCGAACGGAACCGTTATAATCTGAAAGTCAATCCGAAGGTTGTATGACATTTTGTTTGCAAAGTTGTCGAGTAAATTCCGTTGCAATAAGTCCTCTGGAATTTGTCCCGGATGAAACGATTGCATTGCGATGCAAATCCTTGTTTATGGAGATGTATTATTGCGCCGCTTGAGTTGTAAATTCCGAGCTTCGGCTCGAATAGTGAACCCGTGCGTTTCTCTACGCCGATTTCATTGCTTTTAACCGATGCTACGATTCTTTCTTCGACAATGAAGAATACGTTGCAACATCGTCGCAACCGTCTTGAAAAAAGCTCCGAAGCGTAGCGCGGTATGCTTAACCCATTTGCATCTTACGTCTAAAAAGAGTCTTTCAAGTTTTTGATTGAAACTAAACGTAACAAACAAACTCCTTAAAATGATTTTATTTTAGAGTACATATAATTTTTGGATTAAATATAAAACGATGTTATAACATAAATACTTGCTTTTTTAAGTAGCTGTACGGTAAGTAAATTTCAAATAGATAAGTAACAGTTCGTAGATGCGGATTATTTCGCTCAATGGTGCAAACCACGAAAATACCCTTTGACTGGATTAATGTTTAATCAACGAGCATGTCTTTGCTTCCCTGTAATTATCTCAAACGATGCTTTCTTCCAGCATACAATGTCTTTATCGGAACTCATCAAATTACCGGTGCATTTAATTAATTCTCGTGAAATGGACAAACAGAACGGACATAATAATCCCATTCCTCGTTTAACACCATGGTCTCGGTATTACAAGAACGGGAACAAGACGGAAAAAGATACGGGAGCGTAAAAATTCCAGGATACGGAGAAAGGAATTGTATTCGCCGGGTTGAAACGCAAATTTTTTTGCAGTTCGAGGTTAAACAAGTGACCAGGTTAACAAATTGCGTTCCAAGGGAGACGGAAATAGCCGGACGACGTTGGAACACGCGGCCAGCATGCTTTTTAATAAATATTAAACAAGCTCCTAAGCTGTAACACGGCTGCCTCTCGTCGATCGTTCTACCGATGCGTTACATTAACTTCTTCCCGTTCCGTGAAAAGTTAACAGGGAACATTGTTCCCTTGAATCAGCAACTTTTTAAAAATTCCACCGGCTTTAGTGTTCTCTTTGCAAAACGCTGGAGCATCGTAAAATTTTCATAACGCGCAACCTTCGTGCTCTGCCATGCAAACGCGCCATATTTGCTTAAGAGCAACTTATTCTCTTTCGCCGTTACACTGGAAAAACGAGACGATACAGGGACGGCAGAAAATTGAGACCTCGCTTCGTCGCGTGCGACGTGTATATTTTCGGGAAATTCGAGCAATTCGAATTTTCGAATATCAAATAAATATTAAACGTACTTTAAACTAACGTCGAATAGTATATCCTGAAGATTCGTGGCATATTTCGCATGGTTCTCGCGAACAATGAAATCCTCGACGCCGGTGGTTTTTGCAAATTTCGAAATGTTCTGTAAGCGTCCGTAATATAGCACACAGCTGCATATTGCGACACTGTGGCATCAGTCGATTCTATGCCGAAAAGTCGATCACGATCCCTTTTCCTTTTTTTTTTTCTCTCCCTCTACACCGCGTTTCATTTATCCGTCCTTCCCGCTTGCCCCGGTATTTATCCCTGATTTGCCGGTCGATTTCTCGTGCACAGTGTAAACGAAAACGCAGCGTGAATCGGCGGGCAGTATTGAAAAAGGAAAATCACGTATCGTGGTTTTACGGGTCGAGAGGGAAATTAGCTCGCAATATGCCGCGGATAAAGCGATTTCTGCTCTTCACTTGCGGTTAAATTAATTATATCGAAACAATGTAACGAAAATGCCCGGTGATATTCCAATTTTCGCCGCTGCCGCGCGAAATATGCTACGTTATTATTTTAATTTCCAGGTATATGATTCGAGATAACGAACTTATCGCGGCGCCGATTGTAGAATGGAATAATACGCGGAACGGCGGCGGGGTTAGATAGGCGGTCGATTTTCTACCGGCGCGCCCCTTTCATCCCCGTCTCGATAGGACACAGGCATAAAGCACGAGCAGCGGGTAATTTTATTTCCGGGATACGTCCTTTCTCTCGTCGCGCCATGGCGATTTAACGGCAGAACAAGTTTCGCGATCAGTCTGCGAGCACGATCGGAAAATCGAAGAAACAATTGGTATCTCGGTGAAACTACGGTCCACCGTCGCGATTACAAACGTTCTAAAGCGTCCTTCCGGGATATTTACCGAATCTAATGGCGCGATGCGTCTTCCCGGTCCTCGCGAGGTCCCGATAACGTGGCTCGATGCCCGTCATTTTTTACGGGGCGAAAAGTTTCGTCGGGAAACGGCAGAGAAATGAGAAACACGATGGAAACTGTCGTGAACTTAACAGCTGAGTAACCTAAGTAGATCTAACGCGTCGATATCGATCACCGTTTCTTTATTTTATCGCTATCGTTATCCTGGACAAAAGCGTACGACGTTTAAGTCAATTCCGTAATTCCTTTAAACTACAAATTCCCGCAACTGTTACTAACCCATTTGTATCATTAAGCAAAATAATTCGCACTCAATATCTATTGCTTGCCTATTTTAAATTTATGTATCACACAACTATGTAATAGAATAAATATTTATACTATAGCGTCGTATAGAATGATGTTGTTTTAATATACGTATAATTTCTGGATCAAATATAAATAAGAGTTCGTTTGTTACAGTTAATTTCATTGAAAGTCTTGGAAGACTCCTTTCAGAGCGATGATGCAAATGAGATAAGTTATTCTTATACGATGTGTATAAAAATCCTCACTCTTCTCGATCTCCTTATTCTGTTCGTTTAATTCGGAAGATGGAAAAGTCACGTTTGCATTCGTATTTTGCACAAACTTCCCGCGAGCTAGCTCGAAATGGATCGCTTTTTATAACAGTTACACGAAATTCATAGGCTTGTGTTAAGTAGCTCTAAAAATCGACAAGCAACTTTAATAACGGAAGATTTCGAGTTAAACGAAATGCTGGGTATAAAACAAAAAGCACGGCAGCGGGAGCGGAGGTGGGGGAAAAAAGCGATGCTTCTTTCTCTGACTTTTTTTTTTTTTTTTTTTTCAGAAGTTCGGAATAAAGTTGGCCGGAAGCAAACAGCGCGCGTTCTACTGCACCCAGCGGTGCCTTAAATTTATTTCTTAAGCCGGCATCCTTCACAACTTCCGCGGGAATAAATCTGCGGCATTCAGGCAATGGGGAATAGGTCGAAAAATTAGCGTGGCCTAAATATAACTGCGCCACGAGGAATTTATGACGGGACACGGCTTTTAGTTTCGTTCATTTCCTCGGAGACGCGGCCTCCCCGATTCGGTGATTCGTTTGTTGATAAAAAGAAGGAAGGAAAATATATAGCCGCGTTTGCCAATGGCGGACGCCGGTCGCTAGTCGACCAAATTCGATTCCTATCTATTCGCATGCGACACGAGTATTCCGGATACGTCATTATTATTATACGAAACTAATTATTCGAAACTAATATGGCAATATCGATGCGGCTTAATTTCGCCGTTTCTACGTTACAGCTGAAAGATATTACTACATTTATCATTTGTCACCAATGTCCATAAAGATGAATCGTTGCTCGAGCGCGCACTCGATGTACGTATTTTAAAATACAATAATTAATCGACACTGATGGTAATATACAGCTTCGTTAGGAACAGAAAGAAAAGCGTCGCGTTGATTCGATCCGCTATAAATAATTTGCCGTTAAATTTCTTGGACGAAATCAAACAGTCCTTGTGTGAAAAAATTGTCCATTTCCCTAGCTTCCTGTTGGCAGGAAAATAAATACGATTATATCTGAAATTATATTCACACTTCCTACCTAAGAGAAAGAAAAAGAAATGAAATTGATATTGATATTTAATTTAAATATCAGATTTAAATAATACCCTTAATTAAATTTCCATCGTGAAATAAGATAATTTTCGTACGCAAAAGTTCCTCCCATTTCGTATTTTCAGACAGATAATTTGATACGTACATAAATTGGTCACGCGTTGTTATTCCTGTTGCAAGGCTGTTTTTCAAGTGAATTTAGCAATAGTACATATAATACCGCGTTATTTACAGGATAATGTTATACCCGTCACATTATTCCGACAATGGGGTCATTATTATTCAAATATTATTAGAGCTATTGTTTAATGAGTTTATATGATAGCCTGCTGCTATGACAGTTTCAATACATCTCGTTGATAAAATTCGCAACGTTATTATAACATCGAAGGCAAACTCGTTTAGCTCCGCGTCTATAGCTTTCCCAACTAGCATCCTGCATGGTCCGAATGACGGACAGGATAATCTATGTTCCAGTTCGGCTCTGTATAGCGTTTTGCCGAGAGTATTTCCAACCCCGGCAACCAATGCCATAGTTATTTCTGTCTTCTTCCTTTTTCCTTTTATGTATTCGGCGGCAGAATCACGGCGAAATTTATAGATACCGACCGTAATCGACATCCGATTCAAAAGTTTCGTGATTTTTTCCGGCGATACGAAATCCTGGCTTTCAAACCTTTTACGATCTTTCCTCCGCACCTCCAGCAGCGGATTTTTAACAACGAACCTGTTTGAACTTGCAAATTTTTAGTACCATCGCGTTCCAAACGGATGAAAAGCTGTTGAAAAGTGGAACTAATTTTCCGACGCGAATATCTCATAGCTGGGGAAGTAAATAGAATTTCGGGGAATTTTGGAATTAAACTTTCAAGTCAGAATCGAGTAGAATCGAGTGACTGTATCTTGTAATTCCCCGTAGGGTCTGCGGTGGGCCTTCTGGTCCCTCCGTAGTATGGGATTGACGACTACACGGTGCCTCAGTTGACTCCACCTAGGTCGAGGTAAGGAAGAGATAAGGAAGGCAAGGACCTCATTAGGAAAGCGAGATGTCCTCACGAAGGGTATGACCAGTAAGTCCTGTTCCCACTGGTACCGCGGAGATCGAAACAAGACCTGAGGACTTCGGTCCGTCTCTTCGTCGGTCTTAGGTTGGACTCGCGGGTGTAGTGATATGTATAGCCCATGTTGCGGGTCAGAGGGTAGTCATCCTCGGATGGCTGGTTCCTCCACGGGTGAGCTGCGTGCGAACAGGTCGAGTACCGGCCTGCAGAGTCGGTAGGGATTTAGAAAGGTCCCCGAGATACCAAGATTGACATGTGGGGCTTACATTTCACGGGTTAATTGGTAACTTCGTGGTAAGGTAGGCCTCGGAGCGCGCTGATTGAGCGTATGGGGCCTTAGAGCCGTGTGGATTAGACCCTTGCGTAAGCGCCACACGTAAAATCAACGGCACACGTTCTATCTCATAATTCTCACTCTCTTTGTTTACTTTTCACTCTTACGCTGCATTTCTAAGTTACTGAAGAATCGTGGGAATTTCGAAATATTCCTGAAACGAATTCTAACCTCGTCGATACCGGAATCGACTTCGTCCAGTGGAAATGAAATAAGAGGACCGTATTTTTGACTAGTTTAAATATTCCTCGTATCCTAAATATTTATCTCTTGGCTTACGATTCGAGTTCCGATGGCGCGTGCCATAGCCAGGAGCACAGGTGGTCACACGTCGGGACATCTCGTTCGAACACGTCGAAGAATAATACGCAACTGAGGCTGAAAGGCGTCGAAGAAAAATAAACCAAAAGCCTGACCCGTGTGTTTACGTTGGGCCCTATAGAAACCACGACTCTCACTCACACGATATTCTAAACGAACAGGATAAACGAGTATTCAAGAAAAGAAATGGAAAATAACAAAAAAGCGAAGTAAAAAGAAAACTAATTAAATGANGAAAGTCTAAAAAGAAAACGTATTAACCTGAAACGTATTAATAGTAGATTAATAACAGGGTAGAGAATAAAGAATAGAAGAAAGAATGGAAAAACGAATAGAAACCATGCAGGTTAACCGGAAGGAAGGAACAACCCACCGATGAGACAGAAACAAGCTAATGAGAAGACACTCGAATATTATACAAAATATTCAAATGTTCAAATGAAAATAAAGAAAAAGAAACAAAGAAAAAGTCTGAAAAAATAAAAAAAGTTATTAAAACCTGAAAATAGAGAAAAATAATTAATACCTAAAGGGAAAAAAAAACTAATACCTTAAATTTGATTAAGGAAGTGGGTGTGCATGGGGTGGCCAACCCCATCCTCGCTCCCATACTCCAAAAATTAGATGTTACACGCCCCAGGTCGAACCAACAAATGAATCTATCATGAGCACGTCACTCCTTATATACCCATCGATCGGCCGAAGTTCCACGGACATTTCCGAACACTACCGATTCCATTAATTATTACTTTTCCACCTTAGTAGCCCATAATTTATTAATTTTTTCACGTTTATTATTAATTTGCGTTAAGAGCAATTTGTTGTTAACAATATTAATTTGTTATTAATAATCGGCGTAATAACTTACAAACTGTTTGCAAATTAAAGGTCCAAGTTTAAAGCAAGTATTATTTCGTGTACTGGCCAATAATTTATTAATCTTTTTACTCATACTATAAATTCACGTTGCGAACAATTTGTTATTCGCAATATGAATTTGTCCTGAACGATAAATTCGAAAATTCGTACATTTTTTAAAAAAAATCATGACTACACTCGCACATTCGCGGGATAAATTTTTATGAAACGTGTATGTACGTCAAAATATCCTACGTATTTTCGGCTGAAATTATTTTTAAACATCGATGACCAATTACAATTCTGGACACTGATTTTGCTCGCGAGACAACAACAAGCCCCCAACGTTCGCACGTTACCCGTAATATTTCATTTAAAAAAATCCAAATTTCCGAAAACCGTGGTCGTCGGAGTAATTTCGATCGCGGATTGATTCTCAGTAGCTTAAACCGTGCACGAATTACCCGGTGAATATTACAGATTAAAATTCGCGTTGAACAGTGTTATCCACTCAAACGTTGGACAGCTCGGGAAGAAGAAGCACGGTGGTTATATAATAAAGGCTCTCTCTGCCTATACAGGCCCGGCTCAATTAAGGGCCTTAAATCTGAAAGCGGATTAGGCTGGTAACCAGTTCTTTACGCGTTTTCCTGAAGGCACGGGAATTAATGACACTCCGCGTATTGTATCGTGCTCTGGCCGTGTTGCACGGCTTTTCCCGGACACATCCGCCACCCTCGCGCGTGTTACGCGCGACAGGCGTGCGCGCGCGCGCTCGCGAGCGGAGGAGCACGGGATGCGCGGCGAGTTTTTATTAAAATTTACATGGTGCGCCGGTACGTAGCGACGTAATAAGGAGACCGCGAGGCCATTTATTAGAGGAAACCTAATAAACCCGTTATTAACTAACATCGGCGTAACCTTAATCAGAACGCAGCGTTATGAGAGAAATTTCGCCACTCTTTCCGGCTCCTCCGCCGCCCCTGGACGAGAACAACCCCGCCGGCTTCGAATACGATTTCCTCGGAAATTTCGCGGATAAACGTATCGCAAGTTTCCCCCGGCTAATGTTGATTTATCGCCGGAGGACACGGGGGACGATTTTTCATGGCTCCGCGTAGATCGATGGCTCGTGTTTCGATGGACGATTCGATCCTTGTTTCACGGTGATTTGTAATCCTTTGTGCGCGGACTGGAAAGGAACGCTGGGAACTTAGCAGAGTTCTAGGTTAACGATCGCTCCTCTCTTTGTTGGCAACGATTTTATCGGTGTGTGTGTGTGTGTGGAACTCGCGAAATTATTCGAGGGTATTGAATCACGACTCGAATAGGGGCAGATTGTGTCAGGCAGGAATTTGTCGCGAAATAATATTGTGCGATTTCACTGTGACTATAGGCTAGAATGCTCGTAAATGCTTCTCGCCAATTTTTCGTTTTTCCTTCTGTTTAATTTCGATTTTCCGATTTAGTTAAAATATTGTACAGGTAGCCCAAGTACAACACGGTATTCTATAACACGGTTTCGCTATAACACGATTCATAAATTGCTAGAACTCTCTTACAACACGGCATTCTATAATACTGTTTCGCTCTAACGCGATAAGAAAATTGGAAAAACCTTTATACAACACTGTACTTTTTCACTTTTTCTAAGCTTGCCGTCTTAACCGCTTGAGTCGCGGAAATTTAAAAAAAAATACGGTCGAAAAACTAGCACTCGTCTTATTTCGCGTCGAAAATGAAGCAGCTGCGTGATGTAAGTACGCGCGTCGCTAAACATAAGAACAAAGAAATTTATTAAATTAAAGTTGCGTAGAATTAAAATAGTATTTTTGTCTTTCTTTGTTTTGTTTTGTTTACTATATTTTTAATAAAAATTAAGTTTTTTATGTAGAATTAAAAAGAAAATTTGTTTTTAATAAGTTTTCGGAACGCAATCCCTCTTTTTGTATAGGCTCTGAGTCTTATGCAGCACGGTTTCACACAACGCGACATTTTCTAGGAACCTATCTACCGTGTTATAAGAGGGTTATACCTGTACATTCTGTTGAAATGTATATTATACGTTGTTCCGCGAAAATATTGAAAATATTTGATGTACATTTTTTAACACTAGAACTATCGACCTTTAACAGGTACTTGAACATAGCTACCATTGATAATAGTAATTTTAGCGATGTGATAAATATGTATTACACGATACCAGTCGATTTGTTTCTAGTAATTGCAAGAGGAAAAATTAAATAGATATAGTGTATACGAGGAAATTGTTAAGGCGTCTGTCTTCATTGTTACTCGATTTGGTCGTCTCTTTGTTGGGATTATATCGTTTAGGAAAAAAGGTACCGTGACAAGTTTTATTAAATAGAAGGAAGTGCTACGGCGAAAACTGTTAGGATACTCGGCGTCATTAAACGTCCGGATATTGGATCCTTTTACGAGCTGAAACTTGGAAAATGTATCGTTAAAGCTGCCGGAGATATAACTTCGGCATTTAAAGAAGATTATGGAAATGTTACGATAGGTCGACGGTGATTTAGAGTATTTAAGTCGGATGGTGTTTCAATGGAGAATATGTTGAGACAAGGCCGGGAAGTGCCATCGGAGATAATGGCTTAAAAGAGATCTTTGGAAGTGATCCAGGACGAAGAGGAAGCGAGACGGCGGACCAGACGAAGCCAAGCAAATCTACGACTATTCGTCATCTGGCTGAGATAGGGAAAATAAAGAAAATTAAATTGCAGAAGCAAAGACGAATGGATGTAACCATTTCGTTATTAACCTACCCCGCCTCAAAAAAAAAGAAAAAAGAAAAAGGAAAAGAAAGGCACGAAATCGGAATACGAAATTCCACTACATCGTGACTTCGATTTTGCATTCGTCATCGTTGTTGCAGATACGTAGATAATTTTTCAATTTCCAGTCGAATCGTTGGTAGAATTTTGAAAGCGCCATCATTCGTGGATACGCATGGAAATCGTATAAAAAATACTGCTACTAGATGCACGATATGTTCCAAATGTCTCTATGTCTTTAAATTTTCAGTTTTGAAAATACCACGCTTCGTGTGCACCGACGGAACAATCTCGCTGGTTGCGCGAAGGCACGTTAAATATTTCCGCGTTTTAAAAAATCATAGACACGGATGGAAAGCAAAAATCGCGGAGATTTCGAGTTTAGCTTAATGAAAAACCGGCTCGGCTCGGTTATTCGGAAAACCATCATGGTTTTATTTATTAAACATTAACGCCGCTATCAATTTACCTTTTTCCTGAAATGTTTAAAAATTTACCATGTGTTATCGCTTCCAAACATGAACTTGTTCCGCAAAAAAAGAAAAAAAAACAAAAAAAACAGGAAAAAAAGAAATACAGAAAAGCACGACCGAAAATACACCGATGCAGCTAATCTCGTAATATTCACAACAGTTGAAAACATCGAAATTTGCTCGCGGTTAATCCCCGATCGCTGTGTACCGGGCATGCGTGAAAAAACGGAAGAAAGAAAAAGAATAAATAAATAAAAGACAAAAGAGAACAGAATGGAATTATCGAACGAAATATTTGTGTTCGTTCGTCAACCCTCGCTTGTGCAATGTCGGTCTTCCTGGTGTTTCACGCGGTGTAAAATATTTCAATATTTCCCATTCCCGTCGGCCATTTCGGCTCCCACCACGGTAAGATCCCTACGATCCGTTCGTATCCCGGTTTCCCGTTCGATACCATAATTTCGGCAATTTAAATGCATGCGCATGCGACTCGATAGACACGGCCGATATCTCCGACTGGCGTCTACGCATTACGTGCGTGGCATCGAGCGTACACCGGGATCAACGTGAGATATCGTAATGAATCGTATCGATTCGCGTGTGGCGCACCCTCGCGCCCCTCGCCGGGGGTTGCGCACGTACCGCCTGAATATTTATACTTTCATTATTGCGAAACACGGAGAATTGGCCGGGGTCCGTAACGAGTGCACGCGTCGGCAGCGTTCGACCTGGCCAAATCGAAATGTCTGACGGGATCGATTCGATCACGATTACCTGCCTTTGTTACCATCGTCGTCTGATCCGCGAGTGTCGCGTTCTCTCCGAGAGAGATACGAGCTAGACGTTCGATATGACGTCCAGCAGCTAATCGTGTAACGGAGAATCCGGTGGCATACGCGTCGATGACGTCGTTCATTCGGACGATAGTGTTACGAGGTTCGATCGAGGGAATTCGAATTCCAACCCCTTGATTTCGATCAGCGATTTTAGTCGTTAATTTATTACGAATTACGAGAGACACGCGTGTGCAAGAGTGCGAATGGAGGCAGAGGGAATTTTTCAAGCGTAACTGTGGCGCTTTCGAAGCGCAAAAAGTGTTAACCACTTGCAAGGGATGCAAGCGGAGTTTTCGCGGAAGCGTCGATCAATCGCGGCACCAAGGTTTTACACGATATTTTATTGCGGCGCGTCGCGCAGTCTCTTTGACAGGCCCCTCTTTGAAGTCCTCCGACAATGTCGAACTCGACGAGGGGAGAAGAACATCGAAGCTACCTCGGAATTTCGCCAAGGTATAGACACTTGGGCTAGACTGTTGCAACCGCGAGAGAACGGTACTTACGCCGACTACTCGGGATTATCGCGAACAAGGAGTACATCCACGGTGTTAGGTGGACGTGTCTGAATATATTATATCGCGGGTACAACTGCACGGAGAAACAGAGGAATAGAGGAAGGCGGAAAATGCGTGTACGAATTAATTACGCGGGACTTGTCACAGCTTCTAATCCGCCAACAATTTCGAACGAAAATATGTCTATTAATTAATTCTAGTCCCGTGACTGTATCCATTATAACTAGATATTATTCGTTATATCATACGCGGTTATTGTCGAATTTTCATCCATTCTTTTTCCATAGATCAATTGTCGAGTTCGACTATGATAATCATGCTAGAATTTCGACAGCAATGCGATTAATCGTTCAAATTTCACGAAGTTTGACGATCAAATTTCAGTACTCGATCGATGCTGAATTTTCTGCGTATCGAATAAATTTGTATTTCACGCTTTCGCGTATTAATCGAAAGCGACTGATGCCAGTTGCGCGGGTATTATACGAGGAAACGCCGACGTCTGTGTTTCGCGTGTCTCGCAGCGTTCTCGAGCGAATAAAATTTCGACCGGAAAACACGAAATGATTCTTCCTCGACGTATTCGTTAATTGGCCGCCACTTTTCCCAGGGATACGGTAACTTTCACCGTGTCTTTGGCGTTTAGCGGAAAATTCAAATATTAGAGAGGGAACAACAGCCGAGGGACTTGGCTTTCTTCGTGGCAAACAGAGGAAACGCGTTGCGCACACGAGCCCGTTTCCCCTGCCGGTATGGTACGGTTGTCCACCGGAAGTTTGGTCTACTAAAGTTATACAGAGACTACCGTCGACCGTATTTCAAAACTTGCCACTTAGCTCGACTACCGACTGAAACAAGCCGGACAACGACCGGCCCACCCTGTTTCGCCTCCGCTATTCGAGCCGAGAAAAGTGTGCCGTTTGTATACACAAAGGCCCATTAGAATATTTTACGCGTGACCCAGAAGAGAATAACGCTTCCAACTCACCGTTCTCCACCTGTCTCGAGAGCCGACCGGACGCCATTTTTCTTTTTTTTCCTTTCGCTTCTTTTTTCTTTTCGGCTTTTCCCTTTTTCTTTCTCCACTCTTTTACAAACGACAACGCGATCAATCGTTTATACACGCGAATTATTTCCGATGCACTCGTCGAACTTTGTGCTTTGATCCGCTCCTTTCGAACGGTTATCGTTTAAATTCACCCATCCTTTTGTTCACCAACGACTCTCTGTTTTGAAATCGCGATTCGCGGGGATAGAACCATTCGATTGTTTCCCATTCTCCACCCTTCAGGGACCTCGCAGCGAGTGGAATCTAAAGGGAATCGTTTCCACTTCGCGGAAATCTGCTGGAAATGTAAATCTGTTTAAATAATTCGCCAGAAATCCCGTGCCATTCTCGGCATTAAAAGTGCATAAATTTTTATCCTGGAAATTGAAGCGAAACGCTAAAGAAGGTAATTTTTTAATGTATTCCAACCCCTCTCCTCGCGCGGGATTACCTCGTTTCGTTCTTCGAACGCTTTTTTTTTTTTCAATTTCCTTTCTTCCCGTAATCCTCTTTCTGGCTGCCGACGAATTTTTTCAAACCAAGTCTGTCGGGATTCCTCGGTTTCGATCGATCGAAAAATTATTTAAACCGCATTTCTCATCGTCGATATGCGTTTATCGTCCTTATCGATAGAACAGCCGGGTAAGAATTTCGTCGAAACTTCTTCGCTGGTTCGGAAAGGAATCCTCGATTTCGGAGTTTTCTCGAATCCGCCGTGATTCCCCTTAATTAGCGATTAAGTTTTGAAACTTTCCCAAGCAATAATACGGAAATTCTTACTTCTATGGCTCGAATCCCGATGCTGTTTCCTTCGCGAAAGGTAAAGATGCTGCCGCGAAGCGTAACGTGGATGGTTTTACCCCGAAAATCCCTCTCGACGTCTGAGAGATCCGGCGAAAGCAGGAATCGCCAGCGAAATCCGCGCGTTTATTGCGCTTCTGGCTGAAATCCTTTTTGTAAAACGTTTGCATTAGGTTTCAGCGTGCGGACGTTATGAGCGTAGAAGCGGGAAGAACAAAGACCAAGTAATAAACAGCGATGTGAAAGCTACGTGATCGAAAGAGAACAGACAGAACGTCGCTACAATGGCAGAGCATTCGAATACAGGAACAATAGCTGAATCCTGTCGGGAATCGATTTCCTCTCCCTAGTCGAAATTACAACGGCGAATCTACATTTATTTAGCTCGCTGCCGGGCTGGCTCCCGGACAAACAATAATCTCGCAATTATGCAAGATTTTCACGTATCGGCTCGACCGCGCCACGCAATTTCACTCGCGTTCGCAAATCGCGTTCGCAGCTCGCGGAACGGTCGAGAAAGAAGGACGTGAATTTATCGGCGATTTTTCGGTTTTTTCAATTTCCTTTCCTCAGCCTGCGCTTGCGCGAGCCTCCTGACGAACGTTCAGATTTTACACGGAGAATTTGCGACGATCGAGTTAATTTTTCTTTCGAATTCTCTTATTCCGTTGTATGATTCTCGCGAAGTAACGACAAGGTCGAAAATTACCGTATAAACTGGCTTACGTACATCTATTATTTTTCTCCTCTCTCCGAGCGACATATTTTAATTCCGAAAAGCTTCTCGCCGTGAAAGTGCCTCGGGAATGTCGAGTAAAACGAATGAAAGATTTCCCGGGGATCAAAGGGTTAATTAATCTTTTCGGTAGCGTTTGAATAACGCCTGCGATTTGACACACTTTCGCTGAAAATTCAAAAGCGCGCGCTCCTTTTCGAAATTTTCTCTCACGCGAAATTACTCAAGTCCATTGTCTCTTTAACCGTCAACGCGGAATACAAAGCGACGAACCGCGAACGAACGTAAATTTTTTCCCTCGTAATCAGATAGAATCCCATTTACAGAGAGGCCAAGCAGAGGTAAAAAATGTAATTAACTTCGTTGCGCGTGCAGCGACGCATCGAGGAGTCGATCGACAATCGCGGCGTACGCTAATATCCTCTCGCAATTCGATTAATTTCTCTCTTCGATTTTTCCTGGTTCTCCGGTATTTAATTCGATTTATTCGCCAACGCGAGGACCTGTGTTCCTCCATCTCCGACGCGTAAAAAATTCGAAAAATCAATTCTCCGTCCGGACCTGTAACGAGGTGTAGCGGCCATCCTTCTCGCTCTCACCGGCAGACAGACGCCGAGGCTTTTTTCGCAAATCCTCGATAAACCCTTCAAAAAATATAAGGACCAAACGTATCCTTTCCCGCAACGCTCATACCTGACCAGAAGGACATCGATTCTTCATTGGAGGAGGACTTGCACAGAGGCTTAACACTAGGTTTACGAACGTTTTTGAATACCTATCTTTATGGAGACCCGTCAGATTTACGAGTAAAGAAAACGATGTATTTTCTTAAAAAATAAGACCACGAGTTTAATTTAAAAACAATTACGATATTAACAAATTTAATATAAGTTGATTAAATCTATTAATATCGTATAATTCAAGCAACTCACCCGTCAAATTCACGGGTCCCGGAAATCTAGTGTTAATTCCATTCTCGGTTGTTGGCATCAACAATCCATACCGCGGCTCTAAACATCATCGATCCTTAAGGCCCATATTCGTCATCCCGTTTGCTCCAATTTCACAATTATAATTGAAATAAAACATTCCTCCGTTCTCGGGGCTACGGTATTAATTAGTCCACACGTTTCGGCGACTCGAAAATTATTCGCCACCTATCGCTCCTACGTGACACGTGTTCCACAAACATACGTAATTTGTCCAAGGACTCGGACAAACGAGAACGAGAAATCGAGGGAACGAACTGCGCCGTGGCCGGCAATTATTGTTCCGCACGATCCAATTATAATTCCAATTTTCGCGATATTTGCGGTTAAACACGAAGGACCCACGACACAGGGCATCTGGCTGTCGTCTACATCGTTCTACGCCTCTCTTTTCACTACGGAGAAGTGAAAAGAGAAAATTGGCGGGGGAGAAAATTGAGGAAAAATTTTTAATCATCGTATACTTTGTATATATTGAAATAAGGTGAGTCCGTGATATTCCGCGGATCGTGATTTCGTTCTGTCTTTTTGGGTTAAGACGACGTTGTAGTCGTTAGGATATTTAAATGGGGCGACAGTGTGATGTGAATTATTAATTGGAATCGTGACTGCAAATAACCATGTCCACTGAATTATTATGGCTGATTTATTAGGACTTTGCATTTTCAATAACTGTGAAAATAAATTGACCAAGACACGTCTGGTAGATCCACTGTTCATTCTGCACGGTACATTAATAACCGTACTTTGTTATAATGTAAGAATAATTAACTAACGTTGTTAGTTATTAATTTATTTGCACGCTCGGTTATCGATCACCAAACCTCGTCTGGATAGGATGATAGAGAGAATCCAAATTGACGCATCGGCATAATTACGAGGATACGATGATGAAGAAGAGAAAATAAAATAATTCGATATAATTGGAGAGCACAAGGACTTCGCTGTGACGGAATTGAAATATTAATAGAATGTAAATGTCAAATTCCGTCACAGCGAAACCTCTTTCCATTCGAACATTTGACAAATAAAACCACGAGAATGGAACAAAAGGAGAAAGAATCCAAATTGACGTGCCAACATAATTACGAGAACGGTACAATGTGACGTTGAAGAGAAAATAAAATAATTTGAGATAATTTGAGAATACAAATCCGATATTCCCCTTCTACCGATACCTTAATCCCGTCCAAATGTTGTCTCGTTCTTTGCGAATACTCGATCGATGAAATCGCATGAAAAACGAAGAAAGGGAGGAAATAAATTGTCGAAGAAATCGATTAGGGGAAGAAAAGCAGGAAGGGTGGCTCCGCTCGTCTCTCGAGGGCAGGGTTCGTTTGGGAAAGATCGCTGGTATTCGCTGCGGAATCGGGACAGGTCTCTCTCGTCTGGCAAACGAATGATGAAATTTTAGTTTTAATGAATTTTCCTTTTAATGGTATACTCATTTGTTTCGTGTGAACGGTACGAGCCACGGGTATGATGTTATATCAGCGATTCGGGTTTGTTCCCGTTTAACAGGATTCTCCTTTTGTGTCACGGCCTCAATGACAGACCCTCGAATGCTCGATGCGTTCGCCGCGTTTCTTTCGATCACATTTTTATACGGACCCCTTTTCCCGACGCAATATGCATTACAAATTCATTAAAGCCATCGCGAGAAAATCCCTTCGCAACATTGGCCCAGGCGATCTCGAAATTGGCGATACGTTGTCGAGCATCCATCTCGAGCATCGTTCGTTTCGTCGAGATTAACGTTGTAGAAACTATTTCATAGAGGGCATAAAAAATCCCTTTAACCAGTCGCGACGTGTCCCTCGTAGCGAGAATATCAACGTTTCGGGCAGATTTTTAAACAGTAATGAATTTCATCGACTTTTATTTTGCGGAATCTACATGACAAATTGAAGAGATCGCTGCGAAAAAATGAAGCGAGTGGAAAAAGTGGTTTATTCGAGGAAATCGCGGGTAAAACTGGACTTTTAATATGAAAATCTGTTCGCTTCTAAATATCAAAGCACGTTACGGTAAATCGGTAAAAGCTTGAAAATTCGTACAAAAATCCTCTAAACGAAATTACACGCGCTACACGACATGGCGCTTTGGAAAAAAAATTTAAGCACTACAGCACCCCTATTTCCCGTTGAACTCGTGTCAAATTTTCGAGCGTGCTATAATTCGGCACGTAATAATTCCATGCGATTCGTTTGCCGGTAAACTTGTTAAAAACGATCTCGGAGACCCTGAAGGACGACGCCGTCCATCATTCTGGAAACCAGTGTCCCAGATTGCTTGCAAGCATTATCCGGAATAACTGAGCGATCCGCCGAGGCATCAATTTAATCGACCACGATCCAACTACGATGAATCAGCCCGATATCCCTTCGTAAACAATTCCCGGTAACCGATAGTAATCCAATAATTTAAAAACAACTCTAAAGAACGCGCCATTAACTGACTGGAAAATATCTTTCGCTTGGTCGAGCGTCGCTGGAAACGTTCGCTCACCGATTATTTATTAAGGAAGCACCGGTTACCCCCGAACCTTCCTTCCCGATAAGCTACTTTTCACCGAATAATCCATCGAGAGGAAGGCGTCCCGACGCCGGCCGAATCGTTCGATCGAAACGCGGTTGGCTGCGACAGTAGCTGGCCGCGTGTATTTAACAGAATTCCCGAGGCATCACGGGTCATTAAGCGTGGATTTCCGGTTAAAACGGAGGCTCAATCGTCGATCCTGGTCCACGACCTCGCCTACACCGATAACCAGGTGATTCGACTTATTTAAATGCATACTACGCGACCCGAGCAAACGCCATAATAGCCCTCTGTAACCGAGGGGCGTTTTCAACCAGTACCACAGGGGGATAGTGCGTTTCACGACCAGCAGAATCCGCCTTTTTTTCTCGTTAAGCCCGAGATTCGTTAGATCGCACACTCTTATCCCATTCATTTTTTGAAGCAATTAGGAAGATCGCGATTTAACGGAGGTCATAATAGATCGTCGAGATCCGTAGGGATAAATCTACCGGATAGTTTTTATTATCCGCTGATTACTTAATTTTTCACGCTATTAAAAATACGTGATTCTAATCAAGAAAATCATATCTGAACCTTCTCGGGTACACGATGAAATTATGCTTTGCGAGCGAAAGGAAAATTTCGTTGCGAACAAGGTGCAATTAAATAATGTTGCAACAACCGCTTTATATCCTTTGCAATCCGCCGCGTAAAATACACCCGTAGAAACGTGAAAAATGAAAGTATTTCTCGACAAAGTACTTTCTACTAGTACATTTAGCCAGGTATCGAATGATAAACGCACCGCGATCGATATGATCCTAATAAGAAAAGTAGAATATAAGATACATTCGCGCAAAAGGGATTCGATATTTTATTAATTAAAACACGCGAAGAACTTCGTTTCTACGTTATACCGGGAACAAATGGAATTCCGCAAAGTTTCTTACCGCGACATTTTTAAAATAATAAAATTTGCCAATTATCTCGGGAATTCTCGACGGAAAAATAAGGATTCTTTGTTCGGAACGGGGGAGCTCCCATTTGTACGTGGAAAAAAGTTCCAGATCTATTCGTTTGCTTCTTCCGCACAGTCGATTGTACACGTTCCCTGGTAAGTCGCAGAGAAAGTAAGATAGATAGAGAAAGACAAAAAGAGAGACAGAGACGCAGAGAAGGAAAAATGTAGAAGCTCTGCCAACGAGGTAAAGTGTCAAAGAGGATTTACATGCTGTCGTTGCCTCTAGTTTAAATCTACTTTCTTGGCCCCGCTCATTCTTGACAAACTTCTTCGTAAGGTTTGTACACAGAAGCTTATGTTCACAGCTCGGTGAAAAGCGACACAAGTGCCCATTCTACATAGCAAGTCAGACGCGGGATCCGCCTGCTAGACGGTAAATTTAAGAGTTAATGAAAGGGAAGAGAAGAAAGAAAAAAAGAAAGAAACGGAATGGCAAAGGGTTTATTACGCTCCAGAGACGTAATCCTCCGTTAACGTCGACATTTACGTCTTTCTGCACGCGTACTGGATCACAACGTGCTATCCGAGTGACCAAGAACCCCGAGCTTCTCGAGGCAGCGCCGAGAAACATCGATATCTCGCGAGAAATTGGGACAATTTTTCCCGGCTTGATTTTAAGTTGAAAATCAGTTTCTACCCTCGCGAGAGGAATATTATTAACGAAAGCTAAACGTCCCTCTTCGATTAAGTAACTAGCCAAGCTGCTAATGTAAGCGGGGCACTTCCTTTTGTCAGGATGAATAACTAAACGCAATCAATATACCGAAACTTTATTATCTAATCGTCCCTTTCCAATGTCAAGTTTTTAATTCTAACGCCAAATGCGAACTGTGCCTTTTGGGCCTGTGCATAAGTAGGGCCTCGAGTGCCCCGGCACCCCTAGCAAAGGCAGGTTTCATCCCTCACCCACCCAAGCCTTCCGGTAAAACTCTTACGCTAAGTTATAAGGCCGACGAGACAAGGGAGTTGGTAAATTCTGATAATTAGGTCGGAAATGATAATATTATTACGATGATATTATTAACGGTGCTTCCCCCGCGTCTTTTCAACTCTTTTCAATCCCTTTCCCACGGCCTCTCGTTTCCCGCCCGTTCCTATTAATCCGTAGAAACGCGGGGTTTCATTTATCCGACCGGCAGAAGCACGTCTTTTCATATCTCCGCGCGAGAGCATCCCGAATGGAATTCGAAACAAAGTCAAAAAACTAATTAAGCAAGGAGATACGAGACGGATTCTCGAACCGGTTGCGCGGCGATGAAAATTCGCGTAAAACTTATGGAAAGCGGAATTGTTCCTCTCGATGGAAACTTATACACTTTCGACGGGCGACTGGTGAAAAAAGAGGATCGTTTCGCTGAGCGAAAATCTGCGAGAATTCTCCGCTTTTCAATCGGTGATTTCTCGTTGGTCGATCGACGAAAGGAAAATAAAAGGGAAAAAGCGAAGGGAAGAAAAATCAGGAGCAAACGATTCCTGTTAATTAAAAAACTTCGTTTGTGACCGACGTTTGCCGAACGTTCCAGCTTTATGATTTAATCGCGCGAGGATAAACGACCCTGAAGCCTCCGTGAACTTTCAAGAATACCAAAATTTCAATACAAACACTCCCGAACCGAATTCCACCGATAAAAATCCCTCGCCGGATTCGAGAGCTCGCGATTCCTTTTCAACGAGATTTCGCGATACTTTCGTTCGTATAAAAAATTTCGCTATTCCGTGGGATAAAAACATGTACTGCGAAGAAGAGAGAGACAGACAGAGCGAGAGAGAGAGAGAGAGAGAGAGAGAGAGAGAGAGAGAGAGAGAGAAGATAAAAATTGAAAATTCCTTGTTCGAAATTTCGCAGGATTTCGAGAGATTGATCGCGGTGGATGGTCGATCGGTAATTAACGCGAAATCGGTAGGGCAAATTCGCCAGATATCAAAGCCAATTCGACGCACTGCGATGTCCGGAAACCGGAAGGGGTTACCGCCAGCTCGTTAGCTTAATGATCGCGCAGACTTCCGTCGAAACATACAAGTTAGGCGACGACGGAAACTTAGGTCGGTGCCGTTGCCGAACAGTGCGTCGGTCGAGGAAAACGAAACGCTGATTAACTAGTTTACCCGTTCGCCTTGATTCCCATCGGTAATAACGGGAAATGGAACATGCGAACGGCTCGATACGACGTTTCCTCTGAAAGGAAACGCGACTCTATTCCGTGTCTCAACGAGTTCCTTCTGATCGACGTTCGATAAGGGAATAGGTGACTCTTGTAACCCGCTGCGAATGATGCACGTGGAATTTATCAATTTTTTTGAAAATTATTACGCGATATTTGATTACGCGATTCGGGGGAAGGCGAGAATTTTGATAGAACGGTGAAAATCTGTCGAAATAATTACAATCAGCTGCTGTTAAAAGACTCGGCGTGATCTCGGTAACTCGATTAAATAGGAAATTAAACAGACTCGTTAAACACTCTCTTTCACGCTAAATAACTTTAGCTGAATAACATTAGCTTAAGACACTGTAACTTATATCTCGAGGCAGGAAAGGGTAGAAAGAAATATGAAACTCACCTCGACGACGTAATGGAGTCCCGACAGCGTCATCCTGGCCACTGAATCTTTTCGTCTGACCGGTTGCTGCCATCTTCTCAGTACAACACCCTAAACGAAACAACGCTTATTATTTCCAACGGAAATGTCCTCCACACTGAGACCCGCGTACAACGTTGCGGTATTTCAAACAGCGAGATAAAGCTTTGGGAAACGTATTCATTAAAATTCCGCGAGCGAATAAAAAGAAGCTTCGCTTTTAATTAAGGAAGTTAAATATAATTAAACGAATTCATTAATGAAAATCGACGGTACAGGAGCAAAGCGGGCGTCGCTTAAGAGAACGATCGATATGCCTTCACGCGTTTAACGAGGATACACACCGCAACTGGGTATGTTTCGTTTCGGTTTTCGAAGGGAAAGAAAATTCGAGAAAAATTACTCGACGTTTCGATGACAAAGTTTCCTCGTAGATTGCGAACGAAATATTCGCGCCAGACATTAGGAATTGTAAAATGCCTGTTAAATTACGCTACTTGGCCCAAGCATGTCTGGGCTTTTCATAGAGGAAAAGTTTGAATAGAAATCATGGCTGTGCCGATAACTCGATAACTCGACTTGGGATACGCGCGCTTTAGGCGAATTAAGGACCGACTTGACATTGTTTCGACGAGTCTTGTGCCGATATAACACGAGTGCCGTTCGCTCTGAGGAATCTTGGTTGCAGCGAAAACGACAGGTATTAAAATAATTTCAAACAATCCCGATTCCCGTCTACGCGAGTATTAGAAACTCACGAGGGATGATTAAAACGAAAGATTATAGAGTCAAAACATAGGTAAAACATGCGCTAAAATTTTTTGCCGCGTTCGGAATTTTATCTTCCGTTCTAATAATAGCACTTTATTGAAACAGGTAAACGATATAAATTGTACTCGTTAAAATAGATAAAAACATTTAACAGGAATGGGGAAAGTTTACCTTTTTATGTATTACATGTTTGTATAATGAGCTTAACAAGTTTAATTTCCTCATCCACGGCAAGCAAAACAGTTGAATCGCGACAACGAGTGGAAAGCAAAATGAAAGTGGCAAATGGTTATAAATATTAAATTCAGCTGGGAAATAGCGAAAATAATAAACTGAAATTAATAAAACATTCGTAAGCGTGCATCTATTGACGATTCAAAGGAATAAATGTTCGAAAAATTGCTTAAACGATGCTTTAATCGCACGAAAATTACGAATTAACGCGTTGATAAATCAATAGGGAAAGGATTGAAGTGTAATTAAAAGAGGAGAGTATGGAGCGTCAGGACGCGAACGTGATAATTTTCAATTTCCAAGCCACCGCGACAAACGATAGAAGCGTCGAACGTTCGACCCCTAAACGCGAGCTTAATAACCGATGAACTTACCTCTGGCACATCCGTAGTATCCGGCACGTCCCTCGTAATATCAGGATCCGGTGGCCTGTGTTCCGGAACAAGGGCTCCGTATTTCCTCGACGCCATCCTCCGTCTCCGGTCCAGCCATCTTTGTCTCTCCACAGCCTCGGACTCCTCGTCCACGCCGAAGAATTGCGCTGTTTCGCGTCTGATGTAGCTGAAACAGAAAATAAAGCCCCGTTCGAGTTACTCGCCCGGCGAAATCTCTTTGCCTCGCGTTCCTCGAGGGCAATAAGCGAGGGAAAAAAGACTAGCTACAGCTCGGATTAATTCGGTCAGAATGCTTGGCGGACTAGACTTTGCCAAGTCTACGAGTTCCTTGGAATTCCGCAGAAATTCGCGCGGAAATAGTCGACGAATACTGACATTGTAATTGAAGATCGGGCTTAATTTCGAGGGTCAAAAGTCACGAACTTTGGAATTTCGCTGCTTGCCTTACCGTTCGGGTCCCGATGGCGCGTTGCATTGTCGACGGGCGTCGAGCCGCTTCTAGCGAACTCGGCGAAGGACAACAAGCGACTGAGAGAGACACCGACGAAAATTAACCTGACCCGTAATGTTTAGGTCGGGTCACCGACGATACTCGCGTTTCCCTGGATCCTCTTACGAGTCTCGCGGAATTTTGTAAACCAACAGATTAAAACCGTCACTGCGGCACTTGAAAATTGAATCGTTCAGTTAAGTTTCTACTGCGAATTCTTTTACCGCAATGTTCTGCAGAATTATTTGCATTATCACGCGTTCTTCGTTTCGCAGCGAAAAATCTCGTGATAGTGCTTTCCTCGAATAATTAATTGCTCGTATGCAGTGTACCTCCGAATATTTTCATTTTTTTTGCATTGTCAATTACGTACCGCGATTCGAAGATGATAATTTCAGGAACAACATTGGGCGATACTAAAAGGATCGAGGAGTACTAGAAATAAATGGAACTAACTTCCTGATAGCCTCCGTGCGACTTATGGTCCTCCTCAATCTGGGTTTCTGGGTGCCAGGGTTGCTGGAAGTGCCGGTCACCTGAATGACAGGCCTAGGTGCAGTGGGTGCTGACACGCTTCTGGTGATGTTGGGTCCCGTTGCAGTCCCAGCAACGGTTCCAGGGGTGGCCAGCGATATCGTTGCCGTGGTGGTGATTGGTGTAGCTGTGGTTGGGTTCGTTGCCGTTGGACCCACGCTTCCCACCGGATACAAGCCGATGCTTTGGCCATTCTCTCCATCGGCGGCATTCGAGGAAACCGTGGATGTACCGGTCGTGCCGGATCCTGCTGATGGTTGCCTGAAAAATTCGCGTCGATTAGTTTCCGGCGAAATTCCAAAATTCCTACAGACTCCTACGAGCGAGCGTAGACAATCTCCTCGCGCGTCGAAAACCATTCGACGATTTCGTTCTAATCGAGTCTGTCGATTTCTCGCTCTTGTAAAATGTTCAACTCGTACGAGGACGATGGAAGAGTCGCGGAAAGCGCGAATATAAATAATCGAGGTTCTGCCGGAATAACAGATCGTGCGGTCTTGTTAATCGAATTCGAGAAGAAGCTCGATCCTGCGAAACAGCGTGTCCGCAGAAATCTCGTTGGAAAATCGAGGGAAGGAGAGTGGGGACTCCCAGTGGCGGTGTTTCGGTTTCTTTTAGCGATGATCGCGTGGAAACGATTAAAACCACGAGGTAGCCGCAAAAGCGCCAAAGAGAGCTCTTTCTCCGCGGGCAGATCGGAAATCGCGGCGACGTTGGAGCGTTCTCGTGCTTCAATGTGCACCGATTATGAACTCGGGGACGTAATCCCGGGATGGTAAAAGAGAAGAGGGACTGTAAGCCCCGTCCAGCGAGGGCAGAGTAGCCGAAAGTGCCGGCCAACAGCCTGTGTACAGGATCTCTCTGCAACCGCGGCAAACTTTTCAATTTTATCTGCCTCTCATCTATTCATGACTCGGCGGTTTCGTGTCCCGGCATTCTTTTACGGGATTCCCGGGAACGTGGGCGCCGGCCAGCTCGGCAACAATCGGCCAAGCCGGAAGTCCAATAAGGGTATCCGCGGAGGATAGGTTTAGAAACGGAGAGCAGTGGACTTCCGGCGATTGGAAGCTGCGCGGGGAGAGTGATTACTTCCGAGATGATTCGCGCAGATGGAGTAACGCGAAATCAATTGCCTGGCTCTCCTTCCTCGCGAGTGGTCACGCGTTTCGAGCGAAGATACTGCTGCTGGTATTGTTACCATGTTGGTTCCATGGGAGAATGTTTGTGGTCATTGGTAAAATTAGAATGACGTATCGTCGCTATGAGACTGGTCGAAAATTAATTCCCCCGATTTTAACACTTTACCGACCGCTAGCCTATTAATCGGCTTTTTGTCACCAGCGCCTTCTTACCGATAGTCGCTTTTGACAAAATCGGTTGTCATAGCGGCGATTGTCATGTCATGTCAATGATTGTTGTCGCCGTCCTTCTTACAGATTAAATCGCAATAATTAAAAATGAGCACCGAAAATTTAGATCTGCGACCGAGCGGACATATTCTGTTGAACCGCTAGCGGTCGGTAAAGTGTTAATATTCGTTATTTAGAACGATGGACATTTTTCTTCGAACGAGAATGGTTTCGTGACATAACGTATCGACCATTTTGTGTTTTGGATAGCTGCAAAATTGCGATTAACGAGTGATTACGTTCGACAGCAAAGGGAACTGTGTTTCTACTTGTTGCAACAGGAAAGATGAGAAGATTATTTTAAATTCGATGTTATCACAAGTGCTTTCCTATTACTGTTAATACTTTCTTATCGGGAAGCATAATAATTTATCAGGAAGCAGAGTAACTTTTACCGATCAGGATATTTTGCTTTAGAATTCAGTATTTCTCGTTCGATATCTAGTTAGCAGGTCTCTCACTTCAAATGAAATTGAACGAAA
Source organism: Euglossa dilemma (assembly GCA_002201625.1). Classification (NCBI taxonomy): domain Eukaryota; kingdom Metazoa; phylum Arthropoda; class Insecta; order Hymenoptera; family Apidae; genus Euglossa; species Euglossa dilemma. The sequence goes on along the minus strand of NIJG01000047.1, from coordinate 3,821,134 downwards.
TTTCCTCTCGGCGAGAAACTCGAGAAATTCCTGAGGTCGCGGTAAATAGGATATAATCGTCGGCTGGTTGGATTAAATTACTTTGACTTGCGACGACTGTGTATCCGGCAAAAATACGCTCCTTTGATTTCGCTCGTTAACACATCCAATATTTGTTTACGATTTATAGGGACTCCTGTGTGACTTTTGTTTCCCGTGTATGTAACTTAAACCACGTATCGAATACCGAACGCTTTATAACGCAATTACGCGGGTCTGCCGTGAATAACGAGTATTATTAATTATCGAAAGTATCTGTTACGTTTGATCGATCTGCATTGCTCTTGGTTAACGAATTGCTACTAGCTACGGAAATGTACTTGAAACGGAATATTCACGCTATTTCCAGACGCGAAAATTGTTACAGTATCGATTCCGATCGCCTCGAAATAAAATAATCGACAGGAAACCGTGACAAAACCGATATCGCACACAGTCACGTTTTATAAGAATAATTTTCGTCGTATTTACTCGCGTCTTTCCAATATACCGAAGGCGAATTCTTGCAATGATAATAAACTTTCGGGCAATTTTACGTTTCTACGATTGCCTAGTGCAAAGGGCGGAAGGTAAGCCGGAAATTACACGGCGGAAGCTTAAGGTTCAGCACGAAAGTTTCCAGAATGATAATTCAGGGTGGAAGATGTAAAATCGTGGGCTCGGTAGAGTTTCATTAAAAAATCACGATGTTTAATTACCAGGGCAACAGATTGCATAAGATTGACCCTGTAACGTGCAGCACGAAGAGGGATGCACGCAGTGGTCGAGCCTGAGGATAAACTGTTGCGAAGCGTGACGAGGGAAAAGGGAAAGAAACACGAACCGGCACCTGCTGCCTCGAAAACCCAGAAAAATGGCCTGTCGCCTTCGTACATGCTCTTTCATCGAATATTCAGCACGTCCCAATGAACAAAAGATTCCATTAATAAATTAAGAAACACGAAGATCGATCCCAGAAATGCAGGTTTATTCGGTTTGGTCGTCGTCGATCTCGTTTCGAGATTCGAACAGAAATATTCTCAGCTTTCCCTTTTCTCGTCGATGTTAAAAACTCGCATTGCCCTCGGGTATAATTTAATAGGATAAACGTACAGCGACGAAATTTTTTAACGAACCAGACGATAATAAGAACAATTACGTTATATTTCCACTGCCCTCGAGTTAATTAAAAAGTTCCTCGTTTAGGCAACTTGGAGGGAAGTTCGCTGCTGACTCAGCGTGTAATACTTTCCTCGACTGCCTCGAAATTATGCTCGATGAAATCTTAACTTTACCTTTCGTTGGAATTTTTAAAGAAAAATCGCGTTTATCGATATTTCCACGTCGCGTCGTTTACGGAGACTGGATACCGTTTACAGGATACCATGACGGGAAGTTGGGGAAATTTTTACCAGGGAGCGTGCCATTCGCTGAAATCAACGTTCGATCGGGAATTTTCGCGACGAAGATGAATTGGCGAAGATGAAACAGGGGGAGAAAGCGCGAACGACAGACACAGTCATAATTGTGTTTCGTGACAAAAAGATTCTAATATCGAAGCATGGAAACGAGATGTGGTCAGTTCACAGCTCGCTTTTTCCACCGTGAATGTCGAACGTACGAAGAGGGAATAGAAAGCGGAAGTAAATTGGCGGTCGTACGCGGAATTTTCTCGGTAAATTTTCACCTTTATTGCTGAAAAACGTGCTGCACTGTTCCTCTCCGTTTCAACTTTTTTCCCATCAGCCCCGGTGATTCTTCTCCCGTAAAGTAACCGCATCGCCAGATTTTCCAGCGATCTACCATACTCTGCGCGATTTTCCGTCGATCGCGCCGATTGACCAAAAAATTGAGTAATTCATAATCGGCGATACAAACGTTGACCACTTTAGGAAACACGCAGGATAAAATAGGAAACGTGAAACTACGCGCGAATACATAAATATCTGTAATTTATAATATTATTGCGATATTACTTAAAAAGCGGAATGAAAAGTATCATTTCAGCGTCCCGAGTTACGTGTCGCTGCTGTAATCAAGGAAGAGATAAAATCTTTTATATTAATTAGTCTGCCTGTACGATCCGTCGAGATGTTATCTCGATGCAAATTCAAACGAAACTAATTAACGCTTCGGCTAAACGATCAGATAAATTAGTAACCGCGCGTAACTAATTAATTATGGAACTCGGTGCACGGAAAATTCAGGCGAATCATCGTCGACAGGCAAGGATTTTTCGATTCCCGATCCGACGAAGAAAGTTCCCGTTTAAATTCCTCTCTCCGTCGTTTCCGCGCGCTAATGCGGAAAATACGAGAACAAAAGGCGGACAAAGGCCGTGTTGCTTCTGTTTTCTCCGTTGTTTCCGACGCGGACAAAAATCCCACGGTCTGCCCGGCCTCTCTGCGCGAGAGAAATATAAATTATCGAAACGCAGCCCGACCGGATCACGATAAATTCTCGATTTTAATTTAATCGGCCATTAATCGGGGAAAAAGGGAGCACGGGTTTATGGAGAAGCGACGGAACGTTGCTCGGCAATATTTCACGGCTCCTTCGCTCGAGAATCGTGCATCGACCTCGAAAAAAACCCACGATCGATGCTTTCGAGGTGTATTAAACTGATACGGTGTTTGTTTGAACGAGTTAACTTTGGAATTGTTCGACGCAGAGTTTAGTATTTATCTTGTAGAAAATTTTACAAGCGCGCCAGCAAACTAGATCCATTTTTCCGCGCAATATCCGATACCTCCGATACCGTTTTCGAATTTCAATTCGCGCATCGTAATTCCTCCGTTCCCGTTCAAATTTATCCCGTTCAGCGACTCGTTGATTCGATTTCGCGAATTTTTCTCGGATTTAGAAAGTTTTGAAAATTTCCAACGCAGACGTTAGTTAAAATCTTTCCGTCTAAGGGACGATTCGACCAGTTCCTTTCACACGAACTCTATAGCTACTCGAGTTGGGTTAGTGCAACCTTATTCGACGTAGATTCACCCTACGCGTTTAAAAGGGGAGGCTACCACGGAGAGACTTGTTTCGGGCACGGGGAAGAGGAAGTTTTTTCTTCTATCAATTGTAATTACGAGTGCTGGCCAATTTTTAAAACTCCTTTTCAATGCGTAGCAGCGGAAATTCGCCGCGTGTACTGTTTCTCGCGGTGGGGGGCTTTTTCTGGGAAATTTTATATTAAAACAGCAACCGGCAGTTCTCTTTCGAATTTGCATACATATTGACGCAGAAGTTGGCGCAGCGAAAATTTATTGCGTGAACGTTATAATTTTCAGTATTCCAACAATCTTTCCCTCCCACCCCTATCTTTTTCGCTCTTTTACCCGTTGTTTGCTGGCCTGGCTCGCGTAAACCAGAGAAATGCCACTCCCGTCGACCTTCTAACGCGATATACAACGGGGTACACAGCGAGCTCGTAAATTAAATCATCGAGTGACGGCACCGGACCCGATGCCTCGAATCCTATCAACTTGTCTGCCGCGATGACGTTATAGAAAAACAACTCCGGAGAGGAAAGTCGAGCGTATAAACAGCTAGGGAGAAGAGTTTATCTCATCTCAGGATGACGCGTATGAAGTGAAACTAATTTAAACTTGAAGTTATGCTTAGTGTCTCAGAATGATTCAGCCACACTGGAAAATTGCAACGATCGACTTGGTAAGGAAAGATGTAAAAATACGAAATAACATTCGAGGAATGTGAACGCGCGAATTAACACTGTAATTATCGAAGGCACGAATACGAATTATTTTACGTATAGCTATTTTCGACGGAATTAGTCTTTTATAGAAATATAGAAATAAATAAATAACATGCGATTGTTACAGAAAGAAAAACGACGTGCGTGGCACGACAGGTGAGATTGTTGCCAGAGCACAGATCATCATTGCACTGCATAGTATACCAATATTTAAGTGTATTAATATTTAACCCAAATTCTGAAATGGAAAGCAAAAGTGAGGAATCAAACACTGTGACACCTCCCAGCGAGTTACACTGGACTGTTCTGGTACACGCGTCGGTGAATTTTTTCCCAGCACAAGTGATTAAATTTCTCATCTTTTACCGTATCTCGTACGATACATTCGACCACTTGTTTCGGATAATTGACACAAGTTCAAGTAACGTGTCATATTAAAATTCCCATTTAACATGTTCATATATTTCATCCCAGTTGAACTACGTACAACACCAATGACGAAAATACTCTGCACATCGATCTATCCCTTTATCAACTTACTCTATACGCCTCCATGAAATCTCTCATTGCCAATTCGAATCACGGACATAACGCGAAGATAACATCATAGTATCCAAAAGTATATTTCTGAAAATTCAATCTTTATCCCGCCAGCCGTTCCGTCATTGCAACACATTTATCGAAATACGCGCGTTATGCAAATTTAACACCAGCAAATTATATTTGCCATCTCTGCCAAGTGGTCCGAGTTGCTGTATCGATATCGATAATCGTCCGTAGCGTACACGCCCGCACCTAATCTGCATCTGATTACGCAGCCACATAATATTAGTCCCGATTAGGCCTTCATTATAAGTAAACCAACCAATGCATTATTGGCACACGGATTATCAGCGGAAATTACGGGAGTACAAAGACATAAGATCGATTACAGGAGATAATTTGGAAGAATCTGGTTTTTCAAGGGAAAAATACGACGGAGCTCAGGCTGCGAAACATAATTAGCCACCGCTGATTGCCACCGGAGTCTATGCATGTTCTCGCAGTGCAAATTCTGGCAAGGTCATCGCGCTTCGGGCGTCAATTTATTGGCGAATCTGAATATGCAAATACCAAGCAATTTCGACGCGTGGAGAAATTCGAGGATCCTCTAGATCGAGGAACGCTGTGACTCGAGTTTCCAACGGACAAACAACGATGGAATTAATTGTAATTATCGCCAAACGTTAACTCTTCGCGTAACATCGGACCTCTCTCGACCAGACCCCTCGGTTTAAATAAGCTCCCCGGAACAGGGGGATTTAATCGGAATAATTCCGACAAGACGCAGAATGGCCTATTCGAAATTGCAGAAAAAAACTTGACCTATCCACGGGAACAAGCCTGCAGCAAGGTAATCAATCGATCCGGCCATGGTCGATAAAAGAATCGCGCGTGCCCATGGCGCCGACCAAAACGGCCCATAAATTGCACCGATCCAACGACAATAATCGACAGTGTCGCGCGAGCAATTCGATGTTTGAAATAGTTTCATCGCGAGCATCGCGAGCTCGCTTGATAAACTAGCTGTTAACTGCGAAACTGGAAATGAGCATCGGGGTATCTGCATTTAATTTCCGGCCCCGTACCGCCATAACGAAACGAGACACGCCGTTTGCAGGGTGCGTCGCGTCGTATTTATGTCGAAACTCGAACAGATTGCTACGGCACGATCGGCCGGCGTCGTGACGGAGGGCGTCCACAAGGCCTGACCGAACCAGGGCTGTTTTAAGATGGCCGTGGTCTCAGCGCTGGCAACTTCGCCGTGACTCGCGAATTAGCGCGAAAAACCGTCGGAAACTTCGATATTTTTCCACCGTCCTCTCGGTGCCTGTGTTTTATTGGCCGTAGTTTTGCGCCAGAGCACGACGGGTTTCTTCGGCTAGGAGGTTTTTGGTGGACACCAGCGCAGCCGGCACGCTAAGATTTTTCACTGGTTTACTCGACGGGGACGAGGAGGAAGGATGGAAGCTGCGTCGGCCATGGCTATTAAGTTTCTTGTTTGTTAAGAGCCGCTCGTGTTGTCTCCGCGACAACCGGGATGATTTATAGATTAGCAAGCGGCAGTGTCGGGGAATAGTTATTCTGGATAACGGGGAAAAAAGGCGTGGAACGAATAGGGGCTGCGAGTACGCGAGCCGACGAATATTTCAAGTTTTATCGCCGATTTCTGGGTGAAACAGTGTCGGAGTCAACGATGCGATGCAGGCTTAAGTTCTGCGAGCTTTGGCAGGAAATACGAACGAAACGGTCATGCGATCGATGCTGAGGTAAACGGCTGCTGAACGTCTACCTTTAAAAGTCCTAAACAGGTGCCCTTGCGTGTGAGGTTAGGCAAATTTCCCTTTGAAATACTCGATTTTACGTCTGGATTCAGGGCTCAGGTTTGAAGTTTCGATCCTAGTTTAATCGCGCGTTGCTCACGCGTAGCTGTTTACATTTCCTCTGAATTTTCGTTAAACCGAGTACAGTGTCGTCGGTTTTACAGCAACTTACATCATATACAGGTAACCCTCGTATAACACGGTAGATAGGTTCCTAGAAAATGTCGCGTTGTGTGAAACCGTGTTGTATGAGACCCAGAGTCTATACAAAAATGGGGATTGCGTTCCGAAAACTNAACGGTCATGCGATCGATGCTGAGGTAAACGGCTGCTGAACGTCTACCTTTAAAAGTCCTAAACAGGTGCCCTTGCGTGTGAGGTTAGGCAAATTTTCCTTTGAAATACTCGATTTTACGTCTGGATTCAGGGCTCAGGTTTGAAGTTTCGATCCTAGTTTAATCGCGCGTTGTGTGAAACCGTGTTGTATGAGACCCAGAGTCTATACAAAAATGGGGATTGCGTTCCGAAAACTTATTGAAAACAAAATTTTTGGTTTTTAATTCTACGTAAAAAACTTAATTTTTATTAAAGATATAAATGTATATACAACACAAAACAAAAAAAGACTAAAATATTATTTTAATTCAACTTTAATTTATCAAATTCCTTCGTATTTTTTCGAAAAATTTCTGGGACTCAAACGGTTAAGACAGCAAGCTTCGTCGCGACTGGAAAAGTACAATGTTGTATAAAGGTTTTTCCAAAAGGTTTTTCCAATTTTCTTATCGTGTTAGAGCGAAACCGTGTTATAGGATACCGTGTTGTAGGAGGGCTACCTGTATATATATTTCATACTATTCGCTTTATACGCGTTTCCACCAATATACATTTAAGAATCTTTCAAGTGTTTTTACAAACAGACTCTATGCTGAAGCTTGATTCGTCGATTGCGCTGTTCGTTAAAGGTGTGAAATCAGCATTCGATAGATTTATGTAGGAATTGGGTGAGTACTGCCACCTGACTGTTTATGATAGGGACGAGTGATAGTTTAGGTGTGTGTCCTGAGTGTCTGAAGTACCTGCGTATAAAAGGAGACAGAATGAAAGGTTTAAATAGAAGAACACGAGCGGAAGCAGTTCAGTTTTAACTCCAATTTCTAGTCAACTGTAAGTCACTTTCAGTTTCAGAGTTTTTAGTGAGAATTTTTGTTTAGTTTTCTTTTCAGTGTTTCAAGAGCAGTTTAGAAGTCAGTTGTGAGAGTAAAGGATCGGGTGAAGTCGCGGTCAGTCGGAACACTCGTGCATAGTTTGTTAATCGATTAAGCTGTTATTTTATTACTAAATCGTATACCACAAAAGAGACGCAATATTATTTAAGTCAATTCGGTACTCCAAAGATGACGAATCCTACATTTATTATATTGCACGTTTATATGGTAATAACGCTGCAATAAATCTGCATAAACGAACATCATCGCAATTTGGGGGCGTGTGTTTCACGATTGATCGAGAATCTCGTAAAGATCTGTCCACCAACGTTTCCTTCTTCTTCTATTCGCGGCGTGTGTCAATCGTGCCTGGACGCCGGTTAAAAAGTAAATAGGAAGAAAAAAATCGGACAAGTGGGTCAAGTTGCCGCGCGGGCCTTGCGCAAAGTGCAGTCATTGTTACACGAAGGAGCGGCCAAAGCTCACGAAATAAGTGTCTTTAGAATTCCTGCCAGCCGGAACCTGCCGTTGAAAAAAAGCGTAACTGGAACGAAGGGAGGGGGGAGAGAATTTTCTCCATCCGGTTTGCGTGCCGAGCGCTCGATCCTTCGAATTATCCAGACAAGCGTTCATCTGCAGCGCGAAATTCTTCTCGCCAAGGTATGAAATTTTCAAACGCTGCTGTAAGTGATGCTAGCGAATTTAAACGAATGTCAATAAGAAAACGTTCAGGATTTTTGAACGAAGATATCTCGAAAGGGAAGATAGGCGACACGCGAAAATCTTTCTTGGAAACACGATACTCGTACCGGATATAACAGCAGTGGCGATGTTTTATCGAAACTGAATTTACCAGCTTATGGCGGTTATTAAATATTACGCCTGGAATATTTGCATTGGCCTCGTAACCAGGCTAATCCATAAATTCTCAACTTTATTCGGGAACTTAGAGGGAACGGAGGTAGCCGAGATGCACGCGCGGATTTTAACTGGCGAAAAATAAGCTGCAAAAAGTCGATGTAATATCGCAGGGAAAATTAGTCGCTGTTGAGAATTTGGTCAATAAATACGCGCCGCGACAAAGTGCATCTCAGGCACTGCATTTTGCACGAGTCGCAGATGGAAAAAGCTGGAACGGAGGCAGCTGGAAATCCGCGTCCTGTTTCCGGCCCGATTCCCGTCCTCTGTATCCAAGGAACATTTTCCAAAAATCCCGATCAAAGGGTTTTAATTTCCATCGCGAACCGAACGGCCACGCGTCAACGACCCTCGGCTGTATTCGAGCAAAGCGGAGCGGAGATTTTAAAGAACATCGCGGAAAGAAGATCGGTCGATAAATTAACGTTCGATGTTATTTTTCATTCTGTTCCCCGTAAATCATCCGCTGTATTTCCCTCGGTTTTAGACCGAGTGAGCACCCCCTCGCCGAAAAGCACCCATAAAATTTGCATTCTGCATAAGGGAAGCTCGAAAGAGTTCGCGATAAATCAACGGGATCGCCGGAATTTTGCAACAACCGGCCTCTCTGTCTAAATAAAACCGATTCCGCGGAAACGGACGAATGGGAGTAATACGATTACGCAGTGTCTTTTCCCCCCTTTTCTTCGCGGTGGTAAAGCGAAAATGAGAAATATTATTCGGGGCTGCTGCTCCTCCGTTTAGGATCGAGTTACGACAGGGTGCGTCGGCGCAGGGCGCGAGCCGGCATTATTACCCCACTTTTTCAGCGAGCATTTGCTCGTGAAACCGGCATTTTTCACAGGATGACCCTTCAAACCGCCCTTCAGCCCGTTATCGAGGGTGAGTGGTAAATCTCGCGCGCGCGCACGCGCGGGCTCGTCGAAAATCCTTCTAATTATTGTAACCGGATCCGTGAACTCGGCCGGCGTGCTTTAGGAGCCACTACTTTCCTAATTAGAAATTTCATGCTCATACTTTCGCCCGTCACCTTTCGCCGGATGAAAGCTCCTCCCTGTTCGTTGGCTGCTACGGCTAATAAGCTGGAAACGCGAGGCGGCTACGTAATATTGACCACGAGACGATTTCAACCCTTGCATCTTGGATGGATGTGAAAGAATATAAATAGTTTTATATATTATACAGGTAACCCTCGTATAACACGGTAGATAGGTTCCTAGAAAATGTCGCGTTGTGTAAAACCGTGTTAAACGAAACCCAGAGCTTATACAAAAAGGGAAATTGTGTTCCGAAAACTTAGTAAAAACAATTTTCTTTTTTTTTAATTCTACGTAAATAACTTAACTTTTATTAGAAATATAAATGTATGTAGAACATAAAACAAAAGAAGAGAAAAATATTATTTTAATTCAACGCAATTTTAATTTAATAAATTTCTTCGTGCTTATGTTTAGTGACGCGCGTACTTACATCGCGTAGCTGCTTCATTTTCGACACAAAATAAGACGAGTGCTATCGCGCCGTTTGGGTTTATTGACCGTATTTTTTCCAAAATTTCTGCGGCTCGAACGGTTAAAACGGCTAGCTTCGTCGCGACTGAAAAAGTACAGCGTTGAATAAAGGTTTTTTCAATTTTCTTATCGCGTTACAGCGAAACCGTATTATAAGATGCCGTGTTGTAGGAGAGTTCTCGGAATTTATGATTCGTGTTATAGCGAAACCGTGTTATAGGATACCGTGTTGTAGGAGGGCTACCTGTATATATAATTAATAAATAATTCTTCGCCTCTTCTTTTTTCTCGAGAGCGTCGAAATCATCGCTGAAATAATTTAATCCTTGCTACCATCAAAATTTTTTGGTACGATTATTTTGAAAACGCTGGAACGCTTTCCTCGCTGGGTGTTTACGAGGTTGAAAGTAAACCAGGCATTTATTCACATAACACCCTTCCTTCCTATTCGAATAAGACTAAACAAGAATTTATGAATTACCTAATTCTGAAGAATTGTAGTTACGAATAAATAAGAAAAATAATCGAAACTTACGGGGTTGTGAATAAGACTTAAAAGAGTTATCGATGAGGAGAAAGCATAAGAGAGGTAACTAGATACAACCTGCAGTTCTAATCCTTCTTTGTACGATTTAAATATGTCATTTGAATATATGAAAATATAAATCGCGTTCTGGCGCAAGTTTTTCCACGGAGGATAAAGGAAACAATATAATTTCGCGCAAACGCCGGCTAGTCACCCGTGTATTTTTTAAATTCCACTCTGTCCGTGTATCACTGTACCATTATATTTCATTCCTCCACCATAGCGCCGAAATTACGAATCTCCACCGCTCCCGTGGAAATAAAAACCCGTGGCCTACCCCGTCGTAAACATCGATTCGAGATTATGAAGCGTTAAATATGAATAATCGCGAGGAACAACGCGTTATTCCGGATCTGAATTTCACAACGAGTCGAGGAAGAAGACATACACATCGCGGAACCATAAACCGCGAATTGTTCTTCTCCAACGTTTCGCTAAAATTCGCGGCCCCGTCCGACTTTCGCCGTTGCTCTCGATTCTTTCCGCGAAACTTTATAGGCCACATGTACGCGAAGACGCGCCGGGAGAAAGGAATATTAAACCAGAGCTCGCTTTTTAACGAAGACACCGCTGCCACCTATTTTTATCGCGACAATCGTTCGAGGGACCGAGATTTCCGCGAAAATGTATTTTTCCGCGTTCGCAATGCCACGCTGAAAGGGTGAAAATGTATTTTTACGCGACTGAGAGTGGATCGCAGACGAGACCGAAGAGTTTTTCGCGTAATACGGGATCACTGCGAGCGTGCTCGTTTCCCGTTTTTGGAATCGCGAGAAAACGAGCGAATTCGCGATCTTCGACGAAACGAAATCGGTAATCAGCGATCCTTAGATCGACTCTTAGCCGATCGAATGGAAAGATCGTGATACTTGCTTGCCAACGCGTTACCTCGGTCTTATTCCCGGATGATAATGGCGGTATCGCGAGTTTCGGGGTGAAATTACACGAGATTAACGCGCGTGAGACGTTTTTCAGCCATCGTTTGTTGTAACGCTGAATTTACATCGTGCTATTGCAGCAACGTTGTACGCAATGCGGCTATTGCTGCGGATACTCGCAATATTATTTTAATACCGGCACACGCGAATTTCGGCTATATTTCCCAGCTGCGTGGCGCGTGCCGCCATAGCGATTTATCCGATTTCACGAGGATGGGGAAAAAAGGAACGCGTTGATCGAAGAATCGCACACCCTCGCACGTTCTGCTGCTTGATTAACATGAAATATGAATTTCACCGCGATTCGACATTCTGCTAAAACGCCGTATTGCACAGAATGTTTAACACGTCGTTCGTAATTTAATGGATATCGATGGCAAACTGGAGCAGTTTATCCCGTTGATTACACCGACGATAATCTCGACACCACGGAAATAATGAAATTCTTTTTCAATATGAACACGTATTGGTAACGAATACACGGAAGTCAATCCCAATAGTAAATCAATTACATTAATATCATTCCACTCCCGGTATTATTAATTCTACGACATTTAACTACGTTATAATAAAACACCGCGGAGTGAATACACGTTTTGTTTGACAAAAAAAATTGCATCGAGATAAACTGCGAAAAATAAATAATCCGAAAGTACGGTTACAGTTAGACCGGTGTCGAATTATTCTTTGATCGAAATCTGCGAGGTCTTTCATAAAAAGAAAAAGATCATTTTTATACGCTTCTCGCTAGAATTTCGCCGGATTTAGACCGCAACGATTCACAGGTTGAGTGGAAACCGGTCGTTCCGCGGTAACCAATGGTTGTTTTACGCGATCCCATTCCCCATTTTCACGCATTCCTGTCGCGATTTTGCCAGCAAAACGAACGGGTTCGCAAAGTGGCGCTGATTAAGTGGCACCGTTAGTTGGTGGTACTTGAATAACGAACACAATCATTAGTAACGGAAGCAGTTCCTGGTACTCGGGCTAATAACCGGCTCACATGCGATCGTAATTATTATTTGCAGCTTATGAACGCCGATGTTAAGGCACGCCTCAGGCAGCCGTGCTATCAATCGCCGCGATGATAACGAGCAAACGATAGATAAACGTCATCGAAATTCGGCTCGTTTGAGAAAAATTCGAAAACGTTCGCTCGGACAGTTTCTTTTCCATTTTCATCCGCTTGCTTCGTTACGAAATCGTTCCACCGCGATTTTGGAAAAAGACAGTAACTTTCTGGCCATTCCTTGTAAATTTCACGATTCGTAAAGGTACGACGATTGTGTTATGTTTACCGGAGAATCTTTTCCGAAGAAAATTAATATTTGCTATTGAAGACTTCATTTACGGGATTTTTGGAATTTTTGGAAAAGACCGAACATCCCGAGGCAATGGGAGTCTATCTGATTTCTTTCTCACCATCGTCCCATGACAAAAAAACGCCCAGACACGTGTAAATTATCAAAAGACGAAGGGCATATAGGCTCGAATTGGTCTAAAGATAGACACGAGATAGGAAGGAGTGAAAATCGAGACAGACACGAGTTCGTGCTTCGTATGATAGTAAAATAAAAATCTGAGAAGCCTCGTATGAACTGCCATGCGTTCGTGACAGGACGTAAGTATCGTCTAACAAATCCTTCCTATAGAAAAGTCAAACGAAACGAGAGAGTTTAGAGAGAAGTCTCTCCAATTTGCTCTCCTTTTAACACGTTGATGCTGGGGTGCATCACCGGTGGGTCACACATGTATTTCACAAAATAGATAGTACATAATAGGTTTATTTTTCAATTATCAACATTATAAACAGATATTCAATATTACAAACATAACAATTCAATATTATAAACATAACATAATTATTTAATTCTTTTATGTAATTTTTCAAAACACGTTGGGCAGAGTGCCGGTTGGCCCTTACATCGGTTATGAAAACAGACCTCTACTGTTTAAGAAAAATCGAATAAAGTATTCCAAAATTGGGGACAAAACTGGTCCCGTCAGGTTTACTTAACATTTACAGGTATATACAAATTGATATTGGAAAATTATAGTATATCAATGTATTAGTCGAAGTCCACGGAATTTACCGTATCCAACGGGAATCGTATCGCTTTAGTAGTTTTGTTATAAATGGAAGTGAAAGTTGAAAAATTGCGATTTTCAAAGTCGATTTTCTCAAGAACTGAGGGTGATAGACAAAAACTGATTTGAGATTCGGTTTTAGCACGTCGAGATGCATGAACACCACCTAGTGGGTATTATTGCGGAAAAATCGTGTTGAACAGCGTCATCTAACGCTGCGCCGCCGCATACTTGAAGGACTGACGCGATCGGCTACTTAACGGACGACCATTTGGGACAGTAGTTGAAACGTAGCATAATTCCCAACGGGGAGTGCATATGATAATCCCCGCGCAATATAGAGTCTCTAGTTACCAAGGAACTCCGTGACCAATGATCAATGGAGCACCGTGTTTCGGATTTATGGCACATCTATTACCACCGAAGAGACGGGAGTAACGACGTAGCGATCTATATTCACGAGCGAGTACACGGAAACGGAGTTTCTACGTTTGCAAACTAATTTCCCGCTGCTAACTTCTCGTCCAATCAAGCTGCAAGTCAACCTTACCAATCCACGTGCTAATCAACCGCAGCAACCGAGCCGATAAAAATATCTCACAAGCGAGAAGCCGGAAGAATATCTCTCACCCGAATAACAAGCAGCTCGAAGTAAAGGAAGATAAACGGGAAAACTAGCCGGGAATGTTAGCTCGAGCTATAGGACAGCCGTTTGGGGGATGAAAGCGCGAAATTCTTGTAACTCGATAGAGAAGGAAGTGGACGGTGGTCGTTAGAGATGGTCCACAGTAACTTCGTCAGGGGAATGGACAAAACGGCGCGCAGGGAGCGCAAAAGTGATAGCAGGCAGATTAAACGCGATAACATTGTCAAAGTGTCCGGCAACGAGAAACTCAGTTAAGCTCAATATGTTCGAAGATAAAGCTCGCTTCCCGAAAATATCGGATACCCGATAAGTGTTGCAGAGAGAACAAAGGACGATACCTTAGAGCGACCGTCGGATACGATACAATATCGCTGATGTCTTCGAAACAGAAAATACGACCGAGTCGCTATCATGCTTTCATCTCTTCGCTTGAATGTTTTACCCATCGTTTCGCTCACTTTTCATTTATCCACCAGATACCTCGTGTTTCTTCGGAGAATATATCACTGGGAACTGTAGCAAGTGAAATTTCAGGAACTTTTTCCCAATATATATATATTTATTCCATATTTTTATCGAAAGAAATGGAAGATCGCGACGAACAGTCTGGCTTCTTTCTGCCATTCTCATTTCCCTCCTCTTCTTTTTTCCATCTTTTGCTTTTTTTTTATTCAATTCGGAGTTCAGTCACGTAGAGGCAGGTTTAATGAGAATATCGATGAAATTCAACGCATGGCGAGCCGTATTTTCGGCTTTCCAAACGCGTTAATGGTAATTAATATCGCGAACGAAGAAAAGTAGGAAATTGGATTGCTTCGTTAATTTCGATAACATTATATATCGATAACAGCCACAGAGTTCTCCGGCCTATGAATTATTTCTCTGTTAACTTAACTCGCAGCGCTTAATTAACAGTTTTACTGACCGCTAACGGTTCAACAGCAGATCTCAAAATTTCGGTGCTCGCTTTTAATTATTTCCATTTAACCCGTAAGAAGGACTGCGAGGCACATTTAACTAACCTTCTCTGTTGCGTCGCAACAACCACCCTGATAATCGATTTTGACAAAAGCCAATTAATAGGCTAGTGATTGGCAAATTGTTAACCATGACTTCCGCGTGAAAAAACTGCTCGAAACGTTGAAAAATAATTCCACTTCCAGACGATTCCCGAGTCTTCGTCGCGACGCTCTGTACGAAACCGGTTTCCGTTTTCGTTGTTCCCCTCGTTCGATCGAAACCGAGAGAAATCGGATCTATCCGTACGACTTTTAACGAGAGATCCAACTTGAAAAAGAGACACCTGCGAGACCCGAGAGCCTCACCGCACTTGCAGCCATTTTTCATTAACTTGGCCATTAATATTCACGATGACAAGGTTCATTAATATTCCGCAACAGGGTGAACGGCTTAAAAAGTGAATTAAAATCCTTTTTAATTGGCCACCACGCAAATCGTAAGTTAGTTACGTAAATTTAAACGAACGTACAATCCAATCAAATCTCCCCGAAAAGCTGTTCGGAAATAAACTGCAACTTCGATCGAGTTAAAGCTACAACAGAGAGGAAATAAAAGTCCAAACAATCTTCGTGAAAAATGACTACCACCAAAACTGCCTTGTTTGCCGACGACCGAAGCAAACATTTTTCAGGAAATTTATTTTCCAACTATTCCCCGTACGACTGAAAAGCGAAATCGTAAAGGAATTTCGTTCGCGAATAAATATATAAATAATTCGAATAATCCTTAACCGCATGGGAATAAAATAATTCGTCGATAAAAAGCGAAAGCATAACGTGATATCTCTCGAAATTATGCATTACACTGCTCCATTTTATAATCTTTATCCGTCGTTTCGAACAAAATACGACGAAACTCGCAGAGCATTCGCAGCCACGTTCGTTTAAAAACCATGGCCGAATACGCGCTCTTCCTTTACACCCCATGACGATGGGATATACTGGCCAATACCCTCTGCACTATACCACGAAATGGCCGCGCAATAGAGCCACGTTAAAACAACGAATCACTCTTCAGAAAAAATATACCTCAAAATGTATACCGCGTTTGCTGTATATTTGCTGACGAAGGAAATAAAAAATGACAAGGATTGACAAGTGAAATACCACGATATTTGACAGGATATTAATTTCGGCGATAATCCGAAGCTTGAAGTTTTTCAACGATCGACGTATCGATACGTTATTTCTATGGGAATCGAGTGTTGTATCCTCCGTGTTGCGTGGCGTTTTCTTGAGCAGGTAGGTAGAGACGAAAAGAAACGGAAGTGATGTCTTTCGTCTTGTTAGGGGACTCGTCGATAAGGCCCTGGAAGGAATTTGTACGTATAGGAATCGCGGGATTCGAGTCACTTGCGAATAACCAGGCTCTCCTGGATTCCCTCTTATAATAATCACCCGATATAAGTAGTCGAGGTCTACCATATTCCCGACCCAAGCTATCGATCGTTCAACCCGAGGTATGTCTTTTGCAATACCTCGGGAAAAATCGGTAGAACAGACGATCCAACGATCGTACATCATAATTCCAAGTATAATTCGGACGACATCAAGCGACCGAGACTTTCGCCAGGATGGCGGCCGTGAAATAACGCGACGATGTCACGGGGGGTGAGTCAGGGTTCGTAGACACGAAAGAAATGCAATTCCGGATGAATTACGAGCGCCACTTTGTCATCGGACCGCGAGGTGGGGCAAGAAAGCAACATAATGCATTGGTCTGGGCCGAAAATTGAAACCGAAAATTAACGGCGCCGCGGCATCGCGAGGGAGAAAGTTCCACCCTTGTTCCCTGATCTAATCTCGTTTAATCTGCCTCCTCGGGAGAAAAAAAAAGACGTTCTGCCGGCGAGAATTCCTGCTGAATCGGGGAAACTTCCGATGGAAGAATTATCAAGACTGACAACGAGGGAAGAAAGGAACGTTGTCGGGGGTATTACTCGAGTGAGAAGATTCGGAGAGGAGGGGTGAGAAAAGTTGTTCCGTGGAGACGATCGCCGGAAAGTATAATTCGAACCCGGTTTTCTATCGTTAACGGGATAATATGGCGAAAGAAAATAAAGCGATCGATGTAGGTTCAGCGATGCACTAAAGGGTTACTTGTCACATGGGCGATAATTGGTAATCGATGGGTAAGGATACCCTTCGTTATCTACGATAATTCCAAAGGGAATACGATGTTCTCGTAATAAGGTATTCGTATAATTATTCCTTCGAAAGGTAGGGCGATATTATCCGATTATTAGATATTTAAAAATTTAATTAGCTGATATAAGACTGAAGATTTTTATGTATTAGGTTTTTGCGTATGAAATGTCGGATTTTTATGTGAATATATAAAACTGCATATCTTTTTTCAAAAGCTGTTTATTCAATCAAAACATGCTCCATTCGCTTCGATACACTTTTCCCAACGAGACTTTAAAGCATAGATGTCTGTCTTGAAAAAATTCTGATCTTTAGAATCGATAAACTCTGATATCGAATTTTTCAAACTGTCTTCATTTTCGTATTGTTTTTTTTACTGTTCGTTTAGATTCATATCGGTAGAAAATTCAAATGAAATAACAAAAGGGAACACTTTCGAGAAAATCTCCTTTGTTGAAATGTGATTCTGGCAATGGACAGTACGGCTATAAACGAGGTTATGCCAAAACCTAAAGTATAACGAAAACAGGAAGACAAACGTTCGCGTGTAAAAAAATCCGACATTTCATATGCACCAACCTAATAAATTACAGGTACGATGTACGAGTCTCGAAGAAAATGATCATTCGCAAGTAATAACCGAGCTCCTCCCCGGTTATTAAAATTTCTCCGACGCGAAACTTCAGCTCGACATCCGCTCCGAGAGCAACGGTTCCCCCTTCCGCCTGCACGTTCCAGAATATCCAGCGTACGGCGGCGAAAAATCAAGGGAAATTCCCGTCGGCCGGTATTTAAAGTCTCTCTCCTTCGGGATTCGTAGCTGGTACAAGTTACGGGGGCGAAAACACAGGGGCGAGTATCAAGAGGAATTTGGAATGCATCGACCGACGACGCGCGGGTACACACCACGAGGGTTAGGTACCATCGGAGTTCGTCAAACGGCATTAGAAATTTCCGTCACGCGTGAGAGTCCTCTTCGTGCAGCCGCGATCTGTCTTTATTATCTGGGAGAAACCGGCGGAAAGTCGGAGGACTTCTCGCAGGGATTCGACGCGCTGCCTGCGATACGTGTGCCGTGATTCGATTCCGAGCCCCTTCTACCGCCGCCCCTTTTTCTATTTCCCGTTGGCAAACTGTCCGGGACACGGGGTGAAACTGCTCGAACTTCCTGGCGAAAATTTCGCACACGCCGTCCCGGGATCCGTTGTTTTATATTTCGAGAGGGGTGGGCTCGCGCCGACTGGAAATTTCCGCGTGTACGACTGCCACGGGGGTATTTCGACGAGGGGGCGAGGATTGAACCAGGCAAGGGTTCCGCGATACTGTGTAACGTGGATGATTGGTGTACTTTGCAGGGAGGAAGAACGTTAGGGGTCGAGATAGAAGTTTTAGCGTTATCGCGGAGAGATATTAGACTGAGGTAATTAAAAGGGTGGAATTGATATCGGGAGAAAATGTATCGTCGTATTAGCATATCGAGGTGGAGAATGAGATAAGATAGAAGATAACGGGGAAATATTTACGATGACTTGCAAGATTGTGGGGAAAATTATCGATTAAGATACATATTAACCCTTTGTATCCGGATGTCTCCTCTCAGGGGACATTCAAGTTTATTAGTGATTACGGGGATTTGAGTTCTTTCAGCGCAACTTTTTGAGACATGCGTGTTTCCCTGAAGTTCTCTCTTGAAATGGCACAAGAAATCAAATCAAAATATCGTAAAATTACTAAGATATATACAAGAAATGTTAGCGGACTTTGTGTCAGACGAGAACGCGAGAGGCGTACTACGATTCTTGCGTGGAGAGACAAAAGAATTATTACCATGCTCACTAATTATTATAACGCACAACTACAATCTACCCACAGAACATTACGCGTTGGACATGTCGTAACAGTCAAAAAGCCTGAAATAGTGTTAGAATATACGGCGAATATGGATGATGGGTGATCATGCGGATCAATACGCTTCGACGTATTGTTTCCTCCGTAAATCGCTGAAATTGTGGAGGAAGTTATTTTTTTTGGGGGTAGGAAATGTGTGTGATAAACTCATACATAATGTATCGCACCTCAAAACAAACAAATAATGAAACGGCAATAACACCACAAGTTTGTCAAGACACTCATTGACCAATTGAGGGGCGATTTTCGTGTATCGAGAACGCGTTCATCCACATCTTCTGCAGACAATAGATTAGACAATAAACTACATATTCCCGATGTGGGACAAATAAAACGGGACTACACTGTGTGTTCTAACAGGAAAACACCTGGTGGCAGGCGTCTGAGAACTTATTACTGTCATGCATGCACTAATCAGCCTGCAATGCATATTGGGGAGTGTATTAAAATTGATCATACTGTAAAAAATTATAAACAATAAAATATTGATCTTTCTTTACAAATATACATTCCTCGATTTCAACCAATTCATATAAGTCCAATATCATTATAATACGTTATTTGGATTCAAAATTATAATAAATAATACGAGGGTCTGTAAATGTTCGTTTCTGCCGTAAAGTGGCGTTGAGTAGCTGATAGCCAATGAATCGTTCGGAGTGCAAGTGCAAAGGGTTAAATCACCCGGGTTATCGCGTGTGGTCTATTTCTCAAGTCTCGGAATTTTTATCTTCGTTTATCTTCGGCTATCGGATTTTTGTTTAACCAATTGGGTCTGATAATTCGATTAGCCGTTTGCATTGGCAGGCTAAAGCGTCGTTGCTTCTTCGGGAAGCCTGTTTGAGCAGTTATCAGTGCCGAGGCATAAGCTAGTAGTATAAACGACGATATAGCCTGTAGACCAGGTTCGCTGGATGAATCTGTCGCGAAATTTCGAGATTAACGCTGCCTCTGTCGGGAAAATCCGTCAAGCTCTGGTCGAGGGTTGAAACCTTGCCCGGGAGGATAGGCAGCCCTCTGTTGGTCCTATCTGTTCGTTACATCCAATCGGTCTCGTGGCAGGCTGTTTACACGGATGCTACTCTGATAAAGTGGCAGCAGATGGAAGAGATCATGCAGGATGGAGCTTAGTGGCTCGTAAATCATTGACGGTATCATTCGAGGAAGTGGATCAGCCCATAAGACATTGTCAAGGAAGCGGGCGTTCCATTCTGTCGCGATAGTTCATTTCCGGCCTGATATTAATCGCGATATGCACCTTCGGCTGAAACTTCGATTTGTCTGATTGATATCGTTACCAACGCTCGCGATGAAAATATGACCTTATTTCGAACTGGGCGATCCCATCTTGAATGCCGTTCCAAGTTACCGAGGTTACCGAGCCGAATCGATTCTCATAGTTGGAATTTCTCATCGACTATCGAGTGCACGAACAAACGCGAGTTTATTTATTCGTGTATAAACACTACCGACAGACCCAACGTGCGTAGGTTTGGATTAGATAAGAATTTTCTAGCGACACCCTGTATTTCCTGTTCTTCTTTCTCGAGCAACTTCGAAGCGGTGTATCTCGTCCAAAAGATATTGCACGATTATGAATCAAATGTTGCTTTACAGTGGATGGTTCATGCTAGACAGCGTGACTGACAAAATTATCGGGAAAAGATCATAGGCTTTGGAATAATTTTACAAACACAGCGAGAATCGAATTTTCCTATTCGTTTATCTCTCTGTGCTAGAACTACCAATATTTAATAAGGTAAGCGTAGATAATAGTAATTTCATTTCAGTCATTTTGACTGAATTGGCAATTGTAGAAGGTCACGGAACCATCGTTGCGTTACCTACGCTACGTAAAACGCGTTAAATTATAGGCGAATCTAATTAATTCCAATTGACGTGTCCGTCAAACCGACAAAGCCGAGTCCCTGGACGATTTTTATCCGCCGAGCATAGTATCGGTTTCAATTCGAACCCGTCTACGGAAATAAATAATGTCAATGTTCGCGGACGACGTCACTGGTTTAAATAAAACGAAATTTCGCGGAGGACGAACGTTCGCGAGTGAAAATAATTTGCAAATCAATGAAAGTTTAATCGATGAAGCATCCTCCGTGCGTTGCTCGTCGCGGCGTATCAATCCCGTTAATAAGTTTTCCAATATTTGCCCGATAATGTCCAACCGGCGGACGGATTTTCGGACTGATCCAGAAGTAATAAAATTAAAGGGCAGCTGCGAGGAATTTAAATGTCCATGAACTTTAATACCCACGCTGGTGGCGAATCGTTAAACGATGCGCAAAACATTTCAGTTGCCTGTTAATTACAGGACCGGTTTAACGCGAAGCGGTGCAGCGGAGCTACATCTTTATCGTCGGTGAAATTTCAGATGTAAAAGGAAATACGGGCGGTGCACGATGAGCAAATTTATTTAACCGTCCCCCTAAAAAGTCGAACGTCGATTTATCCCCACGTTGAGTTGATAAAGCTGCCGAAATTTTTGCTTCCATCCGCGATTTCGGCCGTGCTTCCTCGCAAAAATTTCTCGACTCCAACAGTCTCGTATCTGCAAATCGAGATACTAGAATTCGGCATTGTCGAGTTCCCGGATTCAGGATAATTTTTTCCGATTCCGCAATCCTGCATGTTAATCCGGAAAATGGCGTTGTGCAAGACTCGTGTCCGTGCTCGGTGAATTACAACGTTGTCGCGATCGTGGCTCGATATTACAGGGAAAGAGGTCTCGAGCCGGTGGGAAATAAATTCGATCTAGCGGGGTGGAAAAGTGGAAATTATTTTTGTTGCCGGGTCCGCCTCTCGTTAGATAATCCGTAACTCGGAGATGTGGCTTGCGTGAGGATATTGCGTGACTTCGGAGTCACGCTCGTTTTATACGAGTTAAAGTGGTCTGAAAACAGTTTCGTTCCTCTGCAAGCCATTACAGGTTTCCTCTGATGGCATCTAATATAAAATACACGATAAGCCGTGGCCACATGAATCCATTAATATTTAATCCTTTCTCCGTATCGCTTTGTATTTATTACACACGGTAAACGGAGTTTAGGAACGGTCTGGCGCGGAAAGTCAAAGGAATCCTTTGCCACGATCGATCCTCGTTCTATTCTTCCTATTTCAGGATTATCGCGAGGAATATCGTTTTTGTCACTTCCCCTTCCACGAATTCCGCTCGGATAGCCGTGGATTACGGTAGAAACGGAACAAACGCGAGCTGAAGTTTAACCTATTGCATTCGGCCGAGCTACGATGTTCGATTTTCCGTGTATTTCGAGTGGAAGAATTTTTGGCAGTTCGGCCGAGCAAGTTGAAAGATATGCTAACTTTCGCGCTTCCGTGTTATATAATGGAGATACAAAGGATTTTCTGCAATCCCGCGGTATTATAATCCTTCGATACTCCTCAGCTGGCACAACAATCTTGCTATGAATATTTAACACAAGCCGACATTCTCGCGGGGAAGATGGTAAGAAGAATTTCTCTCACGCGTGCTATCGTACAAAAATTCTAATTCCGCAGAGTCGAAGCTAAACGCGCGTTTATAAAAACAACGCTCTACCCTGCGTTGTTATATGAAAATGCACCTTTGAATATTTTTTATGCTTTCCGCAGGTTAGTGAATTTTTTGGCAACGCCGCGATAAATACAGGTCTGAAATGCCGCAGAACACGTATGAAACCGTTTAGAGCGAGCAGCGAGAGGAGCGGAAGTCGAAAACATAAATCGCCGTTTCGAAACGGCGAAAAGCGTGTATGGCGGAAGGTACGAAACGGATATATTACAAAATTATTCGCTGCCCGAAGAAGTTGTTGCACACCCGAGAGGACGCGAAATTGCACGAATACCTCATACAATTCGATATTAATTCGGGACGATGCGAGAAATAACATTTGTAAAGAGAGAAAAAAAAAAAAAACAGAAAAGAATGGAAACCAAGGATAAAACGTGCACGGATCATTTTTCCAGGCATAAAGTTTCACGGGAACCAGCAACTGCTAATTAACGAATGGAAAGGAATCTATTTTGCCGACAGTTGTGAATTAACGTTGGCTGGGTGTGCTGGTGGACACTATGCGCCGTCTCGAAGAGGACGTTAAACGACTGTCTCCAAGGGCCAGGCTGCGGCAGCCTCGTTCCTCGGTGCAGCCACGTCCAAAGCGATTGAAGGGACCCGGAGTCGTCGAGGTCTCTCGCGACACGAACAGCCGGGGCGATTGACCTGGCTGACCTGACCCAGAGTTGCCTCGGTCAGAGTTAGCTGAGCTCGGGCCAAGTCGCCGCACTTCGGCCGCGTCCGCAGCCCGACCCTCCACCACCACACGGCCCAAGTAGAGTCGCTCGATATTTCAGCGGACGCGCCAGTAGTGCTTATTCCACTGTCGACCGGCGCGGGTCCAACGACGTTCCTACGGTTAGGCGTAAAGGTTTTAGAGCTCGATGTTCATGATATCTATCAGTGTACAAAAGGAGAGATGTTTTGGGATAATAATAAATTTTTCCATTCTTCTCACTTCCCTTGTTTCCCGGGAGATTAGGGTCGAGAAGCGGGAGAAACGCGCAGAATCGAAGAGGACGATTTCGGGTTTGGTATTTTAATTGGTATTATATCACAGGAGGATTAGTCGATGTATCGTCAATGTTGGAGTATCGATCGCGAGCCATCGCGGAGAGCCACCGGAACCGTTTGTTATTCAACGCGATACTTAATGGTAATTAATATTTCAAGGGATGTAAATCACGCTATACTGAATTAATGAAAATTTAAATCATCGTTATTGTTGCGGCGAACCAGGGGAACTTTCGTTAAATATTCTCTCAGGCAGGCGGGCTGTTCGCTTGTTTGCCTTCGTCCCCTGCTTTCCGATTCTTCGTTAAGGATATGAATCAAAATCCACCTTTCCGCGTTTAATTATTTGCCACGTCGTTTAAACGCGTATGAATAGTTCAACGAGCTTTGCTCGTTCCACTGATATCTCCGTCGAATTTCCGAGAAATGGCTGCGCGATTCGTTCTTCGTTCTGAAAAGAGCGAGACACTCGATGAAACGACACACGGGAATTAGAATTCCGCGTGTCCTCTTTTCGCTCTTAAACGCGATATTTTAACCAGTGGATCGGTGCATGCAATTTTCTCTGTTACACAACGCGTATGCGCGCATACTTTATCGTGGCTATATTTTATAACACACCACGATACGGATTGCGATCGCGAGACGCACTTGCAAACCGTGGCAAACCGTGCAACGGGTCGGGTTCGTTCGATCGACGACAAAGATGTGCATCGCATGGAAACTGATAATAATGACGAATGAACATGCCCAGATACAGTCTGTAATTGTAACTCGATACAGCGATGCCAGCTTTGAAACGGTATCCCGGTATCGATCTGCGCGAAAAGCGGGACGAACTGTTTCCGCTCGGCTATCGCTACGAGCGGAATTCAATTTTTTACACTTTTCGGCTGAAGGTGTACGAAGATGTACCATGGGATACGGCTGGTTACGCGAGTCGAATGTCAGTTAACCGGAAATCATTTTTATATCGATCGGCGGATTTTCGTTTCTCGGGAGAAGCGAGCAAGGATAAGAGTATAATAACAAATAACCCTAAATTTTTATTCGAGACGTTTTAGACTCGCTGTGTCTACGATGTGCCATTTCGAAACATTTCGTTCGAATTATTTGATTTCCATTCGATTCGCGTTCCGAGATTCTGGATAATCCTCGTTGCACGTACTCCTGGAGAAAAAACGCGTTTCAGTTTGTAGAAATGTACGCTACCTCGAGGCATGTCCGACAATCGTGAAACGTTCGGGATAGAAAATGGTAAATTTTCATTTTCGCGATATTCAGTGGCACCGTTGGTCTGATCACGAGATAAGACGTGCTAGGCATTTGTAAGAGCGGATACTGCGGGTTTAAGTGAAAATTGTAGCTGTTTAAGTCCTTTTATGGCCACCACCGAGCCAATAAACGGTATCAAAGATCACGGAAATGTGCCATCCAGCGGGTTTCCTGTCGTTCGCGAAATCCACGAGACGCTACATCAGCAGGTGGCGAGGAAGGATAAGTTTCCGGTGATTCGACGAATACGGTCATCCTCGGAGCGTAGACGAGGTTTTTGCGACGGGAAATCGGTGTTCATAAGCGACAGAAAGTTTTTCCAAACTACCGGGAAACTCGATTCAACTCCGTTACCGATTTCCGGGTGTAAAACTGTTGTCTCGGAGCTAATTCGTAGAAATAAAATCCATCGTACCTCTATACTTCGAGTTGTTATCGCGTAGAACACGGAGGGAACGGTGATATTCGGTGGGAAATTTTAATCACTCGTTTATCGAAATTTGCGAAGTTGATTTAACGTTAATCGGGGAGAATTTCACGGATGGGAGGGGAGGGGGAAGAGATAAAGGACGCAGGGAAATTCGGAGGAAAGAAACTTCCACTTTATCATACCGCGCAAGAAGGGGAATAACTTGGGAAAGTTTCGCGGGAGAAAATTAATTCGCGAAAACCCCTAAACTCGCGCGAAGTAACTTCTAAATTCGTCAGGGGTGAAAGGTAATCGACGGAAATTTGGCAGATGCACAACGATGCTGGAAAAGGAAACTTTTACCTTATCATGCTTCTCGAAAGGCGAGTGAGTCGCAAGGATTGCCGAGCGGAGAACTAATTCGCGGAAGCCTCTGGAAAATCGGCGAAATTTTCCGCGAGATGCGCGGCGATTGTCGGGAAGGAAACCGTTGAGCTTCAACGCGTAACGTTTTCCAAAAAGAAAATAAAAAAAAAAAAGAGAACACGAAATGAGAAAGAAGAAAAGGTAGGATAATTCGCAAAAATTTCGCGGTAATGAACTATTTCCGGAACCCCTGGAAATCTGACCGGGATAATTCGTAAGTTCGTCAGAAGCAAAAAAGAATCGGGGAAAATTTTGGGGAAAAAAGGGAAAGCTAGCACTTCGTTACGCTGCTCGAGCAAACCGGCGAAAGATTTCGCGGCGGAAAACTAATTCGCTGGAGTCTGTTTCGCATTATCATCGAAAGCGATGTCCCATTAACGTGGCATTAAAGCTGAATTCCCGCGAGTTCGAAAATTTCATATTCCATGCACGTACAAAAGTTAACCACGCCTAGGGATTAACTTCGCTTACAACCCAATTTTCCAACTTTGTATATTTCATGCCGCGTTACTGTTGCACCCATTCTCTGCCTCTCGTTGCTCCGCCAGTTTGTCATATTTTCCGCGAGTTTCTGCCCCGGCTGCCATTATTACTGTTGTTTTCTCTTTTCATATTGCCCCGCTCGCGATTTATCGCCGCTTTTTCCTCGTATCGCTCGATCAAACCGCGTGGCAAGAAATTGAAACCACGTTCTTAGCTCGAGAGAGGGGAGAGAGAGAGAGAGAGAGACCACTGAAGGAGACATTAATTGTAGAACTCTATATATTAGGTCGGAAAAAAAGAAATCCATTATTTTTACAAGTTTTAATGGTAATCCATAAAAGTAAAAGAATCGAGAATCCATAAAAGGAACTCCATTTAAAATTCTTTAGTTAAATATATAATACCCTACGTATATTTTGTTTGCATATGACAATAATAATTGAAATTACGGTACATTGCGGATGTTTGGAATCGGAGGCACTGAAAACAGTGAACGGGGGTTTAACTGTATTAGTATAGGTAAATATTATTGTATTATACCACTTTGTCATAGCATAGTTTCCAGTTACGATCTTCGTATACTCGCTTACGTAATAATACGTCTCGTACACAAATGGCTAAATATTGCTTAAATTACACATAAATCGCGTAAATGATATAATGGAATAATACGAAATATTGGGGCAACGGTACAATACGATGAAACGTATCGAATACAATAATTGTATCAGCAAATACAGGAAAAATAGGGATATTTGCAACGTAATCGAGGTATTATATATACATCAGATGTGTTTACTCGTTATTCTAAATTAACAAACATTTAATACCGCGCGAGCTATAGCGGTTAAAAATACCTCGCGCAGGTTGAATCGATTTAAAAACGTTAAGTAACCCTAAATAGCCTCGAGAGGTATTAACAGAGGTATTAATCATCGCTGAAGACGATTCGTAATCTACCGCCACGCTCGAATCTGCTCAAGTTAAATGATTAATTAACACTGCTGTTAGTCGATATCGAGTACAGAATTACAGCGAATTCGAGAGGGATCGATGATTCTCCGGTAACCTGACAAAACATTTTGTCCTGTGATTAACAATGGATTCACTTGAACCGAATTGGATTACATCAATCCCCTCTCAATGGATATTAACAAGTTACACTCAATAATACACGCGACACGATTTGCTCGAATTAAAAACTGCGGGAAATTTAATTGAACGATAAATTATAAAAATACGCATAAAGACCCAACGATAATTATTATCGGGACCACGTCATTTTCAGGGAGAAACGGGACAAAGAACATTTTAAAAATCACGAGAAATATCGGTGAAGAGTGAGCTTTAAAAACGAGTAGCGAGAAAGGTGCAGTAAGGAACTACGATGAATCATAAATCACGAGAAATACCATTAACAAATACGACACGGTTAAAACGGAATGATCCTAGCTCTCTGACAAAACCCAGAGACGTCTCGATCTACATGAAGTTTTCGATTGAAGTAGATAAAGGTGGGATCTCGCTGGATAACTTGGAGAATCGAGAAATCGAACGGGAAACGCGAAATTCATCCGCACAGACAAACGATTTTTGCTGGGTCATAAGAGGATTCGAATTAACAGGCAGCTGCATCCCGATTCACCGAGATTCCTATAACGGTTCGAAGGAACGAGAACTTCTCGATGGAATGTTTCCGAAGATATTATCGTCAATACGACGTATCACGTTAAGTTTCGAGGCTTCGAGTGGAATCATAGAATGTACGGAGGTACTTGAATTACAGGACGATAACCCAATTCCCGCGGTATATTCGCATTTCGGATTGTTTCTGATTACGCCAAGTGGTACTTGAATTACGAATACCGATAAGCGGGGACTTAAATATATCAGGAGTAACATATCTCGGAAATATCCCATCGAATGATATGTGTCCGACGAAATTGCTATGTCGTATATGCTACAACGAACCAGCTTAACGAACTAAATATATCCGAGATCACTTCCTGCGATAATTAAACAAGGGCTGATCAAGGAAATAAATTATAACACGTCGGAGAATGTCCTTCGATCACGCTCTATTTCCAAAATTAACATGTTCATCACCACGAACATCTTCTGCTTTCAACCTCTACCTATAATTATAGCGAAATTTACTGGAAAATGGCAAAATTGTAAACGATCTTGTTTCATGCAGAGGCTAACACCACCGAAGCTTGTTGTCAGGCATGAAAATTTTCTCGAATCGAGGTCTCTCGCGATGGCTAAGCGTATTTGACGATGTAATTAGAGAGACCGATTATAGAGACCGATTAGAGAGACCAAATCCTTCGATTTGCTTCATCGTTAATCTCCATAAATCACAAACGACCTGTTTCTTTACTCGTTTAACCGACACCGACGCGACGCCGTTAAAAGCCATACTTTCTACAATTACCGAGGCATTCTCGCGGAAGTTCGATGGTCCAATCCACGGTTCTCGTTCCGCGAAACATCCGAACCAGTTTCGGATATGAAAATTCTTTCGCGAGCTGGCACAAAGAAGTTTCGCCTTGGCAAGAAATATATTCGCTCCTCTTCCTTCTCCTCTCCCACCTGCGCCCACTTTGCCGCGTTATATCCGAATTCTTATGCTTTTATTTAACCCAGAGGCGGATCGAGTGGAACAAGTCCGACGCAAACACTCGATGGAAAGTTTCGAGAAGGCAAAGTGCGGAGAAGATGCCGGCAGGCCAGGCCAGGCCACGGTAACTTATCCGCGTTAATTATTCAGCCAAGGCAGACACGGGCCTGGTCCAGAACTCAAAATCGCGGGCGGACCATGCCCGATCATGAATAATGCAGTGTTTGTATCAGAAGTTGCCACTCGGTGGGGACAGCCTGAGATATTCTGCGAGAAAACGGAGTTCCGGCAAAGAAAGTTATGACAGTCTCCGTTTTTACGTTCTCCGTAACACCATAGCGCAACACGCTCTATAGTATAATGAAATTCGACGGGAATTCGACGCGAGGAGGAATTTTCGGGCCGAGAGTAACGTAGCTGGCAATTAAAAAGTCGTTGAAGGATAAAAATCGCCTCGAAAGATCGATCGCGTTACGTTGCTACGATGTCCTCTCGCCGGCCATTAGATCGCGCGAGAAAAAAGGAAAAATTTATTTCGTCTGCCCTAATTCCCGGCTATGAGATGGAAAGGGGAAAATTATTTGCGAGTCAAAATTTCTAATATCGAGCGAAAAAAAGGGGGAAAAAAAGGAAATGCGAAAATCCGATTTGAATCGCCGAGCGCTGATCAAAGTGGTTCAGAAATTTGCAATTATATGCTACACGCGACCCTGTCGTTTGGTATTACCCCCCTACTGTGATCACCGACGCCATCTTTCGCGTTGGAAAAAGGGTACTTAAAAAATTAACCAAGATTTCCAATTAGATATAAAGAACATTATGCGTGACAAATAGCTGCGAGGTTAGATTCGATTTAACAATCTTTCGTCGTTTTTCACATCTTTCCCACACTTTTTTCCTTTTCTTTTTCCTTCATTTCCTTTTTCCCCCTGTCATATTGCAGCGAGTAAAGAGGTTACGTTTTACGAACAATATTCGCGACGGAAGAGACGGGTTAAGTGCAGAATTACGAAATACGAAGAAAAAATTCGTCTTTTTTAATTTTTCTAAATTTTACTCGCATTATAATCAAAGAGTTATTTAACTATTAATTAATCGTTCTTTTCCAATACCGATGCATAATTATTTAAGAAATTAAAAATGCTAACAAAGGTCCCTTCTCTAATGTAAACCTATTATGTAAATTAGTTTCCATATAAATTTATTTAGGAGAGAGAGAGAAAGAGGGAGAGAGAGATTATGTATAATATTATAAGGCTAAACATTCATTGACCAACATTTTGTATTTTGGGCAAATGCACTGAAACAAATCGCTTAATGATGCTACAGAACTCTGAAATTTGAAGTAAAACGTGTTCCTGTTTAATAACATGGATTTCATACGAGAGACTACGTTCCCATCGTTTTCTCTCCGCTTTATATTTTCCCACCATGTCGACCAACTATCGTCAATTCGCCATTATAAAGCGGCTTATGACATGTCAGAGAGTCACGAAAATCATCACGGAAGCCAAGGTACACGATTTTATGAGCGGCCAATCGCCGGTATACTTGGTCGCGGCAGTTTCTCCACTGCGTCGGTTGTTCGTGCAATTTTGCATAAATCACGCGTTATCGAGGGGTGAGGCCAGCATAACGAGACGCAGTCCTCTTATTTCGCAATTTATGCGCGCGACGTAATGGCCGATATTAAAGGACCGTAGAATGTGCTTTCCAGATTGAAATCTACCCTCTGCCAAACCCTCTGTATACCCGGGAAACAGCCCTCTTATCGATGAATTCGCTCGTTTCAACCCCCTAAGATCCGCCGTTGGTCCTCGCATCTCGCGTTAACGAATCGCGGCCAATATTTCGTACGTATTAAGCTCGACGACAGATGGAAAAAATAGCAATTTCAAATTTAATCACATATCAATCGCTCGTTTGAACAAGTGCTCCCGAACTGAGTTCCAGGACCAGGGCGGAAATAAAAAACACGAGAATGGAAATAAAACTTATCCTTAACTGTTAACTGGGTCATCCCTCGATTCGAAACTGTCTCAGTCACGGAATCTAAGATTAACCGCTGCGAATTTAGGTCGCTTTCGGCTCTTGCAAATATAAATACGATATGAGAGAAGATCTGATGGATGAATACAAGCATCGAAGAAACATGATCCACTATTGCATAAATTATCCGGACTACTGTTTCCCGATTAACGTGTTCATAGACATTCGCTGATAGTCCCGCGAATTCTATTTTAAACGAAAGGAACGAAACCAAGTGGACGACGGGAAAATCCGAATTCTTAACGAGGATAAACGAGAAAGATTAAAAATTCTAATCTCTCTGGGATAATTTATTCGTGTTCCGGAATAAGGAGGATCGAAATCTAAATTATAATTCTAGAATTTCAGTAGGCTGAATTGTCTCTACTCGCTCTGTCCTCGAGTCATCTTCCAGGTGTTCCGAGCAAGGCACTAATTTTCTCACCCCATTTCCAGACAATATCAATTTTCCATCGAGCAGAAGCAGTTCCTCGACACAGGAGACTTCGCGAAGACACGCCATATCCGAGGAAGCGTGCAGCCTAATGGGTTAAGACCCCTGATGGCGGAAGTTGGGTGACGGAGATGGCGTTAACTTATGCTCCATGATTAACCCAAGATAACCGAATTCGACTTCCGATGATTCGCTCGTTCGCGAATTGAAAACCTCATTTTTCCAGCCACAAATACCGCATATCTTCCTGTTTTCTCATCCTCGACGAATTTTAACGTACAGAAAATATACATATACCGTGAGAATGGCGAGAGGAGTGATATACTAAGAACGATAGCACAGTCAATGGGTGTTTCAAGTAGTCCTTTTCCCACAGGAAGATTCGAGTCCTTTGTAGCCAGTATCCTCAGCGTTGCTGTTGCATTGTAAAGGGTCGAAAGGAAAAGAAAGGGACGCGTTTGGTCCTGAGTCTGCTAGTGGATACATCGGTAAGGCTACCTAGCAGGTCCTGCATCAGACGGGGATACTATTGGAAGGACTAGGCGTGGTATATAAAATCGAAAGGTTTACCGAGAACTCGCGAGAAAATCCTCGAACCTACTTTGATTCGGATTCCATCTGACGGTGGGAGTAAGAACGGTGGCCGCTACAGATGAAAGAGACCGTCTACGAGGAGATCGGATGAACGAGTTTATCTGTGACAATGCCGAACGTTCAGGACACGTGAGAAGAGCATGATCGAAGAAGAAAGAATCTACAATGTTTAGGACACCTGAGAAAAGCATGATTGAAAAAGGAGACGGAGTGCAAGGTTTAACACTAGGGCGACGTGCATCACGGTGGTTCACACTTGTATTTCATAAAATAGGTAGTACAGAATAGGTTTATTTCACAATTCTCAACATTATAAACAGATATTCAATATTAAAAACATAACCATTGAATATTATAAACATAACATAATTATTTAATTCTTTATGTAATTTTTAATGTAATTTTAAATCTGCACCGAAAGTTTGGGCTCGTCCAGCAAGAAAATCCTATATATACATTTGCATTGTGTCGAAATTCTTCCGATTCGGTGTTTAGTCACCCGGAGAGTCGTACGACGAAGAAACGCTGTGCTCGGAAAGCAACTTGAACAGAACGGGACGTGGACCGTGGCGAACACGAAATCGCCCAGCTCGAAAGCTTGTACGAAGAAGTCGGCCAATCGTGTCGTAATAAAGAAGAACCTTGGAGATTGGAGGATAAAAAAAAGAGAGAGGAGAAGAAAAGGAATGAAAATGAGAGAAGTGGATAAAATTTATAAACCCTGGCGGCATTTTGTTCGCGTTTCGCGCGATTTCCTCGAGGAAGCCCCGTCAATTAAACTCGGCTCACGCCAGCCACGTAATCCGAGGACGGAAAGCTTTTATTGACTTGGAAGTTAACGCAATTTCCCCGGGTTACATGTTTGCCAGACTCGATTCCGCTGAATTTTTCCCTCTTCCTTTTCCTCGGTCTAGTGGACCAAGTCGGCCCACCCTCTCTCCGCACCCTCTCCTCCTTTTCTTTCGCCCTGCTCGTCGTCTTGGGAATTACGCTTGATTTAAAGCGCCGTTCGTTGTCTCTCGATACTATGTTTACGAGGAGCTGTCCGTGAATCCGACCGGTCGTGAAATAACGCGGTTTGCGTGGAAGGAATGGAGGCTGGAGGAAACGGTTTCTCGGCTGAGACGAATGGGCCTTCGAGGCCTTATCTCGATCCCGCGGGTCCCGGGATATCGACCGGTCACTGTTGACAACGCGTCTTTCTCTCTCGACTGATCGTTTGTAGGTGCAACGCTGTCCCGTTGTTTTAGCCTCTCCACCCCGTGGCATTGTGTTCCTCGCGCAAAGCCTCGCGCCAGTCCTCGCATGTCCGTTTACCAATATTTGCAATCGTACGCTGCTTCGCGCGAAATAAAAATGAAACTAGAACCGTTGTGTAAAAATAGCCGAGTTTGTTTTCCCAGGAAATATGACGCGTCGCGCGTTTTCGACCTCGCCGATCTTTCTGGTTTCGGGATTACTGCGTTTCGACCAGTTGCGCCACGCTTTAACGGCAAGGCGTTGGATAGGCGAGGGATAATATTAACCCTTCCGCTACGGCGATTCAGTCCGCCATTGCGCCACTCCTGAACGGGACCTCCTGCCGAAAGTGTGCACATTGCGCGTGGATAGTGTATTTTGGAAGAAAACGGATTTTTCTTTAAAACCATATACCTAGATATAAACTTATTTGGTGGGTAAAAAAAGTCTTATTAACTATTGAAAAAAGTGAAGAAATAATATAAATAAATAAATTCAAACATAATACACAGTGATTAATAATTAAATTCTGTATGGTATATTCTAAAACACGGATGCACGCACAACCCAACATTACATTTTTGGCATTGATATCGAGATTCTCGACTCTTATCGTTTTTGGTGCATACTACACATCTTCGCGATCCTCTATTCCCGTTAATTTCATAAGTAATACCGGTATGTCGGATATATCCGTCGTTTGGTTCCGCGAATCTCCATGTAGATGACGGATATATCCGTCGTTCGGAGCGAAAGGGTTAACGAAAGACAAAAACCTATGGTCGAAGACACGCGGTTCAGCTTCTATGATTTCCCCCAGGCACGCTTGGTCACACGCGACGCTGATCATGCTAAACCAGCGGCGATATATTCGATCAGCTTCCGAATCTTTGATTCTTCTCGACATAAGTAGGATTACTCGAACAATTTCGTTACGCAGAAACATCTTAACAAATGGAGAAACGAAGATCCTTTCTCTACTCGACGAAGTATCCACTCGACTTCTGAGAATGTAATTCCCTTTAACGAAGGTGTGTAATGAAATGGATTATATATATTAGAATGATCTAACAGAGGAAATATAATTCTTCGAATAAACAACTCACACGGAACATAACTACACGGATGATCGAAAGTAATTGGTAAACTTTGAAAAATAACATCTCTGATCGCGGAAACGAGAGCCTGGAAAATAGACCCGAGTAATTGAGCAATCGCGGAACAGGAGAACGAGATCTACAGTTCGGCGAACCTCTGTACACGTGTTTAGTTCGCGATTCCATCTTTCCACGTTTCCACCAGCGGAATCGAACTCGATCGATTAGTGGAAAGGAAAGCAATTGGTTTGGATAATCGAGCGTTTTCCGGAAGAAACCAGCGCGACTAAAACAACAAAGTGAGATAACAACACACGCGAGTGTGCCTATCCCGCTGTTGAACGATTGTAACCGGAACTGGAAGGGCTGCTTCCTCGTAGCTATGCCTATCAACCTGTACACCTGAATTTACGACTCGAGAATGCTTTCACTCCATAAATCCGACACGACACCGCCGGCCCTGAAAGCCTGCTTATCTGGATATCCGACTATCCGGTTATCGGGACTTCTACTCCTTCTCTTTCCGTCGAGCTACCCCTAATTGGCTGGTAAACGAAATCCAACCCCGTTCGCACGAAATACGATTATTCTATGTCCAATCAACACGGGCAAATGTGCCCCAACGAGGCTCGGGGCTTCGTGAGAAATAAGCATCGCGGTGGAATTCCAGCTTCGTCGGGTCTTTTTCCATGGAATCCCGTTAAAATTAATCGACCACTCCCCGTCGAACCCTTCGCGCTCGGCTACGCAGCTCGGTCCGACGTTTAAACCTTGCGGAATTGTCAATTACGCGGGGTAATTAGTCATCTTGTGACAAATTCGAGGAGTGTCTCGTAGGGTTACTTCTACCAGAGTGCTTCGGGGAAAAATATGAAAACACGCGTAGCGGTTGGATTTAACACGTTGACGCCGGGGCCCGAATTCACTGTCAGCTCCGTGGGACGGCGCAGCGTTAGATTACGCTGTTCAACACGATTTTTCCGCGATGATACCCACTAGGTGATGTTTATACATCTCGACGAGCTAAATCTGAAATCAGTTTTTGAGGAAATCGACTTTGAAAATCGCAATTTTTCAACTTTCACCTCCATTTATAACAAAACTACTACAGCGATACGATTCCCGTTGGATTCAGTAAATTCCGTGGACTTCGATTAATACATCGATATACTATAGTTTTCCAATATCAATTTTCATATGCCTGTAAATGTTAAGTAAACCTGACGGGACCAGTTTTGGCCATAATTTTGGAATACTTTATTCCATTTTCCTCAAACAGTAGAGGTCTGTTTTCATAACCGATGTAAGGGTCAACCGGCACTCTGCCCAACATGTTTTGTAAAATTACATAAAGAATTAAATAATTATGTTATGTTTATAATATTGAATTGTTATGTTTTTAATATTGAATATCTGTTTATAATGTTGAGAATTGAAAAATAAACCTATCCTGTACTACCGATTTTGTAAAATACAAGTGTGAACCACCGTGATGCACGCCGACCGCACACGCCACAGACACCTGTACAGTTTCCACCGCGCGCGAGTAAGTCAAACTGCGCTTTCTACCGCGCATTTTTCCGAGGTAGCACGGACTGAAATTCGCTATTTGAAATGAAAAACGTCCGAAAATTATTTATGCGATCAATCATATCTTACGGTAAGAATTTCGTTGAAGAAGAGTCAGGGTAAGGAAATAGAATAAAGCGAAGCGAGAAAGGGAGAAAGCCGAATAGCGGAACGAGCTTGCAGGTTGACCGTTTCGGCCGGAGGAATAACTCGTCGGGAATAAAGATGGGAAGAGAAGAGAAATTGGAAATAAAAGCCGGATCGCGTATCATTCACCGAAGATCCTCCATCAGCCCTAATGAACATCCAGCCGAGTCGAAAGAGCAATTCCCGATCGGCCGGAGATTAGAAGAGAAGGTAGCCAGTGTTTAGCACTCGGGGTCAAAGGGGTCTCGGTAAAATGGAATGCACCGGGTACTTTCTTTGTGCATTACGGGGGTAAGACGTGTCGGGAGCTGATTATCGCGCTTCCAGAAGGCTGGCTAACCATCCATCCATCGGGATAAATCGATCGTCGGATGATCGAGCGAAAGCGAATGGACGAGGTTTAGGACAACGCCGCCGTTCCAACCCCCGTGCCGCGGGGGATGAAAGAACGAGGGGGTCTGGTCGGCCGGGGAGAAAAAGCCCGTGGCTACGTCGATAGGCGAGATAGATAGCCGGTAGGATAAGCTCTTTATACCCGGGAATAAATTTAGCGACAAAACTGTTGGATTAAGGATGCTTTTGACTTCCAATGGAATATTTATGCCCCACGAGAGAATCGAGCGTCGAATGCGCCACGGCGAGACGCGGCCGCGTAACTTTGCGGTAAACAACGCGCAAACAACCGGCCAAGTTTATGATACCAAGGGCCAAGCGGAGGATTTAGTGTCGCGATTGCTCTACGCTCGCTGCGATCGTTCGAGCACCGTGCTATTCCAGACGGCTCGTTACCATTTCTGCACCACCGACGCACGAATTTTCCCGTTCGATCGAGCAATTCGAGGCACGCGGTGACCTAAGTCGCTAATTCGAGAAAATTTCAGTCAATCGCCACTTCAAACTGATACCATACGCGATCAGACGATAGGAGAGTTCACCATTCTCGGCGATTTTTATAACTAACGGAGGAAGTATCATACGAAATGTATACGTTCCGTATATACGAAAAGTAGCTACCGATTTCGAATAAAAAGTGTATATTATATTATAGTCGAACGATAAATGAGCGATGAAAATCGTTACATCTACGAGAAACCGAAAATTTACAGTCATACGATTTTCTCCTGTTTCTTTCACCGATACCACCTCGAAATTGCTCGTGAAAACTCGAAAATCGTGTAACATCCAGTAACAACGTTCTAATAACATCAAACTTACGCGGTATGGAATAACATCGAGTTTGCTGCTTTAACTTGGCCGTATCAGGCGTGTTTTTGTAATTTCGAAAAATACACCGAACCTTTCGGAAACAACACGCGAGAAAGGCGGTTTAACGAATGGCAACAGCAACACGATGCTCCGGCTGTCGATTCGCGAAGAAGGAAGTTCGGCGAGACCTAAGAGGAAAAATAGAAATTAAAAAGCAGCGTGGTTATTAGGTTAACTGTTGCATCGAGCGGATCTTCGCAAAGTGGGAAGTGGAAGTAGTTTAATTATGTAAATTGACCTGCACGCAAAGTTTAGCCGAGCGAAGTTTTCCATGGCTTTGAAACGGAAAACAACTTCATTCTTGATCGTACGGTTATCGCTCGGGAGCATCGAGCGATTTCGAAACCTCCTCGAGATAATTTCATCCGATAGACCGGCGATCTCGCGTGGTATTAGAAAACTTTCCCGGCCACCGGCGATCGCCCGATCACTCGATCGCCGATCACGGAAACAGCTAAATTCCTGTCAGAACTAATAACCGTTCTCTCGGAATTAATCAACGCGAATTAACTTTTATAACCGAACTTTTATTACCCTCGCCGCCGCCGCGAAATATCACTTTAAAAAAACGAACAAAGGCACAAAGTTGAGTCGAACGGCTGGAACTATGCGCGATCGTGAAAGTTATAAAACCATAAAGCAGTCCGGACTTGAATTTTCTAACAACGTAACAAACTAGCTGCTCCGATAAATCCGGGCAACTTTTAACTCAAGAACGGTGCTAAAAATTTTCGCACAATTGTCTCCTTCTGATTTATACATTTTATTCGCAATCTCCTACGAAATTTAGCCTGCACACAAGGTATTTTCAAAATCGACGAAATTATCCTCGAAACGTAAGAAATTGACACTGTGATCGTGGTTGAATCTGACGGAAACGTTAGAAAATTCATCGGAGACCCTGTCGTCGACTAAAACCGAAAATCCACGAACCTACGGAACCCCTTGTCGCTTTTTCCTGGTTATTATCAATCTCGCGTCGCGCGAACGGGAAATCCGATAGAGCAGATATCACTCAAAGCGACGATAAGGCGAATTTAACGACGGCTTTGCCATGGCATAACGATTAGCAACAATCGAGGGGAAACGGCGAGCGCAACTGGTATAAGCGAATCGACGTTTCGTGGAGCCGTAAAGAGGGCCTTAGCCCTCGACCGGTCAGCTAGCCGGCGATTTATCGGCCCCGGTTTGCATAATATCGATTCTGCCTGTTCGAGCAGCCGAGATTAAGATTTTCCGGAGATTAACGAGCCACGCTTTTGTAACTACCGACCACCGTCGAGCCTGGCTCTGTTGAACCGAGGCAGCCGATTCAATGGAAGACGCGCGTATCCGACAGCATGACAGATTTGTGCGTGGGTGGCTGATAATGTGCAGCGGGATCTGATAACGCGAGGTGTAATTAATCGGTACCTTGTACCTTCGTACTGTGAATGGAACCATCGGGAACAATTTCTGTCGGGAATTTCACTTTGGACACCGCGCCGATCTCCTGATTGGTTAGATCCGGTTTGTTTCCGATATCGTTGCCTCGCTATTACGCGGACGACCGTAGAAAATTGCGAATTATCGCGATGCTCGGTTTCCTCGTCGAACGAACAGCAGAATTTGCACAGCCAAGATACCGAAGATCCTCGAGTGTTGCAAATTATTTTACTGAGACGCGAAGAATTTCGGATTTGC
Source organism: Euglossa dilemma (assembly GCA_002201625.1). Lineage (NCBI taxonomy): Eukaryota > Metazoa > Arthropoda > Insecta > Hymenoptera > Apidae > Euglossa > Euglossa dilemma. The sequence goes on along the minus strand of NIJG01000047.1, from coordinate 3,782,196 downwards.
AAGATTTTCCTTTGACGAGGAAGAAATTGAAGACGAAATGTTTAATTTAGAAACGAGTCGTTGAATTTTTCGAATATTTTCAACGTATCGAATGTCTGATAATTCGCAATGCCGATGTGCGATAGTGTTTACATAAATATAGATAAAAATATAACGATACGAATAAATGTTCAATCTTGTTTGGGAATATCGAAGGCTCTTTTTCAGTCAAAAATTCCTTTCTTCTCTGTTTCCTTCTTTTTTTTTTCTACAAAGTTTCGGTTTTTAAGAGATTTAACACTCGATTTACAGGACCTGTCAATTTGACGGATAGGTTGCTTCAATTATACGATATTAACAGATTTAATTAACTTATATTAAGTCTGTTAATACTGCGATTGTTTTCTAATTAAACCCATCGTTTGTTTTTTAAAGAAAACATGTGGTTTTCTTTACCCTAAACCTGACGGGTGTCCGTAGAATTAGGTGTACAAAAAAATCCGTAAACCTAGTGTTAAATAATATCGGATCGACTGTATCCTGGCTTCTCTCTTAGAAACTCGCACCGAACGAAGTAAAATTCGAGTCCGATCGCGCGAAAGTTCGACTAAAAAAATTAATTCTCTCCCAGGAATACAGATTGTGCAACGTCTACGCAAACGCTGGTGATATCGTCTCGATGAACTCGCGACCGATTCCAATTACCCTCTGCCATAATTTTAATCTCCTCAACGTTCTAAACAGCATTCGAAGCAGGTCAAAGCGGGAGCCCGTGGTCGTTGATTTTCGGTATCGAGACCATCATCGACTGTCAAAACGCGGGGCCAAAGACTCGTCGAGTACCCTCGGACGAGTTCCAAAGACATCGACGCTATCGAAAGCTTTACAAGGAATTAAAATCTTCCCTGAGTGTCTCAAAGTCTCGGCACTCTCTCAAAGACTTCGCCAAACGACTCTTTATACCCTCCCTTTTCTCTTGTCATTTTTTTCTTCCCCCCTTCCTCTCTTTTCTCCCTCCTTTTCCTCTTTTTGAAATACCCCGAGGCACGGTCATCGATGCTATCTTCGCTGACGACGAGGGAATCAATTTCGCCATTTTATCAGGATACACTTCGACGCGAGTTCACACGGTCTTTGAGCGAAACATTTTTTGTCCCGGTATTGCGCAAAGTTACCGGCGGAAAAATGTCGGACAAAAGAAACCGCAAGAGGGTGTTCCCCGTAATTAAAACGCGTTTATTGTCCCTGCCTTTATTTTCACTGGAACAATAGCAACCCTCGACCTGTGGACGCGCATCCCGTGATGTTTTTCGACGGCCGTACGAACGCGCTCGTCGCGATAATGAATGAGATTGATTGGCAAGTCGGCGAATCCGTTCGAAATAAATGCTCGCGACCGGTCGATGCGACGGTGTTAATCAGCGCTTGAAAGGGTGATTAACCAACTTCGGGGCCGATTCATCGGAATTCCCCGTGTCTTCCGCAATTACAATTTGGAATATCTCCAACTGGTTCTCAGGTCAGCGAGAAATCCCAGAGACGAAACGATGACGGGAATTTTTGAATGCCAGCTCGCGAGCACGACAGGCTCCAAGGACGAGCGTCCATGAACGCGACGAAGGTTGCTCCATGCGGATATTTTTATGCCAAACGGCACTGAAATCTGCAAACCAAATACTTCTGCGGAGAAGTATCGAATCTTCTCGAATGATCGTAAGCCTCTCGAGAACCACGCGTTAAGCAAACACGTGGCAGCATTTCGAAAGTCTCAATCTTGTAACTCCTTCGATGAAAGTAACAACTGTCGAAATTCGTAATTTGATTTTATTATTCATAGATCCGGACGAATTGCGGAAACGGAAAGAATAAAGATCGATTTTTCACCCTTCAGACTTTACGAATCGAAGATTAATTCTGCGAAAAACGGGAACAACGTTTACAGACGCGAAAGAAATTTTTACCCCGGACGAATCTTCCGATCTGCGATGTCTTTAACGAAATTAGAATACTCGAAAACATTCGTGTCGTGGAGATTTTCGCCTCGTAAAACGATCAGTGTTTACCGTAAATCGAATTTTCTCGGGCACGGAGGATGCGCGTACGCAGGCGAAAAGTTATAACGAGCTAAGAGAAACTCGGAAACGAGATCCATCAGGCGCTGGCTGTAATCCCCATGTCGAGCCCGTGCAATCGACGAAACGCAGGAAAACAGAATCTGTCGAATGACCGGGCTCTGGCCGACGGCCAACAGATTATACACGCTCTGTATCGAGCGGAAGTCGCTTTTAGGGATTGTTCGACGGCCCGACTTCACGGTCTTGCGAGCACCGCGAGCATCGCGTGGAACCCCGATAAGAGAGGAGGCAAAATTAATTCCGCAAACTCTGACAGTTCCTCTGTCTTACGCAACTCTGTCGAGCCGATAGGGTGTGGCTTCACCGTCGAACCTCGCCAATTTTAACGCGAGAATTCGATCTGCTTCTCCTTCGAGATGCTCCTGCATAAGGTTCTCTACTCGAGCACTCGAGCTTTCGGTGCGCGGTCGATCGGAAAATTTGCGATTGTAGTTCGAGTTTCCGTTTTGCAAACAAATTTGCTCGGTGCGTGATTTTTCGTTTTTTCGGTTATCACGCTGCACGCACCTTCGCCGCGGTAAGCTTTCTGAAAGCAATTTTTGCTTCGACAAAAATGTTACGAGCATTCGCGAATTTGTTTCCAACGGTTTTACCCGGTTCTCTGTTTTCATCGGGGAAAATCGAAGGGATTATTAACTACTGGGGTTATTCGATTGGAACGCACAATTTTTATATGGATGTTTGATAAAAAATTTGCTCACGGCGAAGTTTCTCAGTGTTTTTATTATAAATCACGCGCATGATCACGCGAATTAGTATACCTCGCGCGCCTGAAAATTGTAGTACGCATGCTCGGTATAATGATTAGCAGTAGAACTACCAAAGGGGAGAAAATGATTCTTTTCAGATATTCCGTCTCTCTATCCTACTACACAAGATACCACTATACTTATCATATAACTATAATTGCGTTGTTCGCAAAGAAGCGGATTCGTAGAGCGAAGGCGTGTACTCCGGAACTTCATCGGCGAATGATTGGACAAACAAATTTCGCGAAGAAAATATGACTGATGAATAAAGTTGGCAACGCGAGCCTAGGGAAAAACAGCGAGCTTATCGCGGCGTGCCGGTGGATCGAATCGACGATAAGAGATTAATGACCAGATGAATCGAAAGGCGAGGCGCGCGGACGAAAGATAAGGGGCCGGGACCCCGGTTTTTCGCGGCTCCAAGTTGCCCCGGGTCTTTGCCCGCGCGAGGCGCATTAATCCACGGCATAATTAATCAATGTCGCGAAATAAGAGGCTCACGGTCCCCCCCTTGAAAGAGATCGGGACCGGAGATCCAGCGAGTAGACGCGTTCAACGGTTATCTAAATAACAAATTGAGGGATCGACCGGAGTCTGGAGAGCTTGGACCGAATTTCCATCGGCGATCGGTCCCGTCAGAAATCCCTAGCTGAGTTATTTCCGACAAGTGACTCGCGTGCATAATTAACGAGTTTGCAACGCGATTAACGCGCGTGCTTCGTCGGTTTCCATATCGACGATAACTTAACTCGAAACGATGCACGTTCTCGGTCCCTCTAGTAACCAATCAGTTGTCGTTTATCGCTCCTTCCACCCTCGCTCCGATTCGATAAAACTGACTGAAAGCAGGTTGCTAACCGCGGCTCCAAACACGCTCGCGAGTTAAATATTCCTTTAGCTGAAAAATTTAGGTACCCTGCCTCTGCCAGCCTTCCAACGATTCGCCGATGAAACGGAGTTCCTTGTAAGTATGAAGGTAAGTATAGGTAGATTCGTGAAGACTTTTATCCAGAACCGATTTTCTGGGTTTAATCTCGAGACTCGTGTTATAACCCGACACGACAACACGCTACAACTACCAGAGGGTTGAAAATGTCACGTTTCAGATATTTTATTTCCACAATTTCTGTGGACATGTAAACTGCTTTTAACAAAATTTTTATCCGCTCTCATTGAGATCGAAACACGGTTGTTTGTACTCAATTCGGCATCCTTGTACCACTACGATTATTTTCATTCGCGTGGAATATATATGTAGCTACTCGTTACAGGTCGGTAGTTCAAAGGTTAAGCTCGGTCAAAGAGATGTTGCATCAAATGAATAACGCGTCGTATCTCTCTATTAACCGAGTGATGTAGCAAAAACCCATGAAAATCCACCTGGACGATGATGCTAGACCCAGTTGTCAAAATTTAATACAACCACTCGTAACCGTAATTAAAGTCCATAATTATGAAAAGATCGTTTGTCATCCGCGTCACCTGCGATCGCGAAATTTTCGACGTGTCCATTTCCAAAATCGATTTACCCCTCCGCCGATTTTCCGGGAATTTCTCGAAGCAGCTGCATCGACGACAGTCGCGTAACTACAGAGAAAACAGAGTGTCCGTGATCGTTGTCACCCTCCGCGCGTTTCGTCAGGCCAAACGCTGATCTCCGAGTTTTAGAAGCCTGGAAGTTGGTGCCGAGATGGTCGCGGGTTACGAGTGAAGTTTCAGCGTTTCCACGTCGGTCATAATCAGAAGGCATTAGCGAGAACGGAGGAACGAGTGGCCTCTGGCTTTCACAGGGACGTCGGACACCGGCTAAGACCTGGCTTCGAATTTACGACGAAGTATATCGGGGCATCGATCGAGGATCCGCGAGAGGAGAGAATCCGCTTGTATCGGATTTACGAAGCGGAATTCAAACTCGGGCCATTCCGTCGTCGAGCACTCCGAGTTGGCGCAAGTTCCCGGTTATCTCCACGGATTCTTAAACAACGAGCTTACAACGACGAAAGTGTTTTCGTAATTAAATTTAGATAATATGCCAGGGAGAGGCGATCTACGGGAGTCGCGATGCGACGGATTTCATTCCTCGGAACGGCTGACGTTAATTTTCCGAGAGCGGAGTCGGAGGGTGAGAAAAATTCCCGAGAGCCAAGTTGATTGTTCGCAAGATTTGCGGATCGGCTCGAGCGTTGATATTAAACTCGCCGACGAAGATAATCCTCGCGCTGCTAATTGCTACCCGGTGTCAATTGGTTAGCAAAGAGTTCTCCAGCGGCGAGAAATTCGCGAATTATCGAACCGTAACGAGTGAAAAATACTCTCCGCTTAGAAACTTGTCTCCCGATTTACCCATCTCACGCACCACCTCGCTAATAATATCCAACGCGCAAAGAACTCCGAAACGAGCCAATACGAACCGGCGAAACTTCCTCTTCACTACCGAGACGTGCCTGGTAGCTTCCCCCGTATGCAAAGAAGCGGAGAAAACGCGAGAAGCAAAGGGTAAGCAAAGGCTGCAAAACGACGAAAAGACGTTAAGAAGACGTTAGGACGGTCTCCTAATTCAGCGAGCGGAAGAACAAAGGAGCGAGGAAAGTTGGCCGCGAGTTTCGATGAACAATCCCGCGATTCTGCGGTGTTTTATGGGAAAAATATGCGCATATTTCCCATGAAATACGCGTGTCTCGCGCGGGCCTGTTGCCGCCCCTGTGGAATAAAGGACGGGAAGAAAAAGAAGGATTAAGGATGATGATATGCCGAGCTTGCCGTGTCCGCGAAGAGGGATCTCGCCGAGGGGAGGGATTACTCTTTTCCTCGGGGGTCGAACGGGAAACCACCCCCCTGGCGAAGGGGGCGGGAGAAAGGGAGAGCGAGAGGGAAAAGTACCCGTGAAAAATATCGTTGCTTTCCTTGAAAAGTTTCGACGGAACAAAGGGAGGTCTTGAAAACTCATTTGACGATTTTCCAGCTACTTTCCGCCCTCTTCCGCCCCCTTCCGTCCTTTCATCCTCGCCCCCGGGCGCCGTTAATAAACTGTCAATGAAAGAAAGCGTCGCGGAACGTTTCATTTTCGTTATTGCCCGGAACCCGTCCTCGCCGTCTAATCGCGACGAAATTTATCAATTCCCATACCGTCCGTGTCGTTGATTTTTCCACTCGTTTCTATTTTCCAACCTGGCCGAAAGATATCAGCAGAACGACGCGTTCGTTAATTGATTTTCATCCCCTCCCCCTCGTTTAAGTATCTCGTTTCTATTTATTGCAGCACCGACAAATATCGAAATTCGATTTGGTGGCTCGCAGTATCTCTCTCCTCTCGTCGGCCTCTCTCCTTTTCGACCTCTCAATTTTTTCGTAATTCCTACAACGGTCTTTCCGCGAATATCGAATTTCGCCGGCGAAGATAAACGCGTTAAATTAAAGAGAAGAGCATTGCGAAAAAGGAAAGTCGAGCCCCTCGGCGCACTAATCTCCCTTTCCTCCGCGTTTCGTTCAACTTGATTCGATTAATCCGCCGAGGCCTTTGTATGTACCGTGGAATGAAATTGTCACTGGCAAGCACTTGCTGAAAATCGGACCTGATTAAAGCCACGCTTACGCGCGTTTCCGAGCGAGCGATTGCGTCTGGTCCGTAATTATTATTGCCGCCGCTCGTCTAATCGTCGCCGATTAACGGCGAGTTCCGTCGGAAATACGCTATTCCGAATAAAATCCTGAACGAATTTCCGGGATCCAAATACAGGGCGTTGAATTTCTTCCGCGGCGAATTTCCAGATTGACAACGCAGATTAATATCGGGAATGTGAAAAACGATAAATCGCGTTAACCGATTTTTCCTGGAATTTTTAGATTCGATACGGTGTTGGGTTTCTTTGTTCAATTTACGAATTAAACGCGTGCCGTTGAATATTCCATCCTCCTGAATATTCCAACGATATCGATTGTCATAATATTAGCGATGCTCTCGACTCTCTTTCGCCAAACTTCCCGGATTTATCGCCTACTTTCCAAACTTTTACATTTTCCAGCCTAACGCGGCGTTCCCTGCTCGGCTTCTTCGCCGCGAACTACCCTTATTCGACCAAACGGAAACGTTGGAAGATCGATAAGCGCCGATTTTTCACGCTTTCTCCCGTGGAACGTCTCGCGAGAAGACACGAGCTTTCTCATAAGTCTTCGATTAGGCGATATCACGGATAGTTGATCGTCGACAGACAACATCTGCGCGCGATATCAGCCAGAGTATACACGCTTGTACGAGACAAGCGAATGCGTCAGACCCTCAGAAATGCATAATTCGACTATACAATGTAATGCACTCTTGGTGCTCCATTATCTGATCACGCTGTCTAACCTGAACCGTGTATTCCATTGTTATGGGGACGAGCATGTGCTTCCTCTCCAGGGAAACGTATGATCGCTTCACAACTTTGCGAGTCCAATCGACCGCGTTAAGTTCAACAATCGCCTGTAATTATGTTCGTTCGCGAAACAGCTTCGTGGAAAACTACTTGTACGGAGCATTTATGCAAAAACGCGGGATAACGAGCCCCTTTCAAACGAAAATTCCGCAATTTCAACGTAAACCAGATATTTAACCCTCGAAGGAGATATCCTAGATTTTCCCGATTCACGCGGAATTTAGAATTTCTCCCAACGTTTCACCGAAAACTCGAGACGTTCGATTCGAAAAATCGATCATATTGACTTATATGACTTATATGATCATATTCGCTTGAAATTTTCGAAATGTCTCGCAGTCTGAAATTGGAACATTTAATATTAAAAGCGACATTAAATCGCGTACCCCGAAGCGTCACCGATGCGACGCCTAGCGCAATTCGCATAACACTCAAAGTTCCTCTTAATTTACTCACGAAATGGAATCAATTGTCACGCCTGCAGGGTGAAAATAATTCGTTTTCCGATTCACGCGTGTCGCCTATTTGTTCAGCGCCGATTTCAGACGCAAGAACACAACACATGCTCGGTGTGTGCTCGATTCGAAAGCTCGGGTACGTGTGCTGGATAGATTTTCAGGGGGTTGCTGAAGCAACTCTACAGGGAAATTCAACACGTGGTTCGTCCCGTACTAGACCACTGCAAACAGTCAATTATCGATGCTTACAAAAGGCGTACACCGATATAACACCGGCCTAAAGTAATGAAATCGTGCAACTCGGGAGAGCCTTTTATTCGTGACCCTGCCTGAAGATGAATGTACTATCGCGTCTGTATCGCGAATGAAAATTATCTCGAGAATCATTCCACGCGTAGATTCGGCGGAGAAAAATTGAACGTGGCGAAGGGATTAGCAAATCCCGATTGCCGTTTCGGTGAATAAATATTCTAACGGGGCGAGAATAACGAATAAAGCAAGGATCATTTGTCGATGCCGGGGAATGATACGATCGCGATGCATCACGCTCGAATCGGCGGTGATACTTTTTTGATGAACGCGAATTATTTAAAATATCGTCGGCGGGCCGTGAAAAATACGTTACGGGGAAATTGTTGCACGCATAAATTGGCAACACAGGCGAGTATTACGAGCGATACTCGCGTCGCGAATATTCTCCGTGATATATTCCGGCTGGCAGACAGCGTCGCTGCAAAATGCACGATGATTTCGCGCGATTTATTTTATTCCCGGTCATAAATTAAGATTTATCTATACTCACTCGGCTCGTTTAATTAAAACCAGACCACGCCGGGCAGGAGTACTCACCTGAAACAGAAAACGTAACGCGTTAGTGGCGAATCTGTAATGGCGAGGAGTGTCATGGCTCCTTGCGAAAAGGAACGAGCGATTTATCGGCACGAATATCGCTTTAATAGCCTAACAAATTTTCGGGAACCGAGCCCTTTTCCCTGATCGATCGTTTAAACTTTTCGGCAGGAAGATTACACCGGGTGGGAATTTTTGGAACGAGATTTGAAGGAGTAATTTATTTGTTTTTGATACGCGAGAGATAACGCGGAGCGCGAATTTGTGAGATACTTTTTTCCAGCATTTGTGGTGCAAATTAGAATTTATAAAATTCGAAAATTCGGTCGCCGAATTTATAATGCAAATTCTTTCGGGGTTAACGGTCTGCCGTGGTTTCGCGAATCACGAAACTAGAAAGCTCGTGACACAGAAGTTATTTATCTAATGCCGCGATATTACTACTTAAATTCGCTAACAAATTATTCATAGGTTACGGAATTTTTATCGAGAATAATTAAAACTCGTAGAATATTTCGTAGACGATATTTCTACGATATCCAACTGGGAGAAACGACAATTTCAAACACCCCTTCGTAAACCTATTTTATAAACCACTGTCCAGCGCACAACGATCTCGAATTACCGAGGGATAAAACCGATAAAAAAACGAAAAGAACCTCGCGGCTTTCTCGTAAAATTATTCCAACTCGCTTCCGCCCTCGACCCCTAGCAATCGGAAATTCCGGTTAGCCAGACAAACAGCAAAGAGAAGGAAAAATTGCGGACCGAACGTAGCCCAAGAAAGCTGCCAAGAAATTAACGAGAGAGAAACCAGAGTACACACACTGGCAATAGAAATGAACGGAGAAGTAACGGCGAGGAGGGGCGAAAGCAATTTTCTTGCGTGCTACCCCCGGAGAAAGGGCGCGCCTTCTTCTCGGGCTTATTTCCAATTCGACTGGACGTGACGCGAAGGAACAGGCGATATTCGAAAGGTATTCGTCCTGGCGTGAAAATTCCCACGCCGCAGAACCGTCCGCGACGTCAGTTACTCGCGCGTCCTTCCGCGCCATTTTATTTTCCAGCGTTTCGCCCTGCATCACGTGTTTCCGCGTGAACACACGGCCACGGTCGGGATAATTGAACCGCTTAAATGAAGTCGGAGGTTAAACGGAGAAAATCTGAGAGGATAGGCGATGAAATTTTTGGTTAAAATCCTTGGCACTTCGTTCTCTGTCCGTGGCAAGTCCTTTGATCCGAGGTTTCAAGCAACGACGAGGCTAACTTTTTAAATACCTCGTGGTCTACATACGTAGTCGAAATTTGATTACATAATTTCGTAATTTCCCTGCCTTCTACCACGCCGCTCCTCGTTTCTCGCGTTTCACCCTTCGTCTTCGAGAATTTCATCCATCCGAGACTCCCAGCAGTGGCAATTTCAGATACAAATTTATCGCTTCTGTGGGAAATTCGTGACCTGTTTATTTGGTATAATTTAATTTACGATACGTTGATACACTACAGCGGGAACCGGTGGCTGACGTTTAATTGGACAATAGTACCATGGAGAGGAATAACGACGAACAGCGACATAATATTTATAAAATTTCCAGAATCGTTATCGTTCATGCGATATCGTGAAGAAGCTAGCGTTCCATAAGATATGTTTCAATAGTTCGATTGTTATGATATTTAAGTTATGTTACATCGAAAGGAAGATGAATTTATATATTGTAGAACTACCTTAAAATTGTTTAAAAACTGCTTAACTCCTTGACATACTTTCACGGCTTTTACTCGCGATGAGAATTTTGGGCCAAACCTGAACATCACGAGTCGTACTCGTAATCAGTTAGTCGCAAATCAAGAATTATATATTTGTTATTGTGTTCGAGGAATATTTATAGGAGATGTTAGATACGCAAACAAATTTTTGTTTTCAAAGTGCCAGAGCCGATATTTCGGCCCGCGCCTTGTAGCGCTTTACTATTCGCATTGCGGGAGAACTCTATCTGAAAATAAATTTATAATACGTTATAAATGATCTAATTTCATTACGAGAGAATTAAAAAAAATAGGTTTTCGTTTTAACTCTTTGTGGACGATGACTTTTTCCTATCGCTTGGAGGTACCGAAGTTTAACATAAATACCGATGGTCGCCGCTCAGGCGACAACCGACCTGCGACGTTGGGCCCTTATCGGAACTTGTCGACAGCGTTTTATATAAACAACTGTTTGAAGACTCTCACGAAATAAGGTCGCATTCCTGCAGCGAGACGTAGGATCAGTTAGTTTCTCCTCGATCGTTGTTGTGAACAGTATATTTCGTCCCAGTTGCAGTTTGAAAACGTCATTTTTGTTATTGCCGTTGTTTCCACATTTACAATATATAAATATAAATATTTATATTATTGTAATAAAGTATCATGCAAAATTATATCACAAATATATTTACCACATAATTTTGTTTCAGCATTGTTATATTATCTACAACAATTACATATTTCGGAAGAGATAATCCACCCGGCGCTTACCATGTACCTTCGAGTTATCTTTTATTTTTGTTATTTAATATTGTTTATCTTGTTACAAAATACATTGGAAATGCAAAGTATATACTTCATAATAATTGGTCCATATAAAATTATGATGAAAAGATGACTTTTTGTTTGTGCAAATACGTTTTGTAAGAGAGAACTCAACTTTTATTTTGTTTATGAACATTTATACCTTAGTTATTCATATAATTTTAAATGAGTAGAGAAAAACTAGTGGCATTGTTTTGTTCTCTATTTCATCCTTAGTATACTGCTTTTTGAATCATGTAAATATTGTCTCTCGTTTGGTTTTTATGAGCATTTTCCCAAACCCTAGTAAAACTGTGAAATTCGGCTGGTTATTCTCGCACAGGCACCTCTTTCACCACTAAATGGGTTAAACCTTTCATTCTATCCTCTTTCATACACAAGCTTTCCTTCTCGTTCACGCATTTCCCATGCTTCCTGGTCCTTGGCTGGGCCAGGTACTTCAGACACTCAAGACGCATCCCTAAACTTTCACTCGTTGCTGGCAGTCGTCTCTACCATAAACTACCTAATCACATTCATCCTGGATCCCAACTGTTCTTAACATTCATTCAGGACTGTGCTTATTCCATTCCAACAATAACGTCTTCGTTAAAATTTGATACCATTCGAGAGTTAACAAAGAGAGGATATAATAATACTTTCACAGTTTACACGACAGATTTTCCTTTGGTTACGGCCGCTGTCGGGGATCCTACAGTTAATAGGGTAATAAATAAATCACTAGGAACCAATGAAAATAGCGCCGAGTGTATTCAAACGTCAATTGGGGTATCCATTTCTACCCATTAATTCTTCACTCGCCCATCCTGACCTAACTCAAACCGCTAAACGGTGGTTAAATCAAAGAATATCAACCGTCATGAATAATTCAGACGCGATTCGATATTTCTTCCGCACAATTAGACCCTCGGAATCTACCCTTTCTCTCCCAACTACTAAACCGCGTGTCGAAAAAGAGGAAAAACGGAAGAAACGATCGTTTTACTCGCGAGAAGAGTGAAACTTGTTTGCTCCTTCCCACCGTCTAATTTTTATTTCGAATTTTTGTTCAGGGAAAATCCTCGCGGACGAAGATTCGATTTGTAAATCGCGAGGACCTTCGAGCGAATCATCTCGAATCGAAATAATTTTTCCCAAGATCGATTCGCTGAGAGAATTACAGGTTAACACGTTGACTGCCACGCTACTTTGTAAGAAAATCTCCGTCAGGCCATACACGATGCTATACAGCGCGCTCTTCAGACTGAAGTTCAAACGCTACAACATCGACAAGTTTCTTAAGATCATTTCCGGGGGTAGTGACTACTTTTATCTATCGGAATGACTTTGATTCGCTTCCTTATCGGTTCGAAGGAAGCTATTATTCTTTCCCACGATTTTCCAACAGTAAAAACAAACCCTGTATCTAATTATTGGTCGAAAAGACCATTATATAATTTTCCTTTACCTCATACTAATATGTCACAAACAGATTTCAATTACTATTAGAGAAACGGGATTGGCACGCAACGTATGTCTACAACTTGCAGATAAACCTTTCTATAAAATAATCCTATTTCTATAAAAATAAAAGACTCTATACGGACCGATCAAAGGCATGAGCAAATATTTGAAAAACCATAACTCTTTGCCCAGATTACTCTAATCAACCTCAACTTTGTATGGGCTCTTTTAAAACATTCCATTGAAATAATTTTTGAAAAACAAGTTTTTAACAATTCAATCGTCTCATATTTTGTGAAATAACTTTCGAAATACCTAACAATCTACCTTGTAAGCACTCAAATAAGCGTCACCCGGACAAGGGTGACGCGGCCTAATCAGAATTATTGACCGGATACGGGTGACATAGCAGTCAACGTGTTAAAATGGCACGGGAAGAGGTTAAGAAACCCAGAGACGTTTCGCGGTATGGATCGGCGAAAAAACAAAGGTCGAATGCGGATTCTAGGGTTTCTGCCGCGGCGGTAGCCGTAACTACGAGGTTTCCGCGAGATCCGTCTTAATCTGAGAAGAAAAATTCGCCGGGAAATTCGCAACTGTGCGAACGGTAGGGAACAACTCGGCGAACGTTTCGAACTGTGCCAAACTTCGGCGAGAATTCTTGCGGAATATCATTCCTGTTGACTGGGTATCCACAAAGCGTGGAGCTATTTGGCGAGTAACCAAAAAATATCGATGAAGTCAAGAGAAATTCTCTTGACTACACCGAGTTTCGCGGTGGAAACTTCGGTTTACTTTCCGGAATTACGACAGAGACTCGCCCATTTCTTCTTCTTTATCATTCCCACCCTCCTTCGCGCTGCACCCTCTTTATATCCTTAGCACCCTGTCGCGCCCTGCTGTTATCAACCTCTCTCTCCGACGTTTTTCATCCCTTTGATTCAATAATAACTTCATTCTTGCCATAAAAATCCAGAAAGACCACGAGAAACGGAAGCTTCCGCGACTTTTCTCGTTTCCCCTGTGCCGTCTTTTCCGGGAACTAATTTGCTGAAAGCGGACAAAAAAAAAAAACAGTTGCTTTCCTTCTTTCTCTCGATGAAAGCAACACGTACAAACACACGTGTGACTATTCGAAGTTAAGTTTAAAAGTGTGTAGAATAATTTCGCAAATTGCATAAACTTTGCAGCTTTCCAAAGAAGAAATATTTAATTTTCGCTGTAAAGGAATAATTACACAGAAATGCTCCATCGCTGTAAAGAAATTATTTTCCACTTTGAGATTCCGTTTAAGAAGCAGGAAAAACCATCTGGAATTTTCACTGGTAATTTCCTATTTATCTCTCGGAATTATTCCCGTTTTAAAAAAAAGCAACGCGGTACTTTGTCCCTTTCTTTATTGGCACGCGCGATACTACCTTGGCATAAGAAGACAATTTTCGTCGCCGGATGATGCTAGCGATCTTAAATCTAAATTATCCGAGTCGTTCGACCGCTCGACTTTCCAAGTCGTTGGAATAATTACGTGCGATGGCTTAGAAGATTCGTAGAAGGAGTAAAACTCGCGGAATAACGATCCAGCAGAAATATTGCCACGGTTATTCGGTGAAAAATATCTGGTTTCTCTCGCGTGCGAGAAAATATAAATTTATTTCATGTAAACCAGAGGGCAGAGAAGTTTCGCGTGTCAATCATCGAGCAGCAGTCAAGGGGTTGCCTCGCCGGTGATTGTTTCATTGTTGTTAACGCGTCAGAATTAACCAGGGTAAACCTCAAAAGCGAAAAGGGAAAAGGAAAAATTCTGTCACAACAAACCTAACCCCGCGACGAGTAAACGTTTAGATTACCACCGATTCGCTGGCAGATAAAACAAAGGGAGACGAAGTAAAGGTGGAATAAAAAGAAATTCAAAATTATGGGTTTGGATTGGATTGGATTTACCCTTTCGTTCGCGAGGGATAGAAAATGGGATGCAGGAACGGCATTACGGGGTGAAACAGGGTTAAAGAAGACGTTTCCGATGGACGTGATGGAAAATCGCGAGTTCGTTCGTTCCGGATGGAAAGACCGAGTTTCTGGGTTGTGCAGGCACGAGAAGCGCGACGTCCCGATGGCAGTAGGCTAATTACTAAATACCATCGTCCAAAACTATGCCAGCCACTCGCGGAATCCTGGAATAGGGCCGCAGACTCGCCGCCAAAACCATATTCTCGCGAGATTGTGGCTTGGATTAGAGATTAGACCCGATCGATTTGGTTTCCCTCTGCTTCGTCGGCTATTATTTGACTATCGACGACCATCGGTTAGACGTTATTGGCTATTCGAATCGTTTCATGCACCCGTGACACACAACGGGTTAAAGCTGTGCGGTTCAGTGGCTATTCGATGACTGCCGCTGTATCTCATAACGAATCCGCGTTTATAATGGACGAGAGAAATTGCGATATTTATTCGATACCAGAAACGATTCGGTTTTTCGCAATTCCATACATTAAATCTTTATTATCGGAATTTTTGTTAGATTACCAAAGACATAGCTTCGGGTGATCAGGCTTTTTTTATTCTATTTATTACACGTACGTCGCGGACAAAGGTATTTATATTCGACACCGATGATACGAGAATAAAAAATTTGAATAATTAATTTCACAAGATATATTTGCGAAGAGAGAATAAATAGTCGCCGATTTTCTGCTAATTGCTTCATCGTATATTATTTCGTCCGAACTTTTATTTTGAGAATGCAATGTTTGCGTTTTTTTTTTTCAAACGCAAACTAATTCGATTAGGGTTGTACGAGATTATTTTAGACAAACAAGGTTTGAAGATGTGTCGCTGGTGACGGACGAATTGTGTTCTATCTGTGCTGTTCGGTGTTTTCTGGAATTCAGTTCGAGTATGTGGTAATTGGTTGCTGCAGGATTTGGTAGTGAAAAAAATAGAGGTTTTTTATTGGAAGGTGGATGTGTCGAAAAGATACCTTCTGATGTGGTAGGAAGAAGGTACCGGAGTTGTCCTTCGCTATTGTTTTGGGTCATACATCGTCACTCGGACGGATTCGTCGCACGTGGGTCCCATCAATCAGGTCTGGTAGGTGAAAGTTTTCTGTTCTTGTAATTATTATATGACTAAATCGGCAGAAATGCAGCGAGTCACGTCTAACCTTCGGTATTATTGTATAATGTAAAGTAGCAAAGTCTTTCGACTATTGTATTTTATTTATTATTTCATATTAATTTCATATTATCGAGTGTAAAGAACGAACATGTATATCGATTAATGATAACGCGGTAACGACTGAACAAAACGAAAGGAGAGTGTTGGAACAAAAAATTTCTTTATCACTTTGCCAAGAAATGATGAGAAAGTTGTCAAAAATTCAATAAACATGCTGAAACAGGGATACTCGAATATACTCAAGCGTGCTGAAGAATACTCATATGTAACTTCCATTATACGTAAATATCATGGTATTCCAAAGGGTTAGAACCTTCCATTGCTACCAACTCCATTTCACTTCGCTTCATTCCTTTCTCCGATCCCTTCTTCAATTTATTCCCAAGCACGGGAAACTCGGTGGAAAATTTTGACACAAAGCTCCCGTCGTTTCATACCTACACGCTTTCCTTCTTCGTATCTCGAGCGGCCGTGAGCTCGGCGATACACAGGAAACAATTATGAAAATACATCAGATGAGGAGATAAGCAGTAAAAGCACCCGATTCGCAGCTCAGAAGCCGGGATCGCGCTTGCAGATTTATCTCGAAAACGCGGAAGAATCGCCGGGAGATGAGATTCCATCTAGCAAAGAGGAACCGAGTGACGTTTGTTCGGAACATCTAGCAAAGTTGATCCGACGGAATTCGGAATTTAACCCGATTTATATTCTCCGTTCTCCCCGACTAGGAACCGAACGCCCGCGAAATTAAGGAGAACGAGAAAGGAGAGAAAAAAGGAAATAAAAGGAGAAGCAAAACAGCGAATCCGAGATCGTCGGTACAGCGAAACACGGGACGACGAGAGAGAGTAGGGAATTTACGATAGAATTATCGGGAAAAGTAGGTTCGAACTTCTCGATGTCTTATGGGGAATCCGGGTGGGAAGGAGGAAGGGAGAGAAAAAGGGGAAACAAAATTGAAAATTTTATAATCGGATGAAATAATCGGGACGTGGCAGTAAAACGCGAACGTAAAAATCGTAACGGAGGCCATAGGTTAAAAAATTTACCGGGCATCTCTAGTTCAACGAGCTTCTGTTACATCTTGGATTACGTTTGCAGAATGCTGGAAACAAGCACCGCGGAATCTATCGGGGAAATTTGTCGGGAAATGTAGAAATTCGATACAAGCTGCCACGGATACACCGCTAACGAAAAAACTCGTGAAATTTCCGAATTACTTTCGTAAATCATACTCGCTTCATACTCGCGAGGCTATCTACGGAAAAATGAAATAATTCGCTGCGTATTCAAATATCAAGTATCACGCGTGCTTCAAATTACGTATTACCATCGGAAAAATCAAGCGGTGATTTATTATTTCCGCGCATGGCTGTTAACCGTGATAAAACGAAACACGCGAATTATTGCTTTGCCGTTTTGTATTGGCAGACACGCGTGCAATCTTCTTATTCAACGGTGTATCGACGAAATTTCGATATCAATATCTCGATGTCCACTTTGCAGCTGCATTTTTCCGATTTTTGATAACCGAATTTCGTCGTCTCGAAATTCCCCTATGAATATTCCGGTTTCCGTATTTTCGTATCGCCGGTTTCTCTGGCCTCGTGTACGAAATTTTCAGCGATTCAAATTTCTTCCTATTCTGTCTCGCGAATTTCCCGCTGTTCCACTCGAAATTTCCATCCAGCTTTCGTCCCTGGAATTGTTATTAACGTTGCGATTTCGTTATGTCGACGTCGGTTAAGTCTCTCCTTTCAAAGCTGAAATTCTCTAGTTCCTTTTGTTGAAATTTCCACGTCTCTGGTATAAAAATTCCTCCATCTTCCTATACGTAGCTTAAATCTAACGCTCCTATGCGAAGATTCGCTTTGATCTATCATCGAGCCACCACGTCGAGACCTTTTCCAATCCCTTTTTACTAGAGCTTCGTCCCTTTGGACGTTGACCATGACAATCGGAAGCGATGCGAGGAGATGAGGACGTGGTTGTTGTAAAATAGAATGCACGGTGGAAAGCAGGAACTCTTCCAGGAAAAGACAGAAATAATTTCATGGTACGTTTGATGCGCGAATTATCTTGATATCGATATTTTCCCGTTGACATGCATTACCATCAAAGAAGATCGGGACCACGAAGAATTTATCCTCTCCAGATACTCCTTCGGTGCATCTGCATTGAGAAAACTTACGTGACTTTGTTACTAACCCTTCCTTACCTGGGAAGAAAGAACCATGTTTGAATAATAATCGTCTCTATATCGAATAACGAATTAATAGGTGTCAACAGAGCGAGCTTCGTTCGCTGATATTAATTAACGTGAAATCCAGTACGGTCAGTCAAATCGGCGATCAAATGACGATTCTCGGTCGACGAAATACAATATGCGCGAATTTTGAATGGTACGAGGCAAGAAAAGGGACAAATATCGAGAAACATAGCGAAAATAAAGCAAAGAGCGAAATCGAACGTCGTAAAACGAAGGGGAAATCAAGGGTGATATACAAAACTCTCGATGAAAGAAATTTTTAAAGTCGATTACTTAGGTCAATCGTTTATGGCGAGTTAAACGTCAATTAGCTCGAAACAATTGGTCGATATTTCACGATTTAAAACGCAGGAACTCCTGATGTACCTTAAAATGGAACGAAGCGGTGAAATTCGAGTTCCTTATGCAAAGTTTTCTTACGTGAAACAAATATGTAGCATCGCACATTTCTACCATGTACACGTAACTTTACGAAAGCCACCGAGAGTGCAAGGACCGAAAGATGCATCAGGCCCTGAGCATGGTCATATTTGGTCAAAAAGAGGACAAGAACAGTGAAGAAAAGAATTAATGTCGCGTTATAGCTGAGATCTGTGAGTTTTCGAGTTGTAGTTGAAATAAGTTAAGAATGATTCGGACTATCGTCTCCCGCGCGTTCGTATTGTTAATTTATTTTATCGATAAACTATCATCGTCCAATCTCTACGAATAATTTCCCCAAAAAATCTTACAAAGAATTCTACAAAATTCGCTACAATTGGTGATCCAACGATTCGCAATCCCTTGGCAAATTAAGAATATTCCACCTAAAACTCACGAAACAAGCTCGTACGAGCAACTCCTCGCGAAACCGCCACAAAACGACAGGAAAAAATCGGACAAAAAGGAGGAAGAATTGAACAGACCGGTAGGATAAAAAATTCGACAACCCCTAGAACGAAGGGTGGATAGAAAATTCGTGGGAAATGAAAACATCAGCCTCGTTCATCCGACGAATTCGCCAAGTTTAAACCAGCTGGTCTCGTTATCCAGCTGCTCCCTGTATACAATTACGGGTAACAATTGAAATTTCATTCTTCCTGGCCATTAACGCTTGCAAGGAAATTCGTTCGGCTGAATGCGAGGTCGGGCCATTCTTTCGCCGCTGCCATAATGTATATATCAAGGTTTCGCCCGTGATCAATTNGCGATATGCCTGCACCGAACATTCACCACCGACCCCCTCCCCCCGGTCGCCCCTCGTCCGTTCCGGCTTGTTATTTCAGCGCGGCTCCTTAACAAAATGCGAGCAACAAAAATTCGGCCATATTTTTCTAGCCGAGAGATAAGCCCATGGAACAGTCCGGAGGATGCCCGTTCCGTTCTTTGACTAATAAACTGTATTCCTCGTGAATAAATAGTCCAGATAACAAGAATATTTTGCGGTTTGTTTATCGCAAACTTCTCCGATATTCCTCTCATGCGGTTTCCGCGCGCTTCTGCTCCTTTTTCACGGTGGTAGTAAAAAGCCTGGTGCAACACGATATGTTGCGAGATATTCTCCGCGGGTAGAAGGGGTGTTCGATAGTTCCCGACAGGTGAAGATCCTTTTTCACCCTCCGCTGCATCGACGATTGTTGCGTGCGAATATTTTCATCGGGAAAAAAGCAGCAGGTTTCATATTTGTATCGCGAGTAACTGAGCTTTAACAGGCTCGAAATTTATTAGAAACCGAGATTGGATTAAATCCGACTGACGTTCGAGATCAAGTATGAAGTAGAATTTTAACGTAGATCGAGCCTAAATTATTCCTTCGATTCTCTAATCGGAGAACGATTAGAATGATTCTGACGTGTGTACGTTTAAACTCGTGGAAATTGCAGTATGTCACGAAACAGCCACAATGCACTGTCTCCGCTTTTAAACTAATAGAACAAAGCCGCAACGGAAATGAGTCATGCTTAGGACAGGATTAACCTCACAGCGCGGACTGGTCTTTATATTCTAACGTAGTTTGACTGTAGGCTTTGCCATGAGCGACGGTTTGAGCCTGATCGATGATAGCCTGAGCGTAACTTGCGACAGTTTAATCGTAATCGGCCTGCCGTTCGTCTCTTTGCATAAGAAGACCATGTATAACTTACACCGTAATAGTACGGCAAACCAATTCCAAACTTTGCAACAGGGTTTCTTTAGTAAGTTATGCTCTCTGAAGCAGCTTCTTGTCTCTCGAAATCTCGAACGACTGCTTCGGAAGACATCGATAAATCGATCGAACACTGTCGACATTAAACACCGAAACAGCGCGAGCTTGAGTCACGCAAAAGCGACTAGTCCGCGAAAAAGCTCGCATTCCGAGAAGTGGCTGGGAGTAGAATCGAGGTTCGTTCGCGTGGAATTCGAAATTTCGAAGGTCGAAAGAGCTAGAACGACGACCTACGAACGATAAATCTCCGACGAGGGGCACCGTCCATCGATTCCGTTTGCTGCAACGCAGCGTTTCTCTAAGTTCGTTTCGCATTTCGGAATAAAGCGCGACTCGATTACCTCGCGTCCACCCCGGCGAATGGAAAAATTTCCATACCGACCGAGAAACATCCCGGGATACGGTTCAGCCGGCTAATTTGCCAGACGCGTGTCTATCCATTTGCAGATTTCGTCGTGTAATTACCCAGCGTCACGCCAACCACTCTCGCCGGCTCGTATCCTTCGTCCCCAGCAGCCTGTTCGCCCCTTATTCTTGCCCTCCTTTTAACCCTACCACGGCTAACCCGACCCTCTCTCTCTCTCTCTCTCTCTCTCTTTCTCTGCGGCTGACTCTCATCCCCGCCCAAACTTTTTCCTCCTCCTTCGCACGACTGTCGGCCGATTTTTCTTTTCCCCATTTGTCACGAGTGTCTTATCGTGTCCCGGCTACATTATCGACCGACCTACACTCCCAATCCTTCCACTTTTCGCCAACATTTTTAAAAATCACGTCAGCTTAATCTTTTTTCCCCCCTTTTCTACCACTCATCCCCTCGGCTTCGAGAGTGACTGAACATTTCTCCAGGCGCCCTGATCCGAGAATATGATAATCCGAGTAAAATCGGCTGACTTGTACACCTTGGGTAACTAGGTGTTCGTCAGCTTTAACTGGTGGCTAGCCTTTGATAGTCACGGTGTTTATACATGTGAGAACGGGGCTGATGGTTCCTTTGCTCTGACGATATACTCGTGAAATTTGGCTAAATACCTGAAATTCTGAGTTTGTCGTTTACTTGACTGGCAGCTGGCCACTCCGAGGATTGGAATTACTCGAGAGAGGTTTAACGCGTTTTTAAAATATCCAAAAAGCACTCGTTCCATAAATTTCGAAACACGTATCTGTGGTTGATGGCTCGAGCGAATAAAATTAAAGAAGACGAGTGTCGTAATATAAGTGAAAGTTTTTTAATTTTTCAGAATGAAAGCTCCATGGAATACAGCGAAGTATAATTTTAGCATTGTTATCAATGTCGTACCTATTCTTTAATTCGGAGAATGTCCCTCGATTCGATATTTTCAATCGTTTAGTATACACAGAATGTATCGTTAGCTTAATTTCTCGTCCGCAAATGGTTAAAAATAAGAGAACTCAGTGGCCTGTCTTAAAATTCAGCCCGGTAAGCGCGGTTACGCGAGCAATTCGCATACGACGTTACTGATACACCTTTTCGATGAACTTCAATGGGCTCCACAAACCCGGGTAAATGACTAGAACGTTAATATTCATTGCGTCATCGTGGCGAGCCAATTAGCACGAAACGGCAAGTCTCTGGCCAACGCCGGAAGCCGAGAATTAACTGGGTTACTTGCCGGTCCAACCCTTTGCCTAATGGTTTACGAAACAACCCCCGTGCGTGTGCTCGAAAATAATATAAAATATTCTCGCGCGAATTCCCGGCAGCCCGCACAAAGGCACTCTACACGGAGGCACGCAAAGCGGAACAAAAGCGTTTTCCAATGGGATAGGCCACGACGATCGAAAAGAGTTCGGCGGTTTCCATCACAAAGCACGGAGACCGTGCAGGCTCTCGCAACAAGACAACGCTTTGATAAAAACCACGGTTTAATCGATTTCGAGGAAGCATAGAGGAAACGATTGGAAACTCCTGAAAACGAAAATTTAATATCGCTGAACTCGTGAAAGCATAAAAATAAAATTGCGATATCGCGATACCTAGTGCAGGTAAAAATATTAATTAATTTATTAATTTCCCGCAAAAAGAATTGTCAGTCTGATTACTGTCAAAATGAAATATCTAAATTGCGAGATACAACGTCTATTAACCCCAAGGGCGCTTGTTCGGTGTAAGATCATGGATATTTAGTCATTTGTCACGATCAAGCAGGGTTTGGAAGGAGATAATAGGGTATAATTTAACTATTTTAAGGGATAACTATCCTAGACGCGCGTCAAGAGTTCGTAAAAATTGTTAAAAAGAACTGGAGTCGATTACCGATCGCGACTCAGCTTGAAAATCACGAACGTTGACGTGGAACGAATTCTACAGGGGATTTGGAAAAATTTTTTTGCGCACTGTACATCGTAACGTGCGGTAAAACACATCCGCGCATGCGTGACCAACGCAGATAAGATTTAATCGAGAACCCGACACGGGGAACGACGACGAATCTTCGCCGGGAGTGGGCACGCGATTGGCGGAATTTTCAAAACAAAAACCAACGCCGTGACCCAGCGAAACGTGACAAACGCGTGGCGTGAAAAAGGCCCGTAAAAGCCGTGGGTTGGGCAGAAACACGGAAATTCACCTTTACTAATTGCGTAACACGATCCTCGGGAAAAATGTTTCCACCGCGTGTACCCGCGGCAACTTTTTCCGGAAAAACGCCCGAAAAAGGTAACAAACACCGCCGTTGGAAATAAAAAAAGAAATAGGTCGAAGAAGGGTTTGAAAAAGGAGGTGAGAAAACGTGGCGAAAATAGCGAAGGTGGGAAACGTTCGCGCGACGATGGGATGTCGCGAAAACTCGAGGTAACACGACGCAGGGATTATCCCGGGGTAGAAAGCGAGTAAGAAGCGAGTAAGAAGCGAGTAAGAAGCGAGTAAGAAACGAGGAGGAAGCGAGTAGCGAGCTCGCGCGGAAGAAAAATTCCTCGGCCAGAGTTACGATCGGCGGTCGAGGTCTATTTTAGTCGAGTTGCAAAAAGCAAAAGTGTTCGCCGCGTTGTTGATGCATGATATGGTAAGTAAAATATAGGCGTAGAGGGCAGCATAGGTGGCGCGAGCCGGTGGATGCGGCGTATCTATGCTACCGGTCGTAAATGTTCCCTCTAAAAGCGCGCTGTCTGGTTATTACCGACCGCGACCACTTCCGGTTATAAACTACGACCACCGCGCCTCGGTTTTTCCACGGCGTTGCGCGTGTTACGGCAAATTCTCTCCTCTCCTTTTTCCTGTAATTTCTTTCCCCGACAACAGGCCAGCCCTGCAAGTGTCTCGGGGCGAACTCGAAGCTGAAAGGATATCGATTCCCGGTCAACCGACCAATGAATTATCGCGCATCACGCTCTACACACCGCCTCGGATAGTCCGCTGGATGCTGGCTATTTTCGAACCAGTCTTGCCTCGCAGGAGATTGGAAGAGAGCTTGGGAGAGCGGCGAGAATGACCAGCTAACGCGAAAACGAAGTTGGGGACCAAATTTGAGAAGCGGATCAAGCGTCTTGATATTTTTTGGGTTTCGCTCGGTTGTTTACATGCTTCAGCGTCAATCTAACGTTTAATGGAAATCTTTGAACTTTTCCGGTCCTCTTAAAAGTAAATCGATCCTATGGTACGAGATACGTGTTCCATTAGATGAAAATTGGCGAATAATAACGTTACGTGTTCCGACTTACGGACATTATCCTGAAACACGTGTCAACGCGTCAGGTTCGTGGACGTCCGTGGACCGTCCAAAGTTTTGTAAGATATGGACACACAACACGGTAGACACGCGATATAACGGTCCGAGTACAATGTCCACGGACAATGTATGCGAACTGTCCGCAGACAATGTCCAGCGGATCTTTCGTCGTGAGAAATGGGACGTTTCTCGGCCGGAAACCTTGAAAAAAGTGGCAGACCGGCGAGGTGTTGGATCGATTCAGCAATCGGCAATGTTAACGCGATAATGTATTTTTAATGGAAACATAATGGACTGCTGGCCTACGTGGAAATAAATCAGCGGGTGGAAAATTTCGGCAAGCCGGATGACAAATTAACTTGTCCTTTCTAATTAACAGGTTAATTACCGTGGACTGGTAGATGTACGCGGGGCACTCGTGATTTTGACAAACAAACGACCCTACAGGGCATAGAAGCGGCAACGAGGGAACGACCGGGGCCGCCCCTAAAATTCGCTAACTTCCACGAATTTCCGCACCTTCCTCGCTCGACAAAGAACACTCCGTGAAGACGCGTCTAAATCCGAGATAGCGAACTGTCCAAAGAAGGAACAATTAGAAAGAAGAGCCATTCGAAATTGAAGACGAAGTTCGGAAGTTCGGGACTGCGAAGAATTTCTTGCATTCTGAACTCCTTTAGAATTTAGAACTCCTCGACACTTGAATTCCGCAACTTCCAACATTGTATCGAACATTGTCTCGTGGATCCATTAGTAATTACTTTCGTCAAAATCCGTTCGCTGTGCCGGCGGATAAATTGTTTTCGCTGCTCCCTGTTTAAAGAACCTCCCTCTCTCCCTCTGATTTACGTTTAGGATAAAAAAAAAGTAACGTCTGCGCGAGGGTAGAAAGTCAGTCCCTGGAACGACTATACCCCAGGGTTAGCTAATGCTTCCTGGTTTCGAGGGTCCTCGAGGGTTGCCGGGATGCTTCGTTAAAATTGCACGACGCGCCGAAGTTTATTAAAGCCGGAGAAATTGAAATTTCCAGAATCGAAGTGCCCTTGGTTGCCAGAACGAGAAATTTGTGTCTCGAGTTCTCGCGGGGAATAAAACCTCGACCTTTCACTCTATTTTCGCCGAGAAATATATTCGAGGTTCGATTAATAGAATAGGATTTTTCGGAGAAGTGACCTATGGATAACTCGAGTACCGCCGTTCTCCGAGTGAACCTTCGTGGAAGCTTCGTCGATACTTCCCAGAAGGGGAAACTAACGCGCTGAGAGGATGCCGCGGCCATAAATATCAGACGCCGGCGTCTTCTCGCATAAATCAAGCATTTTCCAAGAGCCATTGTACGAACTGCATTAAAGTAAGTAATACAATTCGGCCAAAACGGCGGGGACGTACGCGATCGATCCGGAGATACTTCCAGGGCCGTGAATCTCGAACGGCGGGACAAACCAACAAATAATTACCGTTTTTAAGGGGTAAGACAGATTTTTAAACGAGGAAACCCGGCAGAACGGCGATTCTCTCATTTCGTTTGACACTCGTGAGAAATGGCCCCCGAACT
Source organism: Euglossa dilemma (assembly GCA_002201625.1). Taxonomy (NCBI): domain Eukaryota; kingdom Metazoa; phylum Arthropoda; class Insecta; order Hymenoptera; family Apidae; genus Euglossa; species Euglossa dilemma. The sequence goes on along the minus strand of NIJG01000047.1, from coordinate 3,756,725 downwards.
ACGGTCTTTATCCGTTCCTTTTTTCTCGGCGGCCTTCTATATGGCCGACCGAGCATTTGCTCGCGCCAGCGAAGACGTAGCATGGTTAATATTCCCTTGAAAATGGATGACATTCCCCGCGATCCCATGTGTACCCGTTCCATTTATTTGCTCCTTTTCAGCCAGACCATAGGGACATTAGCATCGACGATAAGTCACGAATAGTCATTTGCGTGCTGGTTACACTTATCGAGTGCGATGAATAATGTCGGTATAGATTAACGTGTTATTCGAGAACGAGCCATTCCTCCTGTCAACGCGAGAAATAATTTTAATTAACCTTCTGTCATCGAACTTGAGACTCGACGATGTAACAGACACGGTTCTTTTATTCCATCCGTAATAAACAATTCTAATTAGGTTGCTTTGTTCTTGATATACGGGTATCGTCTACTTCAACGATAATTATTGGCCCGAGATGTACTGCGATTCCTAGAATTCCATTTTTTAAGAATGTAAAAGAAAAAGAGGCGAACTGGAATGGTCCGAGATAATTATTACTAATCACTGACTCTGTCTATAATTCTTTACAGATTTCGCTAACAATTATCGCTTATCGCACAATTTTGTATAAAATTTGATACTCTCGCGTATGTTCGTTCCGAATCAAGCAGCCTTTGTCATCTCGATATTTAAGATAAAAAGGAATTCGGCACCCATCTGGTTTCGAACTCGAAAAGTACCCCGACCCTCTCAGAGGGATTATTTCTACCAACACAACTCGCCGTATTCGGTTTCTTCGATCCGGCAACGGAAACGTGTTCCCTTTTGGTGCAAATGCCATGGGACAGGGTAGTTTCGGCCGGAAATATTCGCAGGCGAAAACATGGTTGGCAACACGAGCGAAGCGGAAGAAGCCACCGTGCACGGAGGCACCTGCGTTTCGTTCCCGCGTTTCCGTTTATGTCTTTCCTGAATGCCAGCCGACTCTAGTGGCCCTAAAAATGTCTCTGTCTCGGTCACGTAAGAGGCGAATGTAAAACTCCGGGGAAACTACGGGAGGAAACATCATGGGGAAATTCGCAGCGACCCAGCTGCACCTGACGACGTTCAGACGAGTCGTATATTCGACTGATCAAACTGCAAGCGTGCTTCTCTCGCGCTGATATGAATGCGAATTAACGCTTTACGTCGTGACACGCGTGTGTTTCACGAGGGACCAATCGATGCGAGTAGTCGCGAAAAACGAAATTTCGACGACGTTTCTCTTTTTTCTATGCAGAAGAAAAAAGAAAGAGAATTCATTGTTGCGTCGAGACACGCGAATGTTCGACGTGGAACGGACGAATGAAAATCTTGGCAAGAAAAGTGATCAAGTGTAATTATGAAGGGATAAATCTTTGCACGATTTAGAGAATTCGCAGAGAAAATCGAGGAAAACTATGCGGATGGTTTCGCGTAGAATTGCGTTCTTGTTTGGTTTAACTACTTTTTGACGTCCAGGAAAATAGCTCGGCGAGCCCTTTTTTCCCAGGAAATTCTCGCCCCTTTCGAGAGAAAAATTCTTGCAAGCTTTATGCAGCCATTCAGTTTCTTGGCATTCATGAAATTTTGTAAAGATGAGAATAAATGGCAGCGGAAGAGTGCTGTAATTTTTGCGCCGGCAAACTTTTCTTTAATAGCTGCATTTAGACAAGTCGAATGAAAGCAGTTATGGGAATTAAATGTCTCGTTATTCGAAATCCATGCACGTATAAAGCAAACCACGGATTTTCTAGACAATTTAATGTAATTTTGAACTGAAAACAAATAAAGGTGGGACCGAAATCCAGTGCAAAATGAGACGGGTGGATAATGTTTTTAATATCACGTAGATTGAATTGCAGGAGAAGTTTGCTGCGCGGAATTTTCCTGGAAAACAGTGATAAAAACGAAATAGATGTTGATACGTTTTCGTAGGTAGTAAAAAGATATCTCCATAATAAAGCTGGAAGCGCAGTAAAATGATGGAGAACAAAGAGCTTTTGAAACTCGACGAAAGTACAGATACTCGTGAATATTTTTACGTAAACTCCACATTTTCTTATACCGTTAAGTTTCTCAAACTTGGAACCAACGTTGTAAAGGCTGGACAGGACTTTGAAAATGACCGCGTAAAAAATTTGCAAAACTTTGCAATAATTTTCAAAAAACGGAAAGAAATTCCTCTGACTTTCCCCTGATATCCTGTATCCTGACTAATCGTAAAGTGGATAAGCGAAATGAAAATTTCATAAACGACTACACTGTCTAACAAGATAAGAACGAACTTTTTCACGTTTTTACTTTTCTGATAAAAAACACGACAATCTAGAATAAATAGATGTTCGTTTCTCGTTGTTCTTGACGAAATCACGCGAGGAATTCAATAAAATTCAAGCAAACACACGCACACGTCAGGTTATCCCTAGATAGATTAGCTATCCCATAGCAAAGTCAGAGAAGCTCTATCCAGCACTTTACATATTCCAGAGCTTTCACATCGGAAATGCTACTTAAGACACGGTCGGTTTCATCGAGGGACATCCAAGCACCAAGAGAGACCTAATCGCGCTGGCAGAAGAAGACCCTCTTCTCCCACCCTCTCTCTCTCTCTCACTGCTTCTCTCCGCCACCTCTCAAGGCTTGCCGGTCGAAATCTGGGAAGCGATTTCAATAATATGGAAGCGAGGTGTACAGAGGAGGGTCTTGCGGCGAGGCTGGATGGAAAGGAGCCGTGGAAGGCAGACGGTTCTTAAAGATTCATCGTTCCTGCCATATTTAAGCTCGATCCAAGCCAGAGAAGACCCTAGAGACAGCCTTACCGGGTAGAACCGTCTTAGCAAATCCCTCTTTGGGACCCCATAGGACTCCGCCTCACAAAGCTCTTCCTTTGTCCGTCGTCGGAGTTCTGAACTTCATAATTCACACTCACCGCCATCGTCGCACTTTCTCTCTCTCTCTCTTTCTCCCTCTGCCTCCCTTCCATCCACCTTACCATCGTCGCATCCTCGCCGGATTCTCGGCCACCTTCGCGAAATAGAGCCTCCGCTTTCCCGGGCTGCTGAAAGAGTTTGAATAACGCGCGTTGAAAACGCCGCGGAGGGCTTCTCGCGCGTGCCGCATAAAGGTAAGTGCGGTTTCAGTCGCGATGAGACAGCCGAAACCGCGTTTTCTGCCCTTTAGAGAGCTAGAGCCCCGGCGAGACCGGGCCAACCCTCGAGCTGCTCGAGTATCGTTTTCATGGAAAACGTGAAAAAGACCGGGGGATATTAGCATTTAAGATATTAGCTACTTTTCTTTCATCGTCCGGTTCGGTCCTTCCATCGTTTCGACGAACCTGTGTTCAGTCTCTGCGATATTTCAGAGGATTCCAGCATTTCTACGAGAGTCTTTGCGTCCTGCTCGACCGACCGAACTGGCGGAAGTCTGGACCCTGGATCGGTCGAGTATCGTCTCGGAAGGAAATGAAAGAAGGGTCGGGAACACTGGCCTATCCGACTCCCTCGATTCTTTTCGCTTCCAACGATCTAAGAATATTCCACGAGTGCCTGCTATAGACAAATTCATCAGATATTTGTCGTGAGATTCGACGAGGAGATCTCCACGATTATATTTCTTAATCCTTGAAATACCGTTTCGACGGTTTATTGCTGCTTGGAAAATCCCATAGTGCCGATCGCGCACCTCGGGTAAACCATAATGGCACCTTGACGCTTGACCGTCATATACGCTGGGTACCTGCAGTGCGGAGCAGTGGTTATCTTCCATTTTTTGTGTACCCCCACCTTGTATCTCGAGTTCGAAAATTCCAAGCAGTCATAGGGTGCATGTCCCTACCCAGACAGATATAAATACCGAACGGTATCGGAATAAAACACAGTCCACTAAAGAATCGTAGGTATCCTCGAGAAACCGATCGTCACTAACCGTCTTCAATTAAGATCGACATAGTGACGACATATACAANAATACCATGAGTTTAATTTAAAAACAATTACGATATTAACAAATTTAATATAAGTTGATTAAATCTATTAATATTGTATAATTGGAGCAACTCATCCGTCAAATTGACGGGTCCCGTATATCTAGTGTTAATCACTAATAAACTTCAATGTCCCCTGAGAGGGGACAGCGGAATGCAAAGGGTTTTTTGTGAAAGCAATCGCAATATTAACAGACTTAATATAAGTTAATTAAATCTATTAATATTGTATACTTGGAGCAACCGATTCGTCAAATTGACGGGTCCCGTATATCTAGTGTTAAATGCGACGAGTAATAGGGCAAAATTGAACTGTTCGACCGTTTCATTAACCACGAACTTACGAATAAATCAGGTTAATCGTAGAATCACTTTTCCACGGTTCTACGCAACGAGAAGGGGTAGCCAACGGAGTGGCGATCGTTCTTAGAAATACTCTAATTTCCACGGTACAATTTTACCAATTTATACACTCAATGATTGCGCGGGCAATTCAGCAACAAGCGTGCTTAAGGAAATTCCGAGATAAAATACGGGCGCAATAAACAGAAGAAGATTGCGCTCAGAATTGCGTCGTTACACGTTGCAGCGTGCTTTAAACACGAGCCGAGCTTAACAACAGGGGCTGCATGTAAAGAAACTTGCCAGTCGGCCGAAATTCAGAATTATTACGCGGCATTTCGGCTCGACCAGACCGAAATCCTCGGCGTTTTCGTTTCGACTGGCATAATCTTACCGAACGTTTATGCGCGCGGGCTTACATCCACGTGAATTATTTTAACGGGTATAGCGCCTGGTCGGCGAGTCCGCGTTGGCCGATAAATTCCCGGCGTGCAACTTTCCAGATTTCTCGTAGGGTAATTCGGAAGATCGCGGATAACCCGAAACCTTGATCGATCACGCGGCGAAGATTAAGGATTACGCGTAACCTATCCCAACTGTTCCCACGGGACGCATACAAAATCCTGCCTCTCTGGTTTTCAGTTTGCACACGGCCGTTTGCCACGTGTGCACAAGTTGTTTACATACAAGCAAAGTAGCTTTGCACACACGACGTTTCAAGTTGATACGTCACACTTGCGTTCAGCCACGGTGTAAATCGCCGTTTTAATATCGTCGAGTGAAGCAGGAGAGAAGCATCGAGAAGTATCGACGTATCGCAGCAATGAAATATCGATTGTCACGAAAGGGGGATCAATTTTGAGAATTGCTCGATGCGACAGGTTTTTGTTCGGGATGACGCGCGCTTCGTAATTTTTTGTTGGATATTAGAACGATATTAGAAGGTTCAACCCTCGATTATTAGGTTCGACCATCTGCAGAGAAGGACTTCACATTCCGTAAAAATACGGAGTGCGGGAATAAAAGTTCGTTTAAGAAGTAACGTGCAAATACAAGATAAATCGTTTGGAAGGAAATTTAGATCAGGAGACGGACTGAATTGCTATATTTACAGTCTGTACACAGAGGCGCGACTGCAAGAATGGATGCTCTCCTATCTGCAAACGTGCGTCTGCAATTTTTTAAATTGATTAATCGAGCTTCTGCCGGAAAACTCGGAATCATTTTAAGTTTGATATTTTATCGATATATATATATACATATACGAAATAAGAAGAATCGTGACTGACAAGGGTAAACGCTCTATATAAAAATTAAAAGGCGATTATACCCGAGGCTAGATATATTTGGCATATAAAATGTCTAACAATATTTCATAAAATTTCGTAGTGAGATATAAACAAGTCGGAAGAAGCAAGTAATACCAAGAAGAGTAATTATAAGAAGAGATCACGCGAAGTACATACACGTTCATCTAATTAAAAAGAATGAACTCAAGGGATGCGATATTTGCAACACGAAAATCACTGTCAAGCACATTCTAATCGACTGCTCGAAAAACCTAAATAAAAGAAGATTTCTTTGAGGCACCTAAAATGCAATCACAAACCGAATTAATCCAGTCAAAATAATTAACACGCATTGATAACCCATATAGGAATTTAATTTACACAAAATAAATCACTTACAATAAATAAATCATTTCTTAACCCTTTATGATCCTATGTCTAACGTGACTCGATATATCGAAAATTACAAAGTACAACAATAGCGTAAATAAAACTGACATTTAATCGAATTTGCTTTTTCCTTTATTTATCTGAATTGCCCTACTTTTTAGTTGAAGTAAATTCCAAATAAAACGTTTAAAATCATCAAAGGCAGCTGGTGACAAAATTGGAATATAATTCGGACCGCAAAGAGTTAAACAGCAAGAAATATAAATCTTCTGTTAATTAAAAAATATACACCACGTACACGTGATTTATTTTCGCAGAGTCCAAGAATTCCTCGTGACTCTTTAGAAAATGAAATTTACTTTGTTGACACATCTGCGATAAGTACAGACCCGGTAAATGAACAAAACCAAATGCGCCCATGATTCAAAGCTCGTCGTGTTAAAAATGAAAACCGAAGAGATTGGAATCCGCGCTCGTAAAATTCAAAGCATCTCTGTTCGCGCAACGCATTATCCGAAGTATCCAGTGGCGGTGTGCTCGAGATTCGAGAGCCATAAGAATCGCACGATTTATCCTCGCGACGGGATGAAACCGCGCGTTTACACGCTCAAAGGGACGACTTTTATCCGCTACGACTGGCACGTGATTCGCTGGCTTGCAGCGAATGCATTGCAGCCGTATCCGAAACACGAGCGACCGGCATCGGCTGATCGCGGCGGTCGAGTAATCCCTCGTTTAAAATAAACAAACGTTCGCGAGGCAACGGGTCGAAATTTCCAGCGTCAGGGACAGCGGCCAGTGACGTTTATCCCGGAAGAAAATGGATCCTCGAACCGGATTTCCGCGACAGAGTCCGTACACCCATTTCGACGCGGAAGGAACCACCAAGTCGAGAGGATCGATGGTATCGACAGCCTGTCCTCGACCATCTCCCCGATACAATCCCGACCGGACGTTCGCTCTGAAAACCCGATACCTGCTGATCCGGCCTTCCATCGAATCGAAACTGCACGATCTGCGAACGCTGATCCCATCCCCTTCGTTGTGGCTCTATGCACAAGACGGGATCTCCTCATTATTCCAATATTTGCATTTATTTACCGTTTCGTCGCTGTCCCCTTCTACGCTCCGATGATTAAAATTCGTGACACGAGGCTGTATCTGAGGAACTAGTCTTGGACCTGCCATTTCTTTGCTCGTTAATTGCTCGACGTCAGAATTGTCCGATTCTGAACGACTTTTATGTGCATATTACGGTGTTGAAGCGTTGACGACATAGAAAAGTGTTTGCCTGGGAAAAGGAAAGCATGGCAATCCGAGGAAGCCAAGGAAGTTTTGTACTTGGAAATGAAACGTAATTCACGAGGTTCTGCATACTTTTAAGATAATGGAAAGGAAGTTGGATTTATCGGTCCATCCTACATAATCGCGTTCCTGTTTAATGTCAACGTCAATCTCGTCTGACGCGTCTATCTTGATATTTGCGAAGAATGCATTTACGGAAGTTGAAAATCGATCGTTTTGACCGGTCAATTCGAAACTGTTACTATCGCTATCTTGTCTCTGATAATGGATCGGGTCTGTTCCTTTTCTTTTCCGAATTGGTCGAGCTTTTATCGCGGAGAATTTGTTTGAACAACGCACGCGAGGAATACGTAGTCTCTAATTCAAGGGAATTGTTTCCCGAAGCCAAGAGATGGAACTGGAATCGATTTCCAGCTATTTTAATGGCATATGTTCTGATGACATTTAAATTTCAACAGAGGAGCGACCGCAGTGCTCAGAAAATGGGTCACGCATCGAATCCAGAACACGTCATCAATATCGAGTGACAGGCAAATGATCCGACATCATTTCACCAGTCATGACTGGTCGAGATTCTCCTGAAAGGATTCAACCGCGGCACGAGTCGATTTCTTTGAACGAATGCTTGCCCCTAGAGCTTCTGACCCGTTAAACCAATTTCCACCAGCAAGAACAACGCGAAGTGTTTGGAAATGCAATCGACGAAAAATTGATGAGAAACGAAAGCTTCCTCTTCCTGCATAATAAACCAACTATAATCAACCATCCAAGAATAATTCCGCCTTTAAATAGTTAAACAACCGCTTTTGAAATACATTTAACGCTAAAAACATCAAAAGAGTCGAAGCAACTTTGTTCCCAACTTTTCCTTTTCGTTTCTCGCTTAATTAACATCGATAGTCCAATTTATCTGCTAAAACGAAGCATTCGCAAAACGATAGCGTTATTGGAAAGAAAATTGAAAAAGGTGAGAACAACGATAAAAGTTTATAACGAAACGATCTCTTAGCTACGTTTTTTCACCAAACAATGTCAAAAAGAGACGTAAAATCATTCGCTCTGATATCTCCACTCGTTCGAAATATCTCATGTCGCACGTGCGTTAATGATAAAAATAAAAACTGTGCGTAATCTCCGTACCTGATAATCAAATTTCACCCTGTGAAAAATAATCCAGCATGCTGCTTCCGAGCGATAACGAGCATTATCGCAGCGAACTAAACCGAAGGAGAAACGAAACGAGTAAGCGGATCGAAGTTCTGTAAAATATATCCTTCTTGTTCGAACTTGTCCGAACAAGAAATGATCCTCGACTAGCTCGGCTGGATCGATCGGTCGACATCGATACACACGGAAGCCCGTGTGCATCGAGCACACCCCTGGACGACCGTCAAAGTTTTATCATCGGGATAGGTCGCGGTGCATTTCGACGATTCGGCGAATGCAGCCGACAGACACATAAAACTACGGAATTTGTGGCTCGGCGGAAAGAACGAGGGCCGAGCAATGGAAGAAGAGGGAACTCGACGGAAAACAACCCCTTTGGCGCGACGTAAAACCAGCCACGCCGATCCATTAAGGTCCGCCGGATAGGACAAGATACAAAAGATTGCTCGTAGGAACGGATTAACCTTCTCTCCCGTGAGGATCCTCGCGCTTCTACTTCTCTCTGCCATCCTGTTCCTACCTTTCTACGTGACTAAGAAATCGCGAGAAAAAAGCTCGTCCACGCTCGTGCCGCAATTTCTGCAGGTCGCGAATTATACTTCGTTCGACAAGAAAAAGTAGAGAGTTGGCAGGACTGCAGTCAAGTACGTAGCTACCGAATGTCAATGCTCGTGAATGTTACGCGAAATTTCTTTCGGGACGTTTGTATCTTCTGCCAGCTTTTCCCGAAGAAGAGTGGTAAAAGGGAGTAAATTTTGGTATCATCGTTCGCGGACTTCAGCTCGGACGATGATTCGAGGTAGAAGAAACGGACGAAGAGGGTTAATGTCCGCTGTCAAGAAGTTGGACGTTTCGACAACCCCCTGGAGACCGACACTATTTTCCGAAAATGAACCGTCTGTTCATCCCTTTGACGCCCGCAAACCTTTTCATTCGGAACTTTGAATGTTCAGAACATAGAGGGGCTGTCTTGGTTACGCGACCGAGATAGAGATGAAGTGGCAGATGGATTTCGCGTCTTGGACTTCGGTCGCTAGTATCTACTGATCTCGACCACATACAATCGATGCTGGATTGAAAAGGAACGTTGGAACATCCGGTCTTAATTCCAGGCGAGAGACAGACGATGGAAATTTCGCGTTTATCCGTAAACGTAACGCTGAAAGCTCGCAAACTCGCCCCTCTCCGAGTAGCAACACCGATAATAAACTGCAAAGGAGTGAATTTATCTCTCTTCCCACCTTCCACCTTTTGTCCTTTTCGTTTCCCGTTTCCCGAAGACGCCTGAGACCTGGATAGCCCTAAACAATAAAACTAGTTTTTCCAACTACGTTTTCTTTGCATTATAACCTCTCGTCGATATCTAACAAACGTTCGAATATTTTTCCAATAGCCATATTCGTATCTTTTTATCTTTAAACGAGGTTTTAACGAGTCGACTCTAGTGAGCGGGAAGTTTGAAATTCGCACTTCGACGCGCAGTTGGGTCCTCGTGTAGCCAAGTTCGCGAAACGCAACGCGAGAGTACGCGACTTAGGCGAGAAAGCGTTAATTCGCGTCAAAGTTGGGAAATTTCGGGGATTCGAGGGGCGAAATTTTACAGCGGCACAACTCGTGCTTTTCAAATTTGGGAGAATCGGCGCGCGTGGCGCCTCGTCCCAGGAGGAAGCGGTTGATGTGATTTACAGCGACACATTCGGGATGACTTCCTGTCGTATTACAAGGGACGCGAACTCCCGGACACCGTGAAATTCGGTTCGCTCGTGCCGCTATCGCGTAAATTTCTCTCGCACCTCGGCGAATTTGTTTAACGTCGATTCGCCGAACAATAGCTCTACCCTTCGCGTCCTGAGTTTTTCGAATAACGGGAAATACTCGGTGTAAATACCTCGCGGAACGAAACGAAACAAGGAATAATTTGCACCGCGGTCAAAGGATCGGGGTGTTCTTTAGAAAAAAGAATATCACTCGTCCGACGTGTTCTCGTGTTCTAAAATGGATCAATTAAGCGTGAAATCGAGTAGTTTTTATGATGAAAACGTCGGCGCGAATCCGAATCGAAAGTTTCGGAGGGAAGTGAAATTACAGGCAGCCGAACGAGAGCTTTAAAGTCGTTTATTTTTCCTCTCAAAGAGCGCGGGGCATTAATTTTCGCGCGCGGCCGTTAATGAGTGGCATGTATTAATTAGTTCTCTTTATAAATCGTTCCCGGTGGGTGTACACCGCTAATTAATCCACGGGGAAAGTTCCAGGTGTATTCGCGATGCAAAGATCACGTCGCCTGGCCTAATTGATCGGATTGTTCAATTAAGGCCCGGTCACTGAGCAAACAAGAACTGGGCGGCCCTGCCAACGCTTATGCAAATTCGGTGAAATCCGTAAAAAAATAGCCAAGTCGCGTAAAATGCAGCCATTAACTCAGCGCCCGAATCCCCAGACGAATCCCATTGAATCTTTCGTCGAGAAAATACCGCTGGAAGACTTCTTTTTCTCTCTTTCTGTCTCTCTCTCTCGCTTCGCGCGGAATTCGCCTTTCCAAGGATTAATTGAAATCGCGCGCATAGTCAGACGGAAAGATAGACGCAAGTATGAAGACGAGATCGTGAAAAGATCCCGCGGACCATTGTCCCGCGGCGTGGAATATCCGAGAATTAATAAATCGCCAGGACGGTAATAATATCGTCGAATTTTCAAACTGATTACTCCCGGCGAGATTTACATTCGTGTTTTTCATTTTCTCTCCCGATTCCGTCTGTATCGCGTACCGCGTACCTCTGCCAAAGAGACTTTACCTGTAACTAAAAATTATCCTAACCATGTTCCAAGAGTCGACGGACAAACGCGGAGAGAAAAATTCGCGACTCGCAGCTGTGTTTTCTGCGGAACGGTGTACCGAATGCGAACCAAACGATTGTTCGTTCTACCGCAGAGCTCCTGTGTCACGATTCTCACTCGTTCGATTTGCCCTGCAACTACGCGGAAAGTATATCATCGTTCGCCGAGCTGCAGCTCGCTACCCCATTCCGATTCATCGGAATGGAATTCAAAGGGAGCAAAGTGCAGGCACGGCCGAGAGGGAGAAAGAAAGGATGGAAGAAAGGTAGGGCGAAAAAAAAGAGAAAGAAAAATAGAAAAAGCATGAAAAGAACATTCTTAGCCGAGATTCTGCTGATCGGTATAGCTCGCGAGTGGAGTACCGAGATTTTCGAAGGAACAGAGAGTAATGGTCTGTAATACCGCTCCCCTGTCTATACATTATCGACTACGAAATTGAAATCATCCATTTCTCTTTTGTGCCGAAAGGAAATTGCTTTCAGCACTGGCAACGAACCTGGAAACGCAGGCGTAATTTATGCGCTGTGAAATTTCGTTTCGCTTTGTCACAAAAGGGCGCAAGTTATTTATAAGCGCAACTAACCCCGCCAACCACCGATTTTTCTCACGGATATATTCAACTCTGGAATCCTGTACGTTCAACAAATTTCTGATAACGACAAACGGATTCTCTCTTCCGTTAAATAAACATCACGACAACAACTGTTTTCGAGTTGTCGCGATAATTCTTGAAATTCGGAGACTGACTGTTCAATTCGGCGCGACAGCAGCTGTTCGCTGTGAATTAAAATATCATCTGTATATTTTTATCGCAATGGTAAGAAAACGCGTTTCTCGATGCGATAATTTCGCAAGAAGAAAATTTTCGAAACCTCCGATCGTCGAGTCGATCAAAATTCCGAGACCACTTGGAAGATATAAAATTCACCGGTGATATTCCTCGTAAGACTCGTGACACGCGACGAAACTTCTCGAGGACAAGATAAAGGGATTTAACGCGATCTGGGATCTGCAAAAAGTGAAACTATGAATCGAGAATCGTACCGGACGAGACGTTTCCATCCTCGATCGCATGTCGTACGTGTACACGAGACGTAGGCCGAAATTGCCGAAATTACCGTAATAAAATTCGAGACCCAAGAGGTGGACCGGCAACGAGAGGAAGAAGAGAGGAGAAGTAAGGAAGAAAGAAGTAATCGAAGAGGGGAAAGCGAGGAAGGAGCATCATCTTTACGAGTCCATATGTCTTTCGGGCGAAAAACCGTTCGACAGCCATGGGAGTAGCAATGAAAGCGTAATGGTGTTCGACACCCTCGCTCTATTTTTCTCGTAAAACGCGGCTGAAACACCGGCTCGATGCGGGTCGTGGTAAAAAGGAGCGTAAAGTTAGTCGAAACGTCTTTAAAGGAGCCTATAGCTGGCTCGGAACGTGCCGGCGCTGATAAAACTCCAGCATGATCCGCGGGCGAAGGCTGACTACGTGGTCCAGATGCAATTCGAGAATCCTCCCGTGAAGGGTGCGCGAGAAATTTCCACTTTACGACCCACGGGGAATTCTAATGCCGAGTTTCGAGCTGCTTTATAACGCCGCGATTATTCTCGTACCTGCTAACGCCTCGGACGTTGATAATTTAGAAATTTCTCAGATAACGTCGTCCAGAGTAAATGACAGACTCCGGATGAGCAGGTTTAAAGAGGAAATCGTAAAAGAAACCGGTATAAAACGTTCCAAAGCGGTATTTTATAAAGCCCGGAGTGTAATACGTCGACGGGGGATGAAATAATCGAAGGGAGAGAAAAAATAAAATTCGAGAATCCCCGAGACAATGGAGATTTTAGGAAAAGCGGTCCTATCTGCCAGTCGTAACTTCGTTCGAGTAAAATTACTGAAAAATTACTAAAAGAATATAAGATCGCGCAATGTCTTCGCAACGATACGTCTAGGTATTACGTCGACGGGGGATGAAATAATCGAAGGGAGAGAAAAAATAAAATTCAAGAATCCCCGAGACAATGGAGATTTTAGGAAAAGCGGTCCTATTTGCCAGTCGTAACTTCGTTCGAGTAAAATTACTGAAAAATTACTACAAGAATTTAAGATCGCGCAATGTCTTCGCAACGATACGTCTAGGTATGACGTAGACGAAGCAAAAAGAAATATAAAGAGGGATTAAACATGGAAAATCGGTAAAATTGGAAACTTCTATCAGAACGTAGAAATAATTCTACCTTAGCACCGTGCAAACATCGCGAGAAGGACAACTGCGGAAAAGCCACAGAGCCGCGTCGTGTTAGACGATTTTCCAAGCGAATTTTCAAACGCCCCCAGCAGGTGTCCGCAATTTCGTCCACCGTTCGCGCGTTCACTTTCGCAAAACGATTTCGTCGAGCAGGCCACCTGGTTGGGAGGCGTTTTCACGGATATTCGAGTACAACCTCATTACGCTACGCGGTCGATCGACCGTCGGGGAAGAGAAGTCCTAAACAGATTGTCCAATTCGGCGAAAAATTAGAGGCCGGGGATCGCGAGCGTGGATATGCTCCGGTTTTCGGAGCCATTAACTTTTTCTCGGATTCCCAGGGCACACCGGTGTTACTCGCGTGACACACTTGCCAGCCGCCGGCTATTATTTCGTAATCCAACGCGAAAGTCGGCTACTCCCGCTCGAACCCACGAAAGTTCGAGTGCTGGCAAAACTGCACGAGTGTCCCGTCGATGAAATTTTAATCCAATTAGAGCTCATCGTCGTTTTCCGCTCTCGTTCCTGTTCTCGAGTTATCGCAGACCCGGCTCTCTCTCTCTCTCTCTCTCTTTCTCAATTCGCGTCCCGCCAACTTAACCCTCTCGCTCCGTCTTCCGAAAGCGGGTGCTCTTTACAGCTAAAATCAATAAGCGTCGACTACGAAAACGAGCACTTAAGATGGCCCCAAGATAATGACGCACCACCGCATGAATAATAGCGGCGGCGATTCTTTCAGACCTGGCCAAATTTGCGAGGCAAAATCGCGAAGAGGCTAATCGATAGGCGAAGCACCGTCGACTCTTTTGCCTTTCCTCTTCGAGGCAGTTTCGTTTCCTCCACGCCCGGGTCGGCGAGCAACGAGTGTCTCCGATATATTCCCACTTCGCGGAGAAATCGAGGAACAAGAGAGGAAGGAGACTGAATCCTTTCCAGGCTCTGGAAAGGATTTCCAATTTACGAGGATAGAACTTGCCGTGAGTTGCGTTTTCGCTCGAGATTCCGCGGTTTCCCAGCCATTTCCGGGCGTTGAGGCTGGAGAACCGAGCGCAGCTTCGATTAACCCTACCAACCACGAGTCTTTATCTCGTCTGTAACGGGATAATATGAAAATAGTTTCGCATCGTACGGCTTTGAGAAGCCACTGAAATTGCGAGTTACAGGGTTAAGGGCGTGAATTAAAGATCAGACGAGGTTAACAAATTCCGGCTGTGGTAAATACATAAGGAAGTCGGATAAATAATTGACGGAAACGCGTGCCGAAGTGGATGAAAAATAGAAAAACGAAGCGATGTATCGCGTTCAAACCTCACCCCTCTCCGTCCGAGTCTCTGTCGATATTCGGAAACAGAGTGGGCGAAAAGTCTCGGTTGCCTGGCTGCCGGAAAGGTTCGCGGTAAATAATTCATTCGCGAGACAATGCAGCGCATCGATCGAACCGCAATCAGGAAATTCTTCGTACGAGGATGGATTCGTCGAGGGCCAGAGCGGCCCAGGGTCTTCGAAGACGGGGGTAGACCGCGCGAGGAATTAACGAGTCGAATGGAAAAGTCGAAAATAAAATGGAATGAGCAGAAAAGGAAAGCAGGGCGGAAGAAATGGGTCGAGCGAAGCGGAAAATGGGCAATTCGTGAAATACCAGATTGGACACTGGCAAGAGATCTCTCTGTCTGGTCCCCGGGCATTTTTCCATCCCCTGCGTCTATCTGTCTCTCGCTATCCCCCGAATCCTTTGAGATGCAACGGAGAGAAGTCAAAGAAGCCTACGAAAAGGTTGCTCGCCTTGTTCGTCTGCCTGTTCATCCCCCTTTTCGTTTTAATACTTCAGCAACCATTCTACGCGAAGAATGTTTCCAGCGTCTACGGAATCCGAGGATACAGTGCTTACGGTGCCTCTGGAAAAGCCAGGGTAACGGCAAGCAAGATGGTGGAAAGTGACTGAGGAACTGGGAGAATGGATGCAGGTATGCGAGAAGCCGAGCACACGTCGACGCTGCATTATCGATTTACTAGACCGCCATGCCCCGCCGCGACATTTCCTACGCGACAAAATGCTTCTCCCTCCTGCCTGATGCGCGTTTGCCTACGCGGAGGAATTCGGAAATGTGACGGATTCGACGCGATTTAACGAAACATCGCGAGAAACTTGGCCGGGGATCGGGGAGGAACGGGAAGAGAAACTCACGATTCGAATCACGAGCTCTGAAATGAGATCACGGAGAGGGGAAGGGAGATTCGAAAAATTCCTCACACTAGATAGACCCAGATGGTCTAAGAATGACGAATGTAAGATAGTCTAAGAATGAGGAGAAATTGAAATTGGATAACTCGGAATCTTCGAGTTGCTTCGATGCTGAGATCTACGTAGACAGCGAGGGATATTCTTGGACAGATCAGGTCCTTGGAAAATTGATAGATCAACCGGAGAACGCTAAGCGGGAACTTCCAGATGCGATTCGAAAATGCCACACCTTTTCTGCCAAGCATAGCCTCCAACAATCTATAGGACGTCGCTGCGCAAGTTTGCCGACTTCAAAGGGTTAAAACTCGATTTCAAGTGTCATCCTTGAAAGAGAAAAAGAGCCACGCACGCAGAACACCTGGAATCCTCCGACACGCAGACGACAGTGAGACGAAACGCTGGTGGATTTCCCTGTCTCACCCGATCGCAATTCCCTTCTCTGTCCACGTTTCAGCGAACAGTGGAAAGCGTTTAGGGCGCAGAGTCGCTCTCCGCCTCTCTCGCTCTTGGCCTCTATCCCTCTCTGCGAGCTTCGATCGCGGTGCACGAGTAATTACATGCGTCAGCTGGTCTCTGCAGTGGCGCATGCAACAAAGCGGCAGGATTTTTTCGTTCGCCAAGAAATCCCAGACTCATTTCCTCCGAGATTACCGTCAGACACGTCCATTGTCTCGCGCCAGTCCACATTAATCCGCCGGGGTCACCGCCGCAATTCCGTCATTTATCCCGCCACTCTGCTTCTTCGCCGCTTATGGGGGTTTTAGCTCGTTTATCCGCACGCGGCCTGAGCCGCATTTTTCACCGCGGAACGATGGGACACCGAGCCGGCTCCCACGCCGACGATAATTAATTAACGTTACCTGCGGAAAGCTCCCGCCTGCCGGATGACCGTACAATTTGTTCTGCTTTGCACCCCCAGAGGGACGGAGATGGACCGTTCTCTGCGCGGGTTACTCCACTGGAGAGCACCAGGGGTCGGATGGTAAAGTTTCCCTTGAATATCGATGCGTCTCTCCGAGTTCTTACTCGCAGAATTTTTCCGTTTCCGACCATCGAATCTTTCCAAACTTTCCAAGCGGATGTCGTATATATACCCGTGCCCGTTGGTGTTACCGAGGAAACAGGCTGGTTTGTGGTTCAACGTTGAATGAAATATTCGTGGCTAACGTAATCGCGAATTATTATATCAAAATTGGGAAGCATTTTGCGAATTTATGGAAAGTATCGATATTCGCGAATGTGCGTTTCAAATGAAATCTTAACATCGCGATGGTTTTTATGGACTTTTAATCAGCGGATAGCGTGGAAAACAAGTAAGGAATCGTGAAGGATGCTTACGTATTCAAAAGAATCTCTTTCGAACATTATAGGAGAAATACGAAACGCTGAGTTGTTATATAAATGCCCGTGCGTATTTCCCGAGTAGCCCGGGGAATAACTCGCGAGAATTATTCATGTTCAAAAGAATCCTTTTCGAGAGGAAGAAAATTATGCCTCGTAACTAAAGCTTGCGTTACAGAATCCTCGTGGTAAGCGTTATCGATGAATATCTCGACGTCTCGCGAATAATTTTTAATACCCGAATTACACGTGTCCTTTTTTCCCCCCGGTCTTTGAATTTCTCCCGACATGAAACACGAAGTTTACTCATCATCTGTGGAGAACGTTCCCCGACTCCCACAGGTGGCTTTAGAAGCCGCGTATCAAGCATGTTTGCTCGAGAAATGTTTGTGCGGTCTGTCGTGAACATGCAAACATGTCTTAATTTCCATGCACAGAGGCTTCTCTTCCCGTGGCATCAATATTCCCAACGTTTCAATGAGAGGTTCTTCGAAAAAAGCCATTTTCCGTGAAAACATAAACGGGTACTCGAGGTCCGTTGTGGATTCCGATCAAACTTGTATTACAAACGACAACGAATCGTACTAAAAGGTAGACGAAGAACCGACGACCGAGGCAGAAAATCCCACGATTTCCAGATTAAATTCTTCCTCGATTTCTTAAATTTCAATTCCCCCTTGCATCCAACTTTCGCATCGTCGAATTAAAAAATTCTCGAAATACGTGCATCGAAGAATTTCGTATCTCACGTCTAAAATACTAATGCGCTAGATCAATAGAGAATCGAAGAATCCATAAAAGCCATTCCAGGTGCAGCAGAATTATTATATAGAACCGAATCGCGATGCAAGAGTACGGGGATCCCGTAAATAATTTTACAGAAGAACAAAAAAGCGGTCGAGGCGATGACGAAAGTTTCCAGCAATTGCTCTCCAAAGATAATCCCTCTATATTCGAGAGACAAAATAATTCCGCGTTTCGAGTACACGTTTTTCTGACAACGAGACATTTAATCTCGCAAGCTCGAGGATGGACGAATAATCGATACGGAAGATTATCTCTTCCTATAAGAATTCCACCCACCCCGTGGTTTCCCCTTCGCAAACGACGCTTTGACACGCGCGAAACGCGTTCCTGTCCTGTTCTTTGTCCTTTTAATCCACGCAACCGTATTTCGAAAAAACAAGAAACCATCGCGTTATCCGACAGAAATCGAACTCTAGGAATCAGTCGAATCAGCGACTGCGACAACGACAAACAAAGCATCCCGGAAGCCTGCACCCCTTCCGTCAGCCTCACCATTTCATCCGCGTGTCTTCATCCCTTGTTTGCAAAGCGACGCGAGGTTTTCAAGAATTTATCTGAAATTCGATTTGAAACGCGACGCATCGACATCGAGTCGCGATTTGCATCCCCTCGGAAACAAGACAGTCTATGGGCGAACGTCGACCATCAGCCCCACCTTCGATTCACTCTAACGAAAGGGGTGAACCCGTGCAGTGCCATGAATATTTCATACGTATCTCGCGGTGTATCGAGAACTCTTTCACCCTCCTCTCGCCCCTGTACGCCATGCTTCTCTCTCCGCTCGGCTCTCGCTTTGTACGACAGGCAGCCGCGAATGAAAAAGCTCGCTGCGTGTGCGTCGTATAATTTCGAGATTCTCAACGCGCCAACCCTCGCAATATCCCTTACATTCTTCTTAGAGAAGTCGCAGGAATGCTTCTTCCACCCCTGGATACGTTTCCTTTCTTTCTCCCGCTTCCCTTTTCCCACTCTTCCCGACCCTGTTTCCTTTTCCATCCGTTCTCTCCGTGCCGTCGTAATCACCGACACAGGCCAACCGCTCTCTCCGGTCTCCCGTGAATACTCGCCGTCCTTTTTTACGATGGAAATTAACGGACTATAATGTAAATCCTCTTTCAACCCCCTGCCCACCCCCCTCCTTCGTGTATCTTTTATGCGTCGTAATGCGGATCTCGTCTCAGCGGCGTACTGTGTAATTAGCGTGGTAAATATGTATATAACGTAGCGCGGCTTTCAGCGATAACAATCTTCCGCGGTGGCCGACGCCGCGAATTTTTCTTGAATAATGCTGTTTTAACGTCGGCAACGACGAGAACTCAACGAAGACAGAGAGAGAGAGAGAGAGAGAGAGAGAGAGGGCAGGGGTAAGGAGAAACGAAATTTTACGCGGTTTCTTGAGCTTGCACCGAGCTTTTTTAAAGGTGTATAATCTGTTGCCGGAAAGTATCTGCACGTTTTGGATTTGTTTTCTCGTGGATTTGAATTTTGTAACTATAGAGACAATTTACAAAAGCACGAATATTTACCTTGTTAGAATACTTAAATTATTAGTCTTGATTCGAAGAGTCAGGAAAATTCGATGCGATGAAGAACAGGCTAAGAAATGTTGCAAGTAGTTCGAGAATGAAGTTTCCATCGACTCGGAAAAGAGGAATTAAGCTTGCCGTTCTTCCTAATCGCGCATTTCTCGAAAACTGGACAAAAATCTAGCCTCGTGAACGAAGGATTAACTCTGGTTTATCTTCCTTCTACCCGAATTCCAAACTTCGCCAAGTTCCCTTTAAGCGACATCTCTATTTTCCCCGAGTTTCCACGGGTTCTTTGGATTCTACCGACTAGTTACAGGGAAACCCTCATCGATACGCGCGATTTTAATTTAGAATTCCGTCCGCGGATTCTAACGACGACACGAAGCCACGAGGTATAGACAAATCGTGGAATCGATAACGACAAAGTTTCGAATTCTACACCGAGGATTATGGGAAAGGACCGCGTACAGGTCGACCAAGTCCGACCATGACATTATACAGTCGACGCTGAAGTTACCAAGTGTTTGCAGGGGCGGCTCGGAAACATTTCCGTAGCTTTATTCAAATCAGAAGAATAAATAACGAAGAGACGACCGCGTCAATATGGCAGCATCGATCGTCTTCGGAAACTTGCATCGTTAAGGAATCATCATCCAGTGTAAAAAGCCGACGAAATATGCGATGCAGCGAAAAAATAAAGAGCCAAAAATATCTCAGACGATGCAGTAACGAGCAGACCTTTCCGAGAAAACTCGTTTCCGAATGAAACATCAGACGAATTGATAAAGCGTGGAAAATTTAATTCAAATACGACTGCTTGTAAGAGTACGAAATTCACGATTTACAGATTTTATTATCGCAAATGTCCTAAACATCACACGCATTGATACAGCGTGGAAAATTTAATTCAAATACGACTGCTTGTAAGAGTACGAAATTCACAATTTACGGATTTTATTATCGCAAACGTCATGTTTCCTCTATCCTACCATTAATTTTGACATTTAATGTCGCAACTCGCAGAGGTCGATCTCTTAAATTTCCATCGCTGTAGCTCCCGTGTTCCTTGCCCGGAAGTACGAATTTCGAGTCAACTTTAAGATTTCTTATCAAATCTTAATGGACCAGGGACTAGGCTCTTTTTAATAATCCTACGGCGGAACAAGCAGCGCTTTTCTGCTTATCTTTACGAACGTGAATATTAATTCAAGTTTGAAGTTGAAACAACTGTTTCCGTAGGTACCTAATCTTCGTCAGAGCCCGTTATTCTCGCATTTCGAAAATATCCTGGTCGAAACGCGGAAAGTCGCGTTGTTAACCGTCTCCGAGCTGGGTAGTCAATATTTCCAGAAACAGACTACTAAAGAATCGAGGTAACGCTCTAATGGAATCTTCGTCGTTTGTTACCGACGCAGACTTTGAATAATTGAAGGAAGACGTTTCCTTCATACCGCTCAACATTATCCTTCACAAATTTTCAAGCTCGCCCCGAAAAATATTTTCGTACCTCGCGCTCCTATAAAACTGAATCTTATAAATAATCCTTCGTTAAAATCGATAGTTACGGCAGTTGATTCGTCGAAAAATGGAGCAATTATACGAATAAGGTTCGGGCTAGATTTAACTTTAGCGAGGACGCATTTTTCGAGGACACGGCACCGCCATTAATATTCAAAAACCAAATGGCAGCCGTCGCGGATTAAACGGAATCTTGCCCGAATAATCCAGTCTAATTCAAAATAATGCTCCGTTAAATTCCAAGGATGTACCTCGAGCGACGGTAAATATTTCAACGATTCCCGCAATTTCCCGAGGACTGGCGGATATTTCAGTAAAAAGGGAATCCTCGAGAAGGCGCGGGATCCTCCGTTCGCATTAAAAAACAATGAACGCTTCAACTTGCCAGTCACGGCAACTACAAATACGCTGGTCGAAGTTAACAACAGGCACTTTCAAAGGCGGCAGCTGCAGCTGTACGCCTAATTCCCAGGCCAGTCGTTCACACCGCGGTCGCCTTTCCGTCTGTGGCTCGCCAACCCGACGACTTCGGCAACGACCTTTGCCATCGTTCCTTTCATTTCGAAATCGCTTTCGTCGCCGAGTCGAAATAACTTGCCCGGAAGTTCGCCGCCGCGGAATATCTCCGTGAATTCGACTTCCTGGTCCCGGACTTGCTCCTTCAGTCGCGCGTGCAAAAGAAAACTGCCAGGAGAACGAAAAGAGTACAGTTTGACAAACTGACGCGCTTAAAATTGCGTTATGTAGCTTAATACCGACAAAACACACGCTCATTAGCGTGTGCGTGTTAAGATGAAGGTAGTTTCTTGAGCCAAGTTAACGGGAAGCTGGAAAGCTTTTGATATTCACGAATCGGATACCGGAGACTTAACCGGAGAGACGCAATTTGCTGGGTAATTTTTAGACCCTCGAGATTGGCGGTGTGTTTAATAGCCTTCTTATGTCAGACCGAGGGTTAATTGGTGGGAGATTAAACCAGTGTGTCATAGCGTTCGCTGCAATTGCATCGTGGCTCGGGCAATCTTCGCGAGACTCGTTAAGGAGAGGAAATAGCTAAATTCCGAGTACCTTCGTACTCGGAACTCGAATATAGAATGTCGAAAAAGTGTAGATGCACTTATTACTGGATATTTTACTGGTGCGAATTCAATTTATTATAATATTCGATACGTTTTGCTTCGTTTTATTTTATCTAGGCGAACAACGACACTTTGGGTAACACTCGACTAATTAAACGTACGTTATCACGGTGAAAGAAAATTAAAAATAAATGAATCAAAATCTAAATCTAATTCTAAACTGCTGGCGAAGCTAGAAGCGGCTAAGAACAGTATATAATGCGACGAAAAAGCACTAAAGAATTCTACAAGATAGACCAGAGACCTGCGTAATAATCGAGTCCATGCTGAATCGTAGCCTGAGATAAAGTAGTACAGAAANCGCTGAATCGTAGCCTGAGATAAAGTAGTACAGAAAGAATTATCTGTAACCACTTCCGAAATAAAAAAGAGGTCTGAGATTCGTGTCCACAAGATTGCAAGGATATTATCTTCAACCAAGCGAAATCGGATTAGGACGTTTCGAAACTCACCGGTCCTTAACACACTCGTGACCAGTCCTAATTCGATCGTGACCTATACATCCTCGCGATCAATTCCACCCAGATACAGGCGCATAATGAACCAAGTTCCGCCCGTCGAAGTGTTTCGCGATCAGAATTCCGTACACCGAGTGATCCTCGTGTATATGGCAAATAACGTGATTAACAGTGGCACGACACATCGCAGTCCGTGCAACAGCGTGCGATGGAGTCCGATTTCCAAGAGGAAACACGGCACGACGAGGACGTGGCGATACAAGGAACCATCACGACCCGATACGACCTGACATAATTTAACAGAATTCTCTGGAGCGTCTATGGAATCGCGAGGAACACGCCGAGGGAGGCAAAGGGACAGTCGCAGGAACGGAACATGAACAGAGACAAAATCAGAAACAGAGAGACGGACAAAGACACAGACATAGATCGAGGCAGACAGCGAAGGTACAGGTAGAGACGCGGAGAGAGAGAGAGAGAAGAAAGAGAGAGAGTATGCGAGCGTGGTAGAGTAAATCAAACGCACGTGACTCGTAGCGGCGTTAACCACTCTCACGACCGGAAATGGGATCAACACCTGCATGTATCACCGTCGTCGACGGTGTGCATCGCCGTCAGATGTGCTAGACGATCGCAGATGCAACGTTGGTCATTTCGTACGACAGTTGCCCGATGTTCTATAAGCGATGAAGAATGAATTTGTCACATTTTTAGAGAGTGGTATCAAGATTCGGCGTGTACCGAGAATTTCGCGATTGATAACCGTCTCTATGGACAACGCCATTTCGATCGCGCGAGTATACGCGAACGTAAGTGCTGTCGCCTGTTTCTTAATGTATTTACGATGCACGGACATTGTCTGCAGGCATTTACGCGCGTGGAGGGTATACGAATGTCTACGGTACGTTGTCTGTTAATGGAATTCTGTAAGGTATGGACACACAGCGTATTATGGTATGCGACACACGATGTAACGGGTGGTGAACGGTGTTCGTGGTAACGTATATATGCAGGCTGTCTGTAGACTCTTGGTAGACAATGTCTGGAAGTCTGTACATGACCTTTGCTAAGGGACACGTGGTGTTATATGTTATACATCGCGTGGCGTATGTTACGCGAATTGCTCATCTGTCAAATCGATTAACTCCGCGAAACAAGGAACAGATATTTCTATGAAATATATGGAAAAAATTCAACGTCGATGTAACGCTTCGATGGAATAATTGGGATGCAATAGAACGACGCAGGTAGTCGCTTTAACTTAATACGAAACCAATATATATTAACAATAGATATTGAATATATCACGGATATTTCGTAGGGAAGGCGATATTTCCAATAATTATACGATGCAGTAGGTGGGAAGAAAATTGTTCCATGATATTATCTTGGTCTTTTTACTCACATTTTGTCGGCGAGACGAGCAAAAGGAATGCTGGCTATAATTTTACTTCCACTTCACTTGCCACTCGTAACAAATAGCGTTCCTTCCGATCCTATGTTATAAATTTTTCCTTAATTTTATTACCTTTACGACAAACAGTACGAAATTTCAATTTCATACGCTCTAATAAGTAGCACCGAGCAGTAATTAAATTAATTGCAATATTCTCACACGTCGCTCTTTTCCTTTCTCTTGTTGAGAGTAATTTTTCTACGAATGTTTTGAAAATATACGCAAATATTTATAACACGTCGGTGGTATTGAAAATATTCTACGAAAAAATCTATGGAAAGTAATTCCCACGTAATGTTATGGTCATTAAAATATGCGAGGACCTCTAACCTGACGAATGTAAACAATTGCGTCACGATGGAATAGATCGAGATTTTTCCTGCATCGGTAGAACTGTTACGTCATATTATCTTTATACCTGTTGGTATAGGAAAGAAAATTTGTAAAATCCTTTAAATTTTTACTGCGCTAAATTTAATAACCGATGAATTATTTGACGATGGATTTGCGGATGAATATTGGAAAAATGACCGAAATATAAAAATATCTCTAAATAAATATCGTGCTGCGTGACTCAATGGAGTAAATTTAAATCTGAATCACGATTATCTCAGGTAAGGAACTATGTATATGTTCGAGCTAATCTTACCTAGCAAGTATATCTCTTTTATCGCTTTATCTTTTGATACCTGACGAAGCGTCTATTTGCAAGATAACGAAGCAACAAAATGCTTTTACACCTTTTTTTTCGATATAATATAATATTATTGTTTTAATTTCGATATTAATGTACAGATACGAAAAAAATTCATTCATCGTCGAAAGCTGCATACTTAAATATCTACAGTTATGATACAATATCGAGAATGTCGAAAACAATGAAAAAAAATATCAATTCTCCTTTATACATTTACAAAATACCGCTTTGTCAGTTCGCCATTGTTCCCTTTCTCTTCGCCAAACAAATGGCTGACTGAATTTCACATTTCAAAATTAACATGCGGAATAACAGTGAAATCCATAACAACGAGAGCAATGATATAAAAGCGACGTACGAAATTGTTGCAATTATTTGTTCGATACGAAACGACATTCCGAATATACGATATAAAGATATCTTGCGCATTTACCTGCACTGTTTTGACTCCTGTCGTAACCTCTTTCGCCTGGCACCTCAAATCTCCTGTCGCGTCACTTTATTTTCACGCTCGATGCGCCACTATTGATAAAAACCACGTACACCGGTGGTATACCGTGTCCTTACGATCTCGTCGATTACATTCACCAACAGCACACGTTGATTTTACGTAATATTCATTGAAATAATTGGAAAAACACGTTCCGATCGACGAGCTGTGTCACTGACCATGGCCCGTGGTAAACTGCGCGAACGCGATGCGCAGTAGATCGGCACACGTGTTCGTCGCGGCACAATGCTTGATACTGGCGACAGCTGTGAACCAGCCTCGCAAAACATAACCTTTTCCAACAATGCATAGTATCATTGGCGAAATAAGGTCAACGTTCCCTTCGCTCGATGCTACGCACTGTTCGTTTCCTTTGTCCATTCAGTTCCTACGAACATTTCTTCCTCTCATTCTATCTATACCGTGGATATTTGAAATATAACTAGAAAGAAAATTATTTCACGTCGTTCAAATCAACGATTATTAATTATTTAACGATTACTAACGTTGCTTAGAATTTTATCGCACATTTGAATCGATGACCGAATAAATTTAATTATTCATTACGATGAAAGAATTTGCGATATTATTCGCTGTTCGTATCGTAGTTTTATGCTTCGATTGATTACGATTTACCGTAACAATCGTAGTAAAAGAGACTTAGGGAAAATATTCGCGCAGATTCTGGATAAAGAGTGACTAGAGGAAATATATTTTACAATTCTGGTACCGTACTGTATGTTTAGGTATAGTAACGGCATCGTCGGCGCAGAGGAACGAGAAAAGAAGAGGACAGTGAGAGTCGTCGTGATTCCTGGTGCGCTAAGGATAGCGTGCATATCTCGATTACAGGATCGGGAAAGAGAAGAAACGAGACGAACGTTGGTCAGTGTAAGGAAGAGAGGCGAACCTTACGCAATGAATTTCCAGGTGAAAGGCTCCAACGCGCGCGTGAGAATCTATAATAACTGTACAAAGACCGTCGTCGCTTTAACGGTACTGTATTTGTCTTGCAATTTTTACATTTCTATCGCGTAAAGTGTAAATAGACCGGCGAAGAATATATTTTAAAAATAACACGAAATATTTTCCTTCTGTACACCGCTCTAGCCGAGGATAAATACCGAATGTCGAAGAAATAATGGGATACGAATTTGTGTAAAAAGGTCACGCGAGAAACACGAAATGACGGTTCAGAAAGCAGGAATCTACATTGGCAAATCCAACGTGTAATCCAGCGTGGAGATTCGAGAAGCGAAGGCGAAATTGTTAAACGCATTAACGTCGAATTTCAGAGGCGACGCACGCAACCTAATTTAATTGTGCCTGGCTGATCGAAACTGCGGACAATTAATTAGCAATGTGCCGGACATTTCGCGAGGAAATCCGACAGGTGGACATGGCGATCTGCTAAGTTCTGGATACTGATTGGGCCTCCTGCACGCGACAGGTGGTTGAAATTTATCCCCGTTTCCGCAGAAAAATTTCAAAGAAATCCAGTCGTAGAACCATCTTTGTTCTACGATAGTCTACGTACTTCTTAGCGAAATTTCATTCCCTACGTTCTTGCAAATGCGTCAAAGACAGATTGAATAACGTCAGCAATTTAATTCCATCGAATTCGCGGGATGAAGAACTTTTAAATAGACATCGAAATAATCCTATTTGATCGTTTCGACAAACGATAAATTTGATGAGAAAAGGATGGAAAGGTATGGAGTAACGTGTAAGTAAATACGGTATTATATAGACAGTAAAATCTGTATTTTATATCATAAAATAGAGGAAATAAATATTTGAGTAAGAAGAAAGTTAAACATTGTAGTTACTTCATTGTATAACGAATCAATATCGGTAAAATACAAAACAAGAGATTAACTGTGATATTTCAAATATAAGGAAGATAATGGGATTTCTGAAAAAAAGTTCACAACGAGATAACGCGATTGTTTGAAACATTGAAGACGACACGTATAGAATAGTAATCGCGACACGGGTACAGTGGTAGAAGACTGTTATAAAATGTCGACTCCTGCTTTAAAAATAATTCCAAGAAATAATCACTTGCAGCGGTAATTATTAAAAAAAATCGAGTTTTACGAAGATACCGATTTCTGGCACGGTCCTGGTGCCCAAAGCGTGATAAAACCGAATGGTTACCATAATCTGGAGTAGAATGGAAATGGAATCGAAATAGAATCGATATGGGAGCGAAATAAGAAAGGATATTTCTCATCGAAGCAGTCGCACACCATCGTTTCGATTTCTAGTAACTATCCGAGGCAGGACCTTTACGTACAACAGTTATTAACAGTCATTTCTGAAATCGCTTCAATCCAGGTTCACGAAGTCTCGACGAAATCGAGCACTCGATTTCTCCGTGAATTTATATTTTAAAAGCGTCTTTAGCTTCCTGTAGCTTGAATATTTCCGTCGCGTACATTCGAAATGGCACACACTCCGGAAATTCACACAGCAACTCTCGAAACGTCGGGTATGCATAAAACGTGATGCTTCGGTTCCTTCAAGAATTCCTCCGTACATAGTATGAAATGATACACGCGCATACATCTTGTTACGCGAATTCTCCTTCGGGTATATTGCTATGAAATCCACAATGTACAAAGAAGACGCGAAACGAAAACGAACTTCTTGATCTCTAAATCCGATTTTCCAATGGTATTCTATACGTAAACGAAACAAATTCTAGTCATTCCGAGTCACCTGTATACCAGACTGCGCTTCTGCTATGATAAAAGCAAATAGGTGAAATTAAATAGCAATTTATTGCAACAAATAAAAATATTTTATACATGCAAATACGATATTCGACGATAAAATAATAGTCGGTATCCGATACAGAATTCTGTATATAAACTGTGCCTGTGCCTACTCGTGTTTCTGTTTCGCAGTCGAAGGAAGTTTCAAGAATGGGAAAATGCATCGTTTTCGTACGATAGCGTCCATTAACCGTGTAGGACGTACATAAATCATACGTACAGTTGTTTTGTGAACGATATTATTGTTCAGGGGAAGGCTGTAGCTGTTATCGGACGGCTGATTTGCACGTTGCACTGCAATTGTAAATTCGCGCTATCCATATGACCGCGTTTAGGACGCAACGCCCACACGCACAACTTATTTATACCGAATACAAATTGATATGTGTACATCGAGGCAACGGGGGTATGTAAGTACACATCCCCCTCGTCGGTGATTGGCATTCGATGTGTCCTCCAGCGAATGCTCTGTTCAATCGACCGCTCAAAATCATGGACGATAATGAGCGTCATGCAAATTTCTTGACAATCGCGGAATATTCCGAAGTATTGCTCGTCATCGAGCAATCGTGCGAGTTAATGGCAGCTGAGGTTCGAAAGATGCGACAATAGAAAATCGAAATATTTTCAGCTCTCGTTTCTCACTTTTTCCTGCTTTTATCGAACAAATTATTTCTGAATAGGCAACGTGACAAATCAAGTGATCGGAGGAGACTGGATATCGTCGAATCTTTTTTCATATTTTTCTTTTATTCTTTTCTATCGTTGTATTTGTTGTTTCCCGTTTCTTTGCAGTTAGAAAGTTCGTTTCGGATGAGAGAATGTAAGAAACGAAGGGAAACCGCGATGCAGTACCTTTCAGCTGGGAAAAGCGATAAATACGAAGAATTGAAGCTCGACTGTCGAGTATGCGTAACGTGGGGTAAGTGGTGTGATTTTGAATAATTTATAGGGATTCTTACACGTGTCCTGGCAACTGTTTAAACACGAAGACACCTCAGCCGATGCATCTAGCCCAGTGAACGATGATTTATCTGCAGTTCCTCGTGATGGATGGACGGCTTATCAAACTTTATTACCGAATATGTGGGAGCCGGCGAGATTACGTAACATCGACATAAATTAGCAAGGACGAGCAATTTGTTCCATGCGAAATCGTGATCAGGAACGATCGAACATTGTAAACTCAATTTCTCAGGTAAAAATGAACAGTGGATGTAGAAAATCGTCATTTTCTCAAACGAAAATACAGAAAATTAAAAAGTTGCATTTGTCTGACACCATTTAAGAGAAGTTACGTCGCTTTCGAAAAAGAAACGTTTGAAGGCAGATATACATCCAGACGGTTGAAAACATTAAATCTCCGCTATTCGAATAATCTTCTCCAACATTTTTTTCGTTACATCCGTTCGTTTTACGAGGAGGGAACGTCTTATACGCGAAGATTTATAGCCGGTGGATATCCAGAGAGCAGGTCCGGCATTTTGATCTAACAGATGCCGGGTAGGAAGTCGAAAGGAAGAGTTTGAAAACTAATCAGCCAGGGAAACGATAGACGAACTTTGACTATAGTCCGGATGAATATCTACGGAAGTTCTCGAAGATTTTTCGGGTTGTAATAACGCGAAATAATAGAGAAAGGAATGCACGGAATGTCCCAAATCTACCAAATCGCATCTCGTCGCTACTCGAATCCTCCTTTACCAAGGAAGTGCCACACATCCATAAAAGTACCTTAGATTTTGCACGTAACGCTATTTTAATTTCAACGACTTGCCTAGCCAATCGTAATCAACGAATGATCGAGCTGGATTCGATTCGAATAATCACCTGGATGAAATAATTACAGCAAGTAATTTTGAGACCTAGTTTGAAACTCCGTGAATCTCCTCACCTGCAAGTTGAGATCAAGATTCTGGACACGCGTAAGACACGAGCCTACAATTCCGAGAATTCTCCGGGAACAAATCCTGCAGCGTTTCGAAGGGGATGGCCAAGATCTGAAATGCGAGATGTCGGTTGCACGATCTACGAAGCTAATCGTTTCCAAAGTGCTTGTCAGGCTAAAAGCCTCACGCCCAGACGACCCGCGAAATACCAAATCACACAGCTTCTATCTGATATGCAGTTCCACGCTCACGGCATATGCAACGACCGCCGGGATCGGTGTCCCTATCCTTGCACGTAGAGATGCATCGAGGATAATACAAGGATCACCGCAGCCGTATCCTGCGGGTTTCCTCGTAGTTATAACAGAATATTCGCCCCGACGCAATCCTATTTAGTGGCATTTCCCCTCTGACGATCCTCCCATTACCCTGTCCATAAACGTGTCCAGGACTGCCGTTACGGGTGAGAATTCGCCGAGAAACGGCGATGCAATTAGTTCCGTTCGCAGAAACTCTAATCCACGTTGTCACCTAGCGATAATCACCGTGGCTGATAACTTTCCGACGAGAATCGCAACGACCTTCGAGAACGATTCGAACAGATCAAGCAAGGATCTTTTGAACGCAATCCCTCGACCTCTAATCTGATCCGAACGAATTAATATTCCCTTGAAAGTGGAAAACGTTCGAGTAGATTCGGATTTCGTTTAATCCTTCTGACTCTATGACTCTATCGTTACGATACACTTTACCAAAGGCATATTCCATTTTCTTATCAACGAGCGACTGGAGTCGGGAAGCCGGTGGAAACAGCGACAATCTAATCGTCTCGAAGGCCGGAATAATTAAGGCGACGTCTGTCGCTTTGCGCGAGGCAGAGGTTGCAGATCTAAAGGACTGCTGGAAAATTTGACCAAATTTCATAGGAGAAGAGGCGCATGCACGTCTGGTTTTTCATGAAAAATGTCTCTACGTCCGCAAGGGCCTCCAAACGCATAGCCATCAAAGGCCCTTGATCCTCCAAGCGAACTAACCAGTGGATCCCTTTTCACTGGTTCCACGTTTCCACTTCCTTTTCGAGCTACTCAGTCAAAGGAAGATATCGAAGACTAAATGCTAAACTATCCCTGGCACAGGAAGCTAAAATAGATTCGAACCGGCTGCGATTGCATTGCAGCCTGAACGGTCCTTGTTACAACGTGCACGAGCAGATCTGGGAGCCGCTTCGAGGAACGCAAATGACCGAAGAGATTCAAAGACAAGGGGAAAAGATAAAAGCAGAGCTTCCTAATGGAAACTGTCAAGCATCGCAAGGAACCTTCGCACGATTATCTGCCTCGCGCCGGAGTCAAGGGACCTTCCAGGATAAATAATAAAACACGGATGCCAAAAGCAACGCGGGGACGCGAATAAAAGGGGCGAAAGTAGCTGGAGATAACCGATGAACAGTCAGTTGTTCCACTCGGCTAGATAATATTCAATGGTTGGTCCAATTTATTCCCTTTGAATCGGCTCTGTCGGGTCGGATAACACGAACCTTGCCCGACGGCACCAGAGACAATAAATAGCGGATTATCCGGCGAATCGATCGCGAGATCGATCAGAACGATTTAGCTAGGTGCGATTTTTTTCGATCGTTAAGCCAAGGAGTTAGTCGAGAGTATGTTAAACCAGCGGCCGCAGCGATTTCAATTTATTCCCGTCATGCCTCCGTCCCGCAGCAAGGAATTATTTTGTCCGTGGGATCAGTAACTAATTAAAAGTTCCTCCCCTCCCGGCATTCCCTGCTCGATCAACTACAAACTAACGAGGGATGTCAGTCTCCTTTATCTAGACTTAGCTCGATGCGAAAGACGTATTAGTATTCGTTATACGAGCGAATGGTTCCCTCTAAACTGCAGCGGAACACGAGGATCCCTCGGGAATGCCTTGAATCTCTAAACAATTCGTCTGTCTTTGTTGCCCGATAAGCGACAATTCGAAGAATATCCGCGCACGGAATGTTGACCAGCAGTTGGACGAAACTACGCGAAATTCCGGCCATGTTCTACCTTTCTTCCATTCTGAACGAGTCGCGCGGTTCTATCGTATGAATATCGTATCCTCCTCTTCCACCTTCTCGGCAAATTCCGCGAGTTTCACGTTCTCGGAAGAAAGGAAAATTTCTGTATTTCTACGAATATCCGCCGAGGAGCAGAAGTTCCTTCTCACGGTCACCGCGGGGAGAAGGAGTAGCCCTGGTAAGAAATTTATAGGGCACGCTCGTGAATCATTGCACGTGCAATAAATATCTGGTCGCACTCTGAATTCGGTAATGTCACAAACACGGCCGGTCCGATGTCTTGCGATTTATGGAGTAGTAAAGCCACCCCCTGGTCAGAGTTTGCACCCCCAGAAGCCGCCCGCTTTAGTTTATGTAGTGGCCGCAGAGAAGCCAACACCGTTGCCATGACAATGGCTTGGTTTCCCGTGTAATTTCTGACGTCGCGTTACGGTTAGCGTGTAACAAGCAGAGTATAATAATCGCTACGGTCATGGCTCGATCATCGAATCCCTTAATCCTCTCTCTTTCTGTTTCCCTTGGAATTTTAGAAGCTGTGTATAATTCAACGAATCGCGATTCCTTTGAAACATAAAAGGCCTCCGTGCGAGATTTAATTATCAAACCGTCAACGATAAATTCAAATTACGTTAAACGTCATCAAGCATATTCGAGTTCGTCTGAACTCGAGGGATTGTACGTAATTGGAGGAATCACGTGCCCGAGACTTGAACGAGGACTTCGAACAGGAATCATGGCGCCAACTAGCAGCCCCTTACGTCGAAGATGTCTCTCATTTATATTCCCAGATTTCCGGTTCAATGTCGGGGATAGGATCTCGAGTCACTGGTGCAATCTGTTCCGAGGAGTCCTTTGAGAAGGAGGTTAGGAAGGATCTACTCGATTATCGGGAGTAATTAAACTCACAGTCCGGATTGCTAGCCAGGACGCATAATTAGAAGCTCGGAACTCAAGCAACGATTAACTCGATTGCTCCTTTGCTAGGGGCGAGATCTATAGCCAAAAGGCAAAAGGATAGAATACGAGAAGATAAAACCGTGAGTCACGCTTTGACACTGGAAACCAGCTATCGACTTTCGCCTGAGAACCTCCGAGAATCTCTCGGAACGTCGCCGTTCCAGTTAAAAACGTCCCTCGACCCAGTTTCCGCCTTTCGGCGTCCCTGCTCGCCCGTCTCGAGAATAATTCCGTCGCCAGACGATTCCTAAAAATTAATCCCGGCCGTGGAACAATCGCCGGGTTGAAACCACGAGGATCATCGGGAGGACACTGTCCAACATCATTCTCGTTTCCAGCTTCCTATTTTCATCTCGTTCCCTCCTAATAGCCTGGCAAATGTCTACCGTTGATACTCGAGCAACTGGTAATATTCCGCGCGACCGATCAAAGTAACTCATCATTAACAGCACCTGCGTCGTCGTCGTCCCATTTCGTTAATCGGGTTCCATTCCGCGCGGAAGAACTTCCCCTCTTGCCGATCGGTACGGGTTGAGGCCAGGATTTTAATAACGTCCGAGGTCGGAGAGAGGTCGGAGAGAGGGGAGGACGGCCATTTAATAACCATAATCGTCCTGTTTTCAAAACACCGGCCATTCGTAGGCGGCTCACGAGCGGCAATTCTCGAGGGTGCGGAATAAAAGGCTTAATTGAAAGCAAGGAGTAGAGGGGTGGCGCGGCGGGTCTCGGGGGTGGCCGAGGGAACGACCGGTGTCAGGTTGCAATTTCGTGTGACGGGGCTGGTTAGAGTCGCGGACACGACATAATTACCCGAGTTGCCAACAGCACGTGGAACCTCCTTGCTCTGCCAAGGCAACGCCAGCCCTTGGCCCTCCCTTATGACTTCCGCCTCGTTTCAACCACACGGTCTATAACCGGCTGATCCACCCCTTCGCATCCTCGAGTCTGTTACAGTCACTCGGATTAATTCGGGGCTTAGGGGAAGGCATTGCAGCGCACCCCTCGTTTTCGTGTCGCGGTGTCTTGGAATGGAACTGGCGGAATTTCCAGCTCGGGAAAGCAATTTCTTCGCGCGCCTATTCTCCTTTTCATCGGGGTTTTTAAATTTCTCGCCAATGGAGTTCGTTAATCCACGATTTCAAACGGTGAAAGAGGGGAGGAAGCAGTGGTGGAAAACTGAAAATCAACGCACGGAAATCGGAACGTAGAAGAAACAATAGCCATTGTCGTATTTCGTTTTTGAAACAAAAATCTATTACCTTGTAAGATACGATGGCACTCACTCGTGCGTTAAACTATTGCCTTCTTTTATAGTTTTATTATATTTCTCGTGTAATTCGCTTCTCGAGTCTCACTGTACGTAATACGAGTCTGCTATGTTAATTTATAGATGCGAAAATAGTCGATACCGAGAAACTTTGCTTCCAAGGAAGAAAGAGTGGCAATCGGAAGAGGGTTTAGCCATGTTGTCGAATAATTTCGTAAAAGCTCTGCCTTCTTGCGCGTGGTCGCAGCAAATCGATGCGAAAACGTTATCCCTCTCTCCCTGCTT
Organism: Euglossa dilemma; assembly: GCA_002201625.1. Taxonomy (NCBI): domain Eukaryota; kingdom Metazoa; phylum Arthropoda; class Insecta; order Hymenoptera; family Apidae; genus Euglossa; species Euglossa dilemma. The sequence goes on along the minus strand of NIJG01000047.1, from coordinate 3,722,255 downwards.
CCCTCTCACTCTCTCTCCCTCTCTCTCTCCCTCGCTCTCTCTCTCCGTGTTTCGAGTGTTTGCGCTAGCGCGGTCGTGCGGGTGCTTTGAACGCGCGGCAAGGCAACGAGGTGTTTAATTAAACAGAGCCCTGTTTGCCGTGCTCGTTGTATCTTGGACCGATCGATTGGTCTTCTTTCACGAGTGCCTTGTGGAAAATTGATTCGCTGATGGAACAGTTTCGATTGGCGGACAAAGCAACCGGCTCGGAATTCGCGTGTTTTCTAATTAGAAAGAAACAACGATTCATTAACTAGGCATTATTTTTGAGAAATTCGTCGGAATTAACCCTTTCGCTACTACGGGCCACTACAGTCGCTCTCCATGTGATGCCGCTGAGATACTACGAGCGACTATAGTCGCTCCCGCTAAAGATGTCGCGTAATCGAACATACGATGGGGGAAAAAAAAAGTTCTATAAATATATTTATTTATGTATGTTTGGATCTATAAAGTATCATTACATCTCATCGGGCACACTTAATTTGTAATAAAGGAGTTCTGTCTTAACTTTAAAATCTTTTTATTTTTCGTGCTTTTTCATTTGTTTAACCCCTATCTTTGAGAGATACAAAAAAGATTTTAAATACGCAAAAAAGCAACAAATATTTAAGATACAGATATTGCAAAGCCAAAACGACATCAATAATTTGAACACTCTCGTGTTTAAAACTGTATAGCTTTGGTACTATTATTATGTTGTGCAAATAATTTGATCTCGGTAATTAAAAGTGTGCATGTTAATAAATTATAAATACTCTGTTTTGAAACAATTTTTTCATCGGAAGCACCAGCCAAGCAACGCGTCCTACAATGAGGCATAGACGCGACTGTTTCCTTGCGACGCGCCGTACTGCGAGAGAGAATCCGTCCGCAGCGAAAGGGTTAAAGATCGATGATTTTCGATAATTTGTGTCGGAAAAAATCGAAACGTCCTGCTCTAACTGTCCGAAATTATCAAACGAGTGCCGAGAAGTCCGTGCTTTGTCACTTTCATGCCAAACAATCCACCGACGAACGTAAACTGCATAGTCGGTTACACGGATCTGTTGGATTATCCGGAATGTTCTTGATCGCGTACGTGATGTAATAAAAGTATCGGAGCAACGTGACATTTCGTGAAAGCAGAATCAGGGATCTCCGTAGACCGACGTTCTCTCGAATTTCAATGGTTCCATCGAATAACAAACGCGTGCATCCCCGCGGATCGCAACGCGCAATTACGCGAGCAGCCATACCGAACTGCGATAAATCATCCTTGTAGTATTAAAAAAAGAGCTTCTCGGCCCAGCCAGCTTCGCGGCCTCCGCACGCGTGATTTCCGGGCCGCTTGTCCCCTTGCGAATCCCTCTACGTGCATCCGTTGTTTCATTAATTTCGCTGGTCTCACGCGCGATGCTAATGTAACGCTGGTACTTGGAAGAAAAGAATTCTCGATATTCCTCGCGCAAACAAACCCTCGCTGATGAGTGCTATTTCATGGAAAATGGAAATCGCGCCTCGAAGACGAAGAGAAAAAAGGTCCTCGCGCGGTGAAAAATCGGTCGATCTCGCGATACCGGGAGAAACAGGCAAAAAACACCTGTACTCGAGAATATTTGCGAATCTACAACTCTCGTTCGTCGGCGAGAAACGAGACAGCATAGATTGAAATAGTACGAAACAGCACTGTCAGAAAAATATTGACAGATCTGTAAGACTTGTTTACCGAGTAGCGAGGAAGAAGAAAAGAATCGGTTGCGAGTGATCGTGAAATTCTGCGCGATTAAACACCGTGTCGAGAGTACTCGCGATCTCTGCGAGGCCAGCTTCTCGTCGAACAGCGGAAGAGAATGCAAACAGTAACGAACTATCGCTGAAACGGTGTACGATTGAATCGCGTTACACGCGGAACAGAGGCGGAAGCAGCGTATAAATATTTGATCTGGAATGCCGATGTTTGAACAACTCGGTAATGCTCGAATGAAAAAAGTTCTCGACGGTGGATGAAAGTTGCAAATCGGTGCCCGCTGCGAAATTACCCCTTTTACCTCCGCCATTCCCCTCTGTCCGCGTTACTCCGAACCGTGCGTAATCGACTCTGCCCCGTGTTCGTTACCTCTGATACCGCGCAACCGCCATTTTTCCCATCGCGGTGCTTCGCGTCGCGCGATTAGTAGCTGCTCGTCGACGATTCGAAAGAGGAAAGAAACATTGGAAACGAAACGACGGGCACGAGTTCCATATCCTGTCGCAGCAGCCGCCATTACGCGGTTGTAATCCCGACTCTGGCTAATTAGGAAAATGCCCGGATAGTTCTAATCGGCCGATTAATCCCGCTGTATCGCGGCTCCGGATCGAACTTTTGGCGTGTTGGTCTTTCGCGCTGTTAACACGAGGAGTTAGGAGGGAAACTCGCGGGAAAACTCAGCTGAAGCGAAAATTCTCATGCATGAAAGATGAAACATAATAACCAAGCCCCGCGGAGTTTGTTCGAACCTATCGCACGATCGATCATCCTCTCGCGGCGTTAGACGTCCGTTTTTATTTATTTACCTTTTCTTCCTTCTTTCTATTCCTCTTCTCTCCGTTTTCCCAACGCCGAGTCGAACGAGAGAAAATCCGAAACGTGAAATATGATCCCGCGGACTTAATTCTCCGAGCTTCTGCCCGGATCAGGGGTTCGGCGAATGAAACGGCGGGATATCCGGATCGACCTGTTTCGTCGTCAAAGGGACTCGCTTCGGAGATTAAGACGTTGCTTCGTTTGCGGGTTTATTTCATTTCCAGCACTCGCTGGATCGAGAGCCCGTAAAATCTAGCGGTTAATCGAGAACCCACAGTGTGCCACGGTTACTGACTCGCGAATTTCGAATTCACGCGAGCGGAAACTGCCGGCTGCCGCGAAGAAACGGCTTTCATTTCGGGGAACACTCGAGGCTCGGGGAAACGCGGCCAGACGTCCAAGTAAACAGGAAATAATCCGCCAGAACGTCTAGGGAATAGGTTGACGTGTTTTCCGTGCAAGTTGCATAGTAAGAGGAACGTGAATACTTTTCGCTGGGACCGAGTTTCTGAGACGGAAGTCGGAATCCCGAGGTGACGAAACGAGCAATCCCGTTCTTCTCGGAACACCGTATCGAGAAAATTTCGAATATTTTCCAGTGTGTGGAATGCAACGAAACGGCTTCTGAATCGTCGAATTTTTAACCTTGATATTCGGTTTATCTGCGATACGAAGGATATCTGTTTAGACTCGGTTTAAATCGAGTATAGTTCTAATAATCCAAGGAAGAAGCATATCGATCGTTGATTCTCGTGAAATTCAACGCGATTACGGAGTAAGGAAAATGTCAGGCCTGTGCCTTTCTTTCGTCTTTTAATTAATTCCACGAATTACGTCTCTCGCCAGTTCTCGGAAGTGTCGATAAATTGAAATTCCAGAATTAAGAAATCGTAAGAGAAATGGAGCGAAGGGACGTGTCCGCCGAAGCGAAATAACGGACGAAACTCGGGGTGGAGGGATCGAAATCGCATAAATTCGGCAATCAATAGTGTCTGGAAAATTCTGAGAACGGGAGGTGGAAAGATTCAAAGTCTCCGAAGAGACTGCGACTGGATGTCGCTTTAAATGCACACGTAGAACGATACTGGGAGGAAGGACCAAAGGGGTGAAACGCGGATTCTTTCACGTACGAAGTCGCAGACTTTCCTCCATCTCCATCGAACTGGCGAGCCGTTGCTCGTCCGAGGGACGCTAGAGGGTTGAACGAGGTACGTTACAATCGGCTTGACCAGCACAAAGCTTTCGGCAAACTCGCGCAGAGAATTCGCGAGGGTAAAGCCGATATCCCAAAGCAAACTGAACACTCAGCGGAACGAGCCTGCCGACGTAATCTCTTCCACCCTTTCAGACCGAAAGGAATCGCCCTTCTCTGGCTCAGTTTTCAGGAAACTGCCTGTCCGACCATTGTACCCTCGACTTTCGCTCCCACCGACGCCAAGTATCCTCTGTTTCTCGACGCGAAAATCCGCTGACATTGCCCGAGACTGATTAAACACCTGCAACTTGACAGGAAATTACCTCTAACGAGGGTCGATTACGATTACATTTCGACTTCAGACCTCGATAGCGCGATCCTGCTGTCGAATCCCTTTTGAAGCCGCTGCGTCGAGGAATTGCCACGCGTGACTGGTTAATTTCCTCGCGAATTTTTGCGACATTTGTACGCGAGTTTTCGAGGAATTCGGCATGAATAGCTGCGCTACACGCGAATTTCAGTGGATTTCCACGGGAACGGTAGGAATAACGAAAACCTCAGGCGAGGAATTATCCATCGATACGACCGATTCGCGTTGCAACGATATCGCACGCAATCGATATAAAACTGAGGATTCATCGCTGCGAGACTAGCCCCGGGATTCGAATACGCGCACACGCGAGAATTCTCTGTTCCTCTTTCCGCTCGAAAATATATCTTTGTTAGGATCCGGGCATGCACGCGAGGAGACAATGCGTGCTTCTGAAATAAAAAAAAAAAGAAGAAAAAAAAAATGGAAAAGGAAAGAAAGAAGAGAGAGGAAAAAATTGCCGAGAAAGGGGAGAAACGTGTCCAAGATTGGGCGGGAGGGGGCGGTCTAGCGTAGACGAGCGGAATCTTCGGGTAGTAATGCATCATTGACTTTGAAACGCGGAAAAGCGAGGCTGGAAAGTCAGAGGGATGCGCGGAGCCGATGAAGATGAAAAAATAAAGTGGGCCACGATACTCCATTAACCTGATTACTGCCACGAAAGTAACGACCCTTTCTGTGCTCGCGGCTTCCGCGCGACTGCTAAATGTGGACACGGCCTACATTCCGGTTCATTTTTAGATAACGTTTTAAACAGAGATTATCAACCGTGAAACAAAGTCTCGTCAGACGCCTGGCGGATCCTCTCTGTTACCAGGCGGTGTGCATCAGGCCCGCGTAATCCTCGCGCGTTAACCGCGTTCTAACGAAATCCGCACTAACGCGAATTATCGCAAAATTCTGCGAACCGATTTGCAGCTACGAAATTTGATGCCTGGCACGCTACAGTGCTCGACGGCTGGAAAGCAATTGCTCATTCCTGCAGGTAGCATTCGCAATGGAAATTAGCAGGGTATTTATTCGGTCTGTGGGAAAATTGTACGATAGCGGCTCTCGCGCGTATCGAATTTCATCGCTATCGATGTAGGCTAGCCCATTGATGGAACGAGAATTAATACACGATTAATTACTACAAACGCGATGTACGCAAATAGATTACAGTCCGAGTACGTAACGCGTAGTTAACGTAAAGGCATAGAGATATCCTGAGGTCCATTTTTCCCTGCGAATTTCGCTCGCTCGACGAGAGAGAGAGAGAGGGCCAAATACGAGGAACAGGGGCGATTTTATTTTTTCGAAATGAAAAATTGTTTTACATATTTCGTGCTTCGAATTCGAATCCGACGGCAAACATCGTTTATCACGTGGGAAGTAAATATTGATTTTCGATACGTTTAAAAAATGTTCCAAAGACGGTACATTTTTTCCAATAATTCCATCGACCGTATCGCGCAGTACTAAGTTTCCTCCCAGCTAGATCCAATTTTATTCTGCAATTTCTCTTTGTCGAGATAACCGCTCGGAAGTTGCTCGAAAGCCGGCGATATCGCGAATTAGCATTACGCGAGTACGCGAAATCGAAATCGATAACCGCCGGAACGTCCGGCCGGTTTAGAAAGAGCCGTTTTCGGGTGAAAAGTTCGAGGAAGCGATGAAAAAATATCCCGATCGACGTGGAAAACGTTGCAAGAGCTCGGATCGTTCTCGAGTAGTTAATATGTTTCAATTTAAAGTCCTTTTCAAGATTTAATTAATTCTATCCGGAATTCGATACAGCTCAAACTTCCGCGCTAACGATCAAACATTTAGCACGTGGTCAGTATAGGGATATTTGAACCACTGTAAATTCACGCACAACATACCGTACGAAAGTTAAACCGCGTGTTACCGAATGTAATCTCGGTAGAAGCTTTAATATCGAGGGAAACCGAGGGAAATCGAGTCACGGTTATCGCGATATTATACACGGACTGCCGGTTTACCCGGACAGGGTTGGCCTGTCTCTCTATCTCGCTATAAATAATACTCGTCTTGCGATTTAACGCTCTCGTATTCTAATTCGCGAGCTTTATCACGACGACGTATGATTACACGGGACACGTACGTTATCCGGATCCGTGTGTTCCTTAATCCCTGGCTGCGCCGCACCTTTCGTCCGCGCCCCCTATCCCCCATTTGCGCGGCAATTAATTTCTTTTTCTCCCACTGCCACCCGCAACCTAAACCTCTCCGCGGAATTAACGAGAATCTCTGACTTTGCCGGGAATCTCTTCGAGTTTTCGGGAGAAACTTTGTTTCTCCTCGAACATCGACTACCCTTCTTTTATTCCGCACGCGATCATTCGACGTCGTGGGAACGGGAACCAATGTTGGTCGTCTGGAGTACCGAGAGAGAGAGAGAGAGAGAGAGAGA